>CM046953.1:104421787-104990941 GCA_025698515.1 Gossypium sturtianum
GGAGGCCCCACTAAGGTGTCTAAGGAATGACGCCACACGCAGGTGGGAGTGCCCAGTGTTCGAGCAAAGGCGAATTTCACTCCACTGCTATTTCTTTTGACGCCACAAGCTAGAGGATGAGTGCTCGGGTGGGACTCTCTTGAATGGATGGAGAGGAGAAATTTGTGGAATTTGACTCGTTCAAGCGAATTTGAGGCCCGAGTGGCGGGGAGGAAATTTAGGAGTTTGAATTATTTCAAACTCACTTGGAAAGAGTTGGCGAATGGTGGACTGTGGGCAAGGAGGCTATCGGTTTAGGGAGCTTTTGGTGTGGCGAGATGTCAATAGGGGTTTAAGGGTGTTTATTCTCAATGAGATGGTTTCTTTTCTTCTTGCATTTTGTGCTAAAACCCGAACCTTAAGTGCTTTTCTTTCTTTTTCTCTTTTGGCAATTTTGGGCACTTGGCGATTGTTCACTTCTTCTCCTTCTTGTTGCTCAAAGCCCAGAAACTCTCATAGCTACCTTCTCTTCTCTTTTCGGTTCACCCTTTGTTGCTCCTTGCCGAAATCACCTTGTTCACTTCTTTTTCCTCTATTTTGTTTAAAGCCAAAACCAACACCCCTTTCTTCTGTCGACATCTTTCTTCTTTTAAATCCCCTTGTGCCGAAAGTTCATTTATCCTTCTTTGCCGAAATGAATACTACTCCACCTTCTTCCATCTTTCCTATTTTATTTCAAAAGCCAAAAGCTTGTTGTTTCTCTTTCGGTTTTATCAAGAGCCTTGGCCGAATACCCCTTAGTCTCATTCTCTTCTTTACTCACGTAATCTAGTCTCCATTGAAGTGCCAAATTAGCTCTCTTGGTGAGTCATAGCCGAATCTCTTGGTAAGTGTTATTTTGTTTCTCTTTCTGATTATTTCGGGTAATGACCGAAACCCCACTTCTCCTTAATCTTCTTTTCCATTATGGATCTGTATTGAATCTTATTTTTGTTCTATGTAGTGGCGAAACTCATAAATACCAATAGGGGCGTCGATGTAGTGCTTAAAGGCCAGCGGGTCATCAAGGTAAGGGGCGACAAACTCATTTGGTTTGGGGATTCATGTTATGGCCGAATGGCCTTTGGATGTAATGGTATGTTGAAACCGATTGTAGGAGGAGTTTAGGCCGAATACAAGTGAGCCTTGGGGATTTGGTAGTCGATCTAGGTAAGGGGTTTAACATCTCAATACCCGTATCTTAATCATTCAAAAGCCAAGGCTAACCATACAATGTGTATTAAGGTTTAGTCGATTACAAGGGAGGTCAACACGTGGTTGGGATTTGGTTGGTAACCAAATCGGTTTAAAATGAGTGTTACATTTGGCGACATATCCTTGAAATTTTGTGGTTAAGCGAAAAGACTTTAGATCTAAAAATATGATGTTGGTGATTGTAGGAAGGGAACAACGCTTGAGATTTCACTAGATTCGAGTAGTTTCGGGATTTTGCTAGATCTACGTATAGTCAGGTGTGTAAATGCTTAAACACTTTATTAGTATTATGAAGCTTATTATGTTACTGTGAAACCTTTGATATTAGTGACTTTGCCTTGTGGGCATGAGCTTGGATTCAGTAAGTCCCCTGCTATGTGATTTTTTGATATACATCATCATGGCTTGTTAAATGCTATGCTATGCCTTAATTGCATGATACATGATATTATGACATTTATGATATGAGCATGATGATGATGGGATTGATGAGAGGAGGGGATGATTTATCTCGGATTTGTCACCGATGGTTTTGACCACAAGATGGGTTAGCCCCATCGATTGATTTGTGACTCACGGTCACCAATGGTTTTGACCACACTATTGATATGATTTGTGACTAAGTCCCATGGTTTTGACCACAAGTGGTTTTGACCACCTGATTGATATTTGTGACTACGGTCACGGTGGTTTTGACCACACATGGATTATTGTGACTCGTCGGTGGTTTGGTACCCACGATGGGTTGGCCCCACATGATATTACGGGATTGTCATCGGTGGTTTTGACCACCACGATGGGTTAGCCCCATCATTGATACATATGTATTTGTGACTTCGGTCACGAGTGGTTTTGACCACCGGTGGTTTTGACCACACGGGGTAGTTAAAGGAGATTGGATGTTTAGGTTATGGGTTGCATGATATACATGTTTTGCTAATGATACGTGTAAGTGGTTGAATTATCAGGCTGAGGATTTATACACTGAGTCTTGGTGACTCACCCCCTTCCCTACGTTTTGCGGATGAGGCATAGATCGCGGATATGAAGCCGGGGAGGACTCGGGGGTGGCCATGCGATTTGTTTTGGGTTTTGACTTTAACTTATTATTTCGGTTTATTTGATTTTCCCTAAATTTGGTTTTGGTTTTGCAATAAGGTCGTTAAGTTTATTTTGGTTTATTTTCACTTGATTTTATTGCTTATAAATTACATGTTGGATTTATGGATATGATAAAATTAGCAGGTAAAAAGCAAGGTTTTCTAAACTATAACTCTTGGGTTTTCAAGCGTTACCATCGGGTAACAACGATCATAACATAATCGAGAGTAACTTTGGATGATTTTAAAAACTCTAAATCTTTCTCTCAACTTCAAAGGCATACGGATAAACTCTCCACACAACGTTTTTAGTCAAAATCAAGCGTTTTTCTAAATTTGGTATTAACAAATGGGTTTGAAACATGAGTTTTCCCAAATTTCTTAACACCTATAAGACAATCTTAAACATCACCTATTACTAAGTTTTTTTACAGTATCGATAAAGCGGTTTTATAAAAACTAACCGTAACTTGTGTTTCCAAAAATGTTTTCACTCGTATGCGCCCGATTCGGTCGTGGTGTGTTGACGGGTTTGGGGTGTTACAAAGCGACTATTGTGAGCTTCATTTAAAATCATCTCGAATCAACTCTGAATTCCTCGGAACACAAATCCGATCTCACGAATCTCAAACAATCATCATTATCAACTCAAAATTACGAATCGAATTCAAATCACATTGAGTTCGTTTTGCTATCATCTCATCATCATTTTTTTAGCATCATAAATCGACGTATAAACATCGGCCTCACTTTCAACTCAGCCAAAACCAACCATCATCACATAGATCTATCGAGTATTCATTGCTCGTAAAGCACATATAGACTTTCGGCTCAAGCATCAACAACTACATTAAGCTTTACGAATGATAATCAATCACAAGCTCGTAGTCTTTCAACAATTCTAACCATCTTCTCTGTCACAAATTCAATTCTTTACGAGTCATCGGATGTTTCAAGCTCTTGTGATCCGTATAAATATGACATTTCTCACCAAATAGGTAATGACACCAAATCTTTAATGCAAATACAATCGCGGCTAATTCAAGATCGTGTGTCGGGTAATTCTTTCATGCGGCTTTAAGCGCGCCTCGAAGTGTAGCGATGACTTTACCCTCTTGCATCGACACCTACAGCCCAAACCATTCAACGATGCATCACAGTAAACTATAAACTCTTTGCCCGATTCAGTTGAACTAACACCAGGTGCCCTCTGTCAGCAATGCTTTCAAGCTGTTCAAAACTCTGCTTGGCACTTTTCCGAGCACTCGAATTTAACATCTTTACTGTAGAAATTTTTTAACTTAGTCACAATCATCGAGAAGCCTTTCACAAACCTTATATAATATCCAGCTAGTCCCGAGAAACTACGGACTTGAGACAAATTTCTCAGGAGGTTTCCATTCTAAAATAGTTGAAATCTTATCAACTCGTATTCCCGCGGTGATACAATATGTCCCAGAAAACTAACCTCGCGCAACCAAAACTCACATTTGCTAAACTTTGCATACAATTGCTTCTCACGCAGATGTCTAACACAATTCTTAAATGCTCAGCATGTGGCGCCTCATCATAAGAATAAATCAATATGTCATCAATAAACACCACGACAAATTGATCCAAATACGAATCTGAATATTTGATTAATCAAATCCATAAACAACTGCGGAGCATTCGTTAGTCAAAGGGCATAACTAAGAATTCATAATGTCCGTACCTGCGTTCGAAAGCGATTTGGCACATCAGATTCTTTGACTCTCAAGCGATAATAGGCAGATCTTAAATCTATCTTAGAAAACATCGTAGCTCCTTTCACCGATCAAACAAATCATCGATTCGCGGCAATGGATATTTATTCTTTATTTTCACTTTTTTCAACTGTCGGTAATCAATACACATTCTCATAGTACCATCTTCCTTTTTCTCAAACAACACAAGAGCTCCCCAGGGCGAGAAACTCGGTCGTGCAAATCCTCTATCTGTCAACTCTTGCAACTGAGACTTTAACTCTTTCAATTCTGTCGGTGCCATTCTATATGGAGCTATTGAGATAGGAGTCGTCCCCGACACTAAATCAATACCAAACTTAACTTCCCGTATCGGAGGTAATCCCGATAATTCTTCAGGAAACACATTAGAGAATTCACAAACCACAGGCACAGATTCAACTTTCTTTTCTGTCACTTTTGTATCAATCACATATGCAAGATAAGCTTCGCAACCATTTTTAACATAGTTCAAAGCTTTCATCGAAGATATAACAGCCATCAACCCATTCAAATCACTAGATTCAATTCGAACTATCTCACCATTCTGACTTCTCAAATCAATACTCATCCGTTTACAATTCACAATAGCATTATGCAAAGTGAGCCAATCCATACCCAGAATGATATCAAATTCATCAAAAGGTAGCAACATCAAATTAGCCGAAAAGCAAATATCTCGAAACATCAACGGGCAATTCTTGCACACTTTATTAACCAAAACACACTTGCCTAAGGGGTTAGATACTCTTATCACGAATTCAGTAGACTCAACAGGTAGAGTTTTACTTGATACTAGATTCACACATACATATGAATGAGTAGATCCTGGATCTATCAATGCAATCACATCAATATCAAATAGAGTAAAAGTACCAGTAATGACGTCTGGAGATGATGCTTCTTCTCATGCGCGAATAGCATAGGCTCGGGCAGGTGCTCTTGCCTCAGATCTTACAGCTGTATCTGTAATCCCACTTTAACTTCCTCTCACATTTTCGGTGTTTCTGGGTGGTCTACCCCTAGCCGTTGTATTACTTGGTCTCGTACTCTGAACATTTTCTTTCTCAGCTAACTCTGGGCAGTCTCGAATAAAGTGATCTCGTGGTCCACACTTATAACAAGTTCGATTATTGTACTTACCTCGAGGATTCTCCAACATGTAAGTCTTCCATCTCTGTCTACACTTTGGCTTATTGCTTTTGACTCTTCCAACACTTGATTCGATCAATTTGAGTTCTTGGACCAACACTTTGTATCACCACGATCTCTGCCCGAATGTCCAAACGAAGCATTTGAATGATTGCTTGCATCTTTGAATCTCTTCGTCGAAGGTTGAGACAACTTGCTCATCAATCTTTTCTTTCATCTCTATCCTCAGAATCTTCTTTCTTCTTTTCTTTCTAAGCTCTTTGGCTTTGCGAGCTCTTTCAACTAACACAACAAATTCATTCAAGTCAAGTATTCCAACCAATAATTCAATGTCTTCATTGACCCTTCAATGAAACATTTACACATAATAACCAGTAGAACACATTCCCGTGCATACTAACTCAATCTCACAAACTCCCATTCATACTCGATACTTGGACATGCGACCTTGTTTCAGCTCTAGAAACTCTTTACGTTTCTAATCTATGAATCATTGACTGATATACTTCTTTCGAAATTCAACTTGAAAGAAATCCCAGGTGATTCTCTCTCTCAGAACCACAGATATCAACATTTTCCACCAATTATATCTTTTATCTCTCTCAATAATGAAACAACACATTTAATGCATTCATCAGGAGTCAATGATATCTCATCAAACACTCGAATGGTATTCTCGAGCCAGAACTCAGCTCGTTCAGCATCATCATCAACGGTGGCTCTAAACTCTTCGGCCCCATACTTTTAGATTTTATCTACAAGAGGCTTATTCAATCGGATCGGATCAACAACCACAGCTGCTTGGTACTTGTGGGGTTGAGGTTGTGGAGTAACCAGATCGTTCGAGCAGATCAAAAACCACTCACTCATCATTTGGAAGAAGGCTTGCTTAACCTCTCCTCGTGGCTACTAACATTCGGCCTAGATGTGGTCGGCGCTGTCCCTTGAGCGGGAGCAGGCACATTACTCTCTACATCATCAGCAACTGCTCGATCGGGATCCATTTGCTATATAAAAACACATTTTTAACTGTCAGGATTCATCACACTATCGCAATTATATATATGGCATGTATAGCTAGACTCACACGCGCTACGTTAGTCTTAGAATCGACTAAACCGTAGCTCTGATACCAATAAAATGTAACATCCCCAACCCGTAACCGTCATTTGGACTAGGGTTTAAAAGCGTTACTACTCATTTTGAACATTACGATGCGTGTGTCGAGTCTTAAAATTTATATAATGAATGATCTAGCCTAGAAACTAACTGTGACAACGATTGAGGCAAGCGCACCTATCGAACAGTAGTATAGTTTAGTGGCAAGACCGGAATATCGAACCCAAATGAACCAAAAGTACTAATACTAACTTTCTTTCTATTATTTAGCCTAAGGATTGAAGTGAATTATTGTTCAATTTAAAATTAACTAACTACTAAGCTAAAGACGCTAAGACAAAGAGAATGAATTGGGGAAATACTTGTGGGAAAAACCAATTGATTAAGACAATACCCAAGGAAGAATCCACCTAGACTTCACTTGTTATCTAACTCTGAACTAGACGATTTGTCCACTTGACTTGATCCGTAGGATTCCCTAATGTATATTAATACCTCCGTCGAGGCTACTAACGTCTAACCCTTGGTTGATTAATTGAAATCTCTTTCTAATTAAAACCCTAGACTTGCATTAACTCGATCTATGGACTCCCATATTAGGTTTGACCCTAATCCGTGATTTTAGTCATCCTATGTCTGGGGTTGCGATCAACTCCGCTTAATTATGCTAGATCTACTCTTAGACAGGGACTTTTGTTCCACTACCTAAGCACATCAATACTTGAATCAATACCCTAAAATATCAAAGCAAGAATTAAGAACACGTAATTAAGAACAAATCAAGTATTTATCATATAGTTCAGAAAATAATAACAAGATCCGTCTTAGGTTTCATCCCCCTTAGGTATCTGCGGGTTTACTTCATAATTATAAAAGAATACATCTTAGAAGAAAAGATAAAACAAAACATAAGAAAACCCTAAAACCCCTTGAAGGAATTGAAGGAGAGATCCATTGTCTTGAGTATGATTTTGGCTTCTTGAGATGAATCAAATGGCTTTCTTGAGTAAATCCCACAGTGCAGCCTCTCTGCGGCTCGACTCTTTGGCCTAGCTGGACGCCCCTGACAAAAGCCCCCTTTTAGGTTGTACTTAGGGTGTTTATATAGGCTTCGGAATGTATTTTTTCGCTTCTAAGTAACCTAATCCGAGTGAAATTTCTCATTTCCACGGTAGGGACACGCCCGTGTGAATCGACTTCAGGCCTTGTTCGAGCCTATTTAAGGGGCACGACCGTGTTCTTTGGGCCCAGGCCGTGTTGATTTCCTACTTTGGCCCATTTGACCCATTTTAAGCTTGTTTTCCGTTCTTTTCATTCTCCTATGCTCTCCACGAGTACAAAACATGAAATTAAAGGATTAAGAGTACCAAATTCCATAATTCAAGGGATAAATCATTCAAAAGCATGCTAAATGTGGAGGTAAAATATGTTACTATTACGGTTTATCAAATACCCCCACACTTAAGCTTTTGCTTGTCCTCAAGCAAAGTTCTCAACTCACAATTAAAATGAACTTCCTCAATTCATAACCTTCATCAACATTTGTTTCATCATAATTTATAGGTAATTCATACATTGATAAATTAACCGAAAGGTTCCTAAAGATTCAAACAATCAAAGTCATAGTTTTTATAGTACGAAAAATAGGTGTTTCCCTTACCTAAATAATTACCTTTAATTCAAAATCGACAAAAATTGACATCCTCACTAAAGGTTCACTCAAATCACTCGAAGTGTTTAAGGTTTAGGAAAAAGCACTTTCGTAAGTCAAACATAAAAAGTTAATCCCATAGGCTTGCATGAAAATCAAATTTCCACCACTATAATATGAGATGATACACAAATCAAAAGGTCTTTAAAAGGGTTGTAATGGGGCTTGGGTTAAAGGTGTGGATAAAGGCTAAATTAGAGGGTTAGAATCGAGATTGACTGACAAATTACCTAACTAGAAACTACTGAACCGATAATAAATAATTACATCCATTGGAAACTTAATACTAATAACATGAGCTTTTTCTAAAGATAATGAAATTAACAGTTTGAGCTCAAATAACATAGAACTAATAATGAATATACTTCGTTTTTTTTAAAGAACAAATCAAGTACAATAATAATAAGATAGAATTTAATAACTGAAATAACGAAAATAGTTACGTAACCGATCAAATCAAATCTCGATATAGGGGTAGTCAAGAGAAATGGTGATAACAAATACAAAGTGGGTTATGGGTTAATATTAATAGGTGAGTCAATAAAAGGGTTGTTAGGATCAAAGGGGTTCACTAGGGGTTAATTGTAAGGGTAGGCTTTTAGTGGAGTAAGTGGGTTAAGACCTAGGTGCCTTCATCATCTTAGTATATCAAATCAAAGGTGTGGTCTCGACATGTATAATCGACGCAAGTTCTAGAATAACAAATCAATGTTGACACACTCATAATCAATAAAGTGAGCAAGAAAAACAATATGCTCTAAAAGGCTCAAAATCTCACAAAAATTATGGGCTTTTTGATATCAACCTTGTAAATTTCAAACTTCAAAGTAATCATTAGATTCGGGTAGACAACCTAACAAAATTTTTACTTCTAAAAGATAGACTTATCATGCTTGATTCTCTAGTCCCCTAAAGTTTAAATCATCAATGCACAATTAACTATGACTGAATCCAAAGCATATCAATGAAAATCATAAATCAAAGGAAGTTTCATTTTATTCGTAATATGAAAAAATTATTTAATAACAAGGCCTAATTCAGGGGTTTGAGAATAATGCAAAAAGTTAGGCACTTTCTTGAATAAATTTCACCCCCACACTTAAAATGTACACTGCCCTCAATGTACAAATATAATAATTATAATAAAAAAAGCACAAGATAGGAAAGAGGTGAAACTTCACGTAACACCCCAAACCCGGTCTATGCGTTTAGACAAGATTTGGTTTGTCACACCAATCATACATTCGTTTATTTTCATAGGGTTAAGATAAAATAGTGCTACAAAACTTTTGTTATAAAACCAATGTTCTTAAGAAAACTTAACATATTTGAGATAAAACCATATTAAGAGTTTAGAAATAAAATTTAAATCATCCACACAATAAAACCATAAAACATAATAAGAGGCCTTATTACATCAACCCAATAATAGCAATTAAAATAAAAACTTAAATAAAGTCATAGTTTATTAAAAACCCAAGTTTGTAGTATGGCCTCCACCAAGTCATCTCGGCCCAAGTCCACGTCAATTTCCATTACACTGTAATGGTTAATAAAATTTGGGTGAGTTACAAAGAACTCGATGTGCAACTCACTTACCACCATTTTTAGGTCAAATCGTCAAGATATCATGTTTGGGCTTGAGCCCATTAATGATTTCAACCATACATCGTAAAGTAACATAATTTAAAGAGAAGCATGCATGAAATATGAATTTCCCAAACCAACCTAGTATCCATCCGCTAACACCCCGCACCAACCAACACACTGTGGGGATCAAGTCAACCCACCCCGCCAAACACACCAATCATGGGCTTAAAGCCCTTAAATAATTTTTTTGTAGTGCACTACCGAACTAGATTGTGACATTGTCACCGAACTAGAGGCATTTAGCCGAATTTGTGGCAGAGCCACCGAACTAGAGGCATTGAGCCATATTGTGGCAGAGCCACCGAACTAGAGGCAATGAGCCAAATTTGTGGCAACTGGCCATTCTTCTCTTCATATAACCCACCCCATGCAATCATGCGTATATAACAAATATAATCATATAACAGATTTTCATTAATCCATATCATCGGTGGGTTTATCAATTAACCTTTCATTAGGCTCATATAAACAATTTAACAACTAGCCCATTTAGTAGTTTAGTGACTTTGCCCATTTTAGCCCAATTTATCAAAAAGCAGTATTTTCGGCCCATTTAATCGAACTAGAGTATTATCGCCCATTTTATCGAACTAGAGTATTATCGCCCATTTAATCGAACTAGAGTATTATCGCCCATTTTATCGAACTAGAGTATTATCGGCCCATTTAATCGAACTAGAGTATTATCGGCCCATTTAATCGAACTAGAGTATTATCGCCCATTTAATCGAACTAGAGTATTATCGCCCATTTTATCGAACTAGAGTATTATCGGCCCATTTAATCGAACTAGAGTATTATCGCCCATTTAATCGAACTAGAGTATTATCGCCCATTTTATCGAACTAGAGTATTATCGCCCATTTAATCGAACTAGAGTATTATCGCCCATTTAATCGAACTAGAGTATTATCGGCCCATTTAATCGAACTAGAGTATTATCGGCCCATTTTATCGAACTAGAGTATTATCGCCCATTTTATCAATTTAATGATTTTTCGCATATTTCTTGGTTTTAACTGTTTTCATGTATTTTCACAAAAGTATCAATTACTACATAATTTCCGAGTTTACCACTTTCACGATTTTATCGCAATACTTACGATTAGAAATCTAACTTAAAAATGAGTGTGAAGTTACACACACCTGGTTATGGAGAGAACTAAACTTTCCCGCTCTTCAACACCTATACGTATTGTGTTAATTAAAACACTATAATCTATAATAAAACCGATCTAAATATAGCGATCTAGAAATTTACCCTCGGATTTTCGTAAGACTTCTACTTGCGATTTTCTCCGATCGATGGTTACTAATGAATCGAATCCACGAACAAATAATGGTTCGGAGTACGAAACGACTTCGAACAGTTGATTTTCCTCGGTTGAGCGTCCACAACCCGGTGGAAAATCCCGGATTCCCAAATAGTCCTTTGCTTGTACTTAGGGGAATAACAGAACCTCCTCTTCCGAAGGCTAAACACCGCCCTTTTCTTCCCTATTTTGAATGTCTTCAAAGACAAAGATCGTTAATCCAATCTAAGATAAATTTTCAAATAATACCAAGGTTTAAAGATATGATTTCCTTACCACAAAAATCGATTCCAACGATTTGTGTCACCCACGACTTCTTGATTCCAACTTCCGTTATCGCACTAAAGTTTAACAAAATAAACGTTAATAAAATGAGCGTTTATTTTGATCTAATAAAACCTTCAAACCACCATCAATATTCGCTATAATCACTATTAACTAATCGAAGCGAAAAGAATCTCTTACCTAATCTCCACGTCGAAAAGAAAGAATTGAGAATGGTGGTTGATTGATGAAAGTTTCGGCTATGAAAGATTAAGGAGAAGAGAAAATAATTTGGCTTATAAACACTTTAGCATTCGGCCATGAAAGTGTAGGTGGAGAAATTTGATTGAAAAGAAATAAAATAAGAGAAAGATGATGATGATGTTGCTTTGATTTCAAAATGAATAGAAGAAAAAGAAAAGAAAAGATGAGCTTGAGAGAGAGATGGATATTCGGCAATGGTGAGAGAAAAGAGAAAGAGAAAAGCTTTTGGTGTAGATGATTTTCGGCACTAATGAAAATAAGGCACAAAGAATACCAATTGATGTGCAAAAATGACCAAATGGTCAAAAATTAACAAGGCTTACCAAGGATCAAATTCGGCCAAGGGAGAGGTTTGAGAGAATTTGCAAAACTATGCACTAAAAAAAATGACCAAAACAAAACCAAAATTCCTAGCCAACTATCACCAAAAATTCGGCTCCTTCTTTTGCCATGATGCCGTCCAAATGCATGGTCTAATGACCAAGATATTGTTTCCAAAATAATTCCTTGATTCTTGCCTCATATCTTCACACCTTTCCTTATTTTCTTGATACCCTTCCTTAAGTTCAAATTTTCCTTATTCCTTTGATATTCTAACCAAAAATAACAAGTCAACACCTTCCATATATGCTCTTGGCCGACACTTGCTATATTGGTGCATAAAAATTCAAAATAAAATTCACCTAGATGCTAAACATGGGATTCAACCTTCAACCTCATGCACAAGCTCATGCGCCATCACCACTTGTCCAATAATTCATCTTATGCCTCACTTTGACACTTAAATTAATTTATGTGTCAAAGTCACTAATCCACTTCTATAAATAATTTCTTAAAATTAATAATATTCCTTCTAAAAAAATTTTAAATCCTTCTTGAGGACTATACTAACCACGAAAATAAATCAGAAAATTTTACTTTCTAGAATAATTACTCAAAGCACACATAGAAAATAAATTACTCAAATTTTCGGGGTGTTACAACTCTACCCCTAAAAGAAAAATTTAGTCCTCGAAATTTACAGCTGAAAAAGGTGAGGGTATTGTTGCCGAATTGCATCCTCGGGCTCCCACGTAGCTTCCTCCACTCCGTGGTTACGCCACAACACTTTGACCAACGGCACAGTCTTCTTTCTTAGCACCTTCACGTCTCGGTCTAAGATTTCCACCGTTCCTCCTCAAAAGACAAATCCAAATTCAACTCCACTTCTTCTACGGTACTATGTGCGAAGGATCCGATCTATAGCGCCTCAACATGGACACATGGAAAACATTATGAATTTGGCTCAATTCCGAGAGTAACTCCATCGATAGAGCCACTTTGGACCAACTCGTTTCACCACACGATATGGTCCAATGTATCTAGGACTCAACTTGCCCTTCTTCCCGAATCCGAATATCTTTTTCCAAGGTGAGACCTTGGAAGACTTGATCTCCTCGGCATACTCGATCTCTTTACGCTTGAGATCCGCATACGACTTACATCTATCCGAAGCTTCCTTTAACCGTGCTCGAATAACTTTCACTTTTTCTTCCGTTTCGAAAATCATCTCGAGTCCTAACAATCTGCCGATCACCCAATTCAGTCCAACAAATAGGAGAACGACACCTACGACCATACAATGCCTCGTAGGGTGCCATCTGAATGCTAGATGGTAGTGTTGTTGTACGCAAATTCCGCTAACGGTAGAAAATCCTCCCAACTACCTTTGAAGTCGATTACACATCCCCTTAACATGTCTTCCAGAATCAATCACTCTCTCCGTGACCATCGATCGAGGATGAAAAGCCGTACTAAAATTAAGCTTTGTACCCAAGGCTTCATGCAAAGCTTTCCAAAATCGAGATGTAAACCTAGGATCCCGATCCGATATAATCGATCTGGTACCCCATGCAACCTCACGATTTCGGATACATACGGCTTCGCCAACTTCGCAACGAGTAGTCCGTGCGCCTTTGGTAGAAAATGAGCGATCTTCGTCAAGCGATCAACAATTACCCAAATGCAATTTTTCTTAGTAGGTGTTAAAGGTAACCCACTAACAAAATCCATTGTTATCCGCTCCCATTTCCAAAGGGGAATCTTAATGGTTGCAAAAGACACTGACGGCAATTGATGCTCCGCCTTCACTTGCGACAAGTTAAGCATTTTCCCACAAATTCAAAATCTCTCCGCTTCAATCCAGGCCACCAAAACCGCTCACGAAGATCCCGATACATCTTATTTCCTCCGGGATGCATAGCATAAGGACTACTATGCGCCTCCCGCAAAATCATTTGCCTCATATCTGAGTCCCTAGGCATACAGACTCTTCCACGAAAGCACAACACACCTTCCATGTTCATACCAAAATCCTCTATCCCACCATTTTCCACTTGTTGAATTAGAAGTCTCAACTTCTCATTTAATATCTGTTTTTCCTTGATTTGATCCAACCACAGAGGTTTCACTTGAAGTTCCGCTACCAAACTACCATCCTCATACAAACTCAAATGGGCAAACATAGCTCTCAAATCAGATACCACCTTACGACTTAATGCATCCGCCACCACATTAGCCTTTCCGAGGATGATACTCAATTGAGAAATCATAGTCCTTTAACACTCCACCCATCTTCGTTGTCTCAAGTTTAACTCCTTCTGAGTAAGAAGATACTTAAGGCTCTTGTGGTCCGTATAGATGATAGACTTTTCACCATAGAGGTAATGCCTCCAAATCTTTAAGGCAAAGACCACTGCTGCTAACTCCAAATCATGAGTAGGGTAGTTCACTTAGTGCGGTCTCAATTGGCGAGAAGCGTAAGCTACAACTTTCCCACTTTGCATCAATACGCACCCTAAACCCGTATGTGACGCATCACAATAAGCGTAAACTCCTTCCCGACCTCGAGTTGAATCAATACCGGCGCTTCCGTTAAAACCTTCTTCAATCTCTCGAAACTTTCTTGTTGTTTGTCGGTCCATACAAACGGCACTCCCTTCCGCAAAAGCTTAGTTAGAGGTGCAGCAATCAACGAGAACCCCTCAACAAAGCGTCTATAATATCCACCAAACCCAAGAAACTCGAATCTCGACTCACTGACTTGGTGGTTTCCAATCCAATACCGCCTCAATCTTCCGAGGATCCACCCTTATTCCTTGGTGATACCACATGACCCAAGAAAGTCACTTCTCTTAACCAAAATTCACATTTCTTGAATTTGGCATACAACTGATTATCTCGAAGCACTTGCAATACAATCCGCAAATGCGAGTCATGTTCTTCTTCGCTCCTCGAATAAACCAGAATGTCATCTATGAATACCACCACAAACCGATCTAAGAATGGTTGAAAGACCGGTTCATCATATCCATAAATGCACTGGTGCATTGGTCAACCCAAACGGCATCACTAAAAACTCATAGTGTCCGTAACGGGTTCGGACATTTGTCTTGTGAATATCCGCTTCTTTCACCTTAAAGTTGGTGGTAACCCGACCTTAAATCAATCTTGGAGAAAATAGAAGCTCCTTCAATTGATCAAACAGTCGTCAATCCTCGCGCGAGGTGCCGATTCTTGATCGTCGACTTATTCAATTGCCTATAATCGATACACATACGCATTGACCCATCCTTCTTCTTAACAAATAAAACCGGTGCTCCCACGGAGACACACTCGGTCGAATAAAACCCCGATCTAGCGGTTCTTGAATTTGGGCTTTAAGCTCAGACAACTCCTTCGGTGCCATTCTATAAGGAGCAATGGACACTTTGGAGCGATTCGGGCAAAAGCTCAATACCAAATTCCACTTCCCGATCTGGAGGTACACGGGAAGTTCTTCAGAAAAAACATCCGAAAATTCCTTCACCGTTCTCACATCTTCCACATGTGACTCTTTTGGCATCTAAAGCACTAATAAATGCTAAAAATGCTCCATATCCTTTTCGTACCAACTTCTCGCCTTTAACGCGTAAATCACGTTTGTCAAGAAATTTCTCCGCTCGCCTATCATAACTATCTCCTTATCCTCCGCGGTTCTTATCAACATCCGCTTTTGATACCTGATCCAATTGCGCGGTGCTTAACCAACCAATCCATGCCCGAAATGATATCGAATTCGCCAAAAGGCAATTCCATCAAATTTGCCAAGAATGTTTCTCCTTGAATAACTAAGAGCACGTCTCTAAACAGTTTATTAACCACCACCGATCGACCTAAGGGACTAATCACCCTCATCTCTTTATCGGAAATTTGAGTCTAATTTCAAGTTTCCGATTATGGTGCTAGCAATGTACGAATGAGTAGAACCAATATCTATCAAGGCAATAACGGGTACATCGAAATGAAGAACGTGCGAGCTTATCACATCGAGTGCATTGCCATCCTCACGACGTCGACCGCATACACCAATCTGGCTGTCTTGCATCCGCGTTGCCTCTAGGACCATTGCCTCGACCCGCTGCACCTTGACCACGTCCAGCCCCATTACCACCACGACCTTGTCCCCGACCTCTCGGTGGTTGCTGAACTCCTCTTGCCGGTGGTGCATCGATGTACGAACTTCTTGAGTTGTATCCATACGTCGAGGGCAACTCCTATATTGATGCTCCGTCGATCCACATTTATAGCAAGCACCGTTTTCCTCCAACATTCTCCGTAATGTCTTTTCCCACATTCAGCACAATCCCGACTACGATTAACGACTCTCGTGCTCTTCCTTGAGCTGGTTCCTCATTCCGGGCCTCTTGAGAATCTTCTCGAAGAACCCGAATGCTTGAGATCTTTCTTGCCTCGAATTTGCTCCCGATTTTGGCGTTCCGAGTTCTTAGCCTCTTCGGCTATCTTGGCCTTCTCCACAAGAGCGGCAAAAGTTCTAACTTGTTGTGGGGCTATCGAGAACCCGCAACTCGTCTTTCAAACCGTCCTCGAAGCGCACACAACGCTCATGGTCCGTTGCCACTATCGTTCGAGCATAGCGACTCAAGCGTAAGAACTTCGACCTCATATCTTTGCCACCGTTTTATTTCCTTGCACCAGTTCAAGAAATTCCTTCCTTCGGGCATCCACATAGCTTGTTCCCACATATTTCCCTTGAAAGGAAGCCTTGAAAAATTCCCGATTAATCAAAGCGACATCGGTGCCATCTCGGATAGTAAGCCACCATTGGTAAGCCGTCTCTCAACAAAGATACCGCTCCTCTTAACTTTTGTTCCACGGTGCACTCAAGATCGTCCATAATTCGCTCCTCTCGCCTCAAGCCAATATTCAGCGACATTGGGAGCTACACGAGACACCTCACGAAAACCTCGGCTCCACCGGATTTGATCGCTCAGATATCGACCCACGGCGGTTGGTCGATTACTGGATCCAGCGACCCTTTCAAGTACTCGCGGCATTGCTCGCGTCACAGCATTATCCTCTTCCATATGGTCGTGCGATCCGTCTCACTCTCGAGTGGCGCGAGTGCATCCATTTCCGACATATGACCCGGCACATCGATTGCGCCCTAACACCTCGCGTCCTCTACCACGGCCACGCCTACCACGTCCACGACCACGTCCTCTAGTGCTCATGGCGACTAATTCGATTTAATCGATTAAGAGTTTTATAAATCGAATAATATTTCAGATTGTTTATTAACGATGTCTTATGATATGAAAGAGATAGAGTGTTTTCGTATCAATATCCTATTGTCTCAATCTCTACGGTTTTAACACCTAAAACTAGAAGTTCTAGAGTGTTTCTTATAATCATATCACAATGATAATAAACATACAAAGATCTGATACTTACTTGACTTGGCGCGGGATGCTCATGGTGCCATACTACCTTTAATCAAAACTCTAGAAATTATTTTCAAACAAATTTCTTTATTGAACCCAAACCACAGTAGAGTTTTGAAAGCTGGCTCTGATACCACTAAATGTAACACCCCAAACCCGGTCTATGCGTTTAGACAAGATTTGGTTTGTCACACCAATCATACATTCGTTTATTTTCATAGGGTTAAGATAAAATAGTGCTACAAAACTTTTTGTTATAAAACCAATGTTCTTAAGAAAACTTAACATATTTGAGATAAAACCATATTAAGAGTTTAGAAATAAAATTTAAATCATCCACACAATAAAACCATAAAACATAATAAGAGGCCTTATTACATCAACCCAATAATAGCAATTAAAATAAAAACTTAAATAAAGTCATAGTTTATTAAAAACCCAAGTTTGTAGTATGGCCTCCACCAAGTCATCTCCTACCCAAGTCCACGTCAATTTCCATTACTGTAATGGTTAATAAAATTTGGGTGAGTTACAAAGAACTCGGTGTGCAACTCACTTACCACCATTTTTAGGTCAAATCGTCAAGATATCATCTTTGGGCTTGAGCCCATTAACAATTTCAACCATACATCGTAAAGTAACATAATTTAAAGAGAAGCATGCATGAAATATGAATTTCCCAAACCAACCTAGTATCCATCCGCTAACACCCCGTACCAACCAACACACACCGTGGGGATCAAGTCAACCCACCCCGCCAAACACACCAATCATGGGCTTAAAGCCCTTAAATAATTTTTTTGTAGTGCACTCACCGAACTAGATTGTGACATTGTCACCGAACTAGAGGCATTTAGCCGAATTTGTGGCAGAGCCACCGAACTAGAGGCATTGAGCCATATTGTGGCAGAGCCACCGAACTAGAGGCAATGAGCCAAATTTGTGGCAACTGGCCATTCTTCTCTTCATATAACCCACCCCATGCAATCATGCGTATATAACAAATATAATCATATAACAGATTTTCATTAATCCATATCATCGGTGGGTTTATCAATTAACCTTTCATTAGGCTCATATAAACAATTTAACAACTAGCCCATTTAGTAGTTTAGTGACTTTGGCCCATTTTAGCCCAATTTATCGAAACAGAAGTATTTTCGGCCCATTTAATCGAACTAGAGTATTATCGCCCATTTTATCGAACTAGAGTATTATCGGCCCATTTAATCGAACTAGAGTATTATCGGCCCATTTTATCGAACTAGAGTATTATCGGCCCATTTAATCGAACTAGAGTATTATCGGCCCATTTAATCGAACTAGAGTATTATCGGCCCATTTAATCGAACTAGAGTATTATCGGCCCATTTTATCGAACTAGAGTATTATCGGCCCATTTAATCGAACTAGAGTATTATCGGCCCATTTAATCGAACTAGAGTATTATCGGCCCATTTTATCGAACTAGAGTATTATCGGCCCATTTAATCGAACTAGAGTATTATCGGCCCATTTAATCGAACTAGAGTATTATCGCCCATTTAATCGAACTAGAGTATTATCGGCCCATTTTATCGAACTAGAGTATTATCGGCCCATTTTATCAATTTAACAGTTTTTCGCATATTTCTTGGTTTTAACCGTTTTCATGTATTTTCACAAAAGTATCAATTACTACATAATTTCCGAGTTTACCACTTTCACGATTTTATCGCAATACTTACGATTAGAAATCTAACTTGAAAATGAGTGTGAAGTTACACACACAGTTATGGAGAGAACTAAACTTTCCGCTCTTCAACACCTATACGTATTGTGTTAATTAAAACACTATAATCTATAATAAAACCGATCTAAATATAGCGATCTAGAAATTTACCCTCGGATTTTCGTAAGACTTCTACTTGCGATTTTTCTCCGATCGATGGTTCGCTAATGAATCGAATCCACGAACAAATAATGGTTCGGGAGTACGAGCGACTTGACAGTTGATTTTCCTCGGTTGAACGTCCACAACCCGGTGGAAAATCCCGGATTCCCGAAATAGTCCTTTGCTTGTACTTAGGGGGAATAACAGAACCTCCCCTCTTCCGAAGGCTAAACACCGCCCTTTTCTTCCCTATTTTGAATGTCTTCAAAGACAAAGATCGTTAATCCAATCTAAGATAAATTTTCGAAATAATACCAAGGTTTAAAGATATGATTTCCTTACCACAAAAATCGATTCCAACGATTTGTGTCACCCACGACTTCTTGATTCCAACTTCCGTTATCGCACTAAAGTTTAACAAAATAAACGTTAATAAAATGAACGTTTATTTTGATCTAATAAAACCTTCAAACCACCATCAATATTCGGCTATAATCACTATTAACTAATCGAAGCGAAAAGAATCTCTTACCTAATCTCCACGTCGAAAAGAAAGAATTGAGAATGGTGGTTGATTGATGAAAGTTTCGGCTATGAAAGATTAAGGAGAAGAGAAAATAATTTGGCTTATAAACACTTTAGCATTCGGCCATGAAAGTGTAGGTGGAGAGAATTTCGATTGAAAAGAAATAAAATAAGAGAAAGATGATGATGATGTTGCTTTGATTTCAAAATGAATAGAAGAAAAGAAAAGAAAAAGATGAGCTTGAGAGAGAGATGGATATTCGGCAATGGTGAGAGAAAAGAGAAAGAGAAAAGCTTTTGGTGTAGATGATTTTAAAGGCACTAATGAAAATAAGGCACAAAAGAATACCAATTGATGTGCAAAAATGACCAAATGGTCAAAAATTAACAAGGCTTACCAAGGATCAAATTCGGCCAAGGGAGAGAGGTTGAGAGAATTTGCAAAACTATGCACTAAAAAAAAATGACCAAAACAAAACCAAAATTCCTAGCCAACTATCACCAAAAATTCGGCTCCCTTCTTTTGCCATGATGCCGTCCAAATGCATGGTCTAATGACCAAGATATTGTTTCCAAAATAATTCCTTGATTCTTGCCTCATATCTTCACACCTTTCCTTATTTTCTTGATACCCTTCCTTAAGTTCAAATTTTCCTTATTCCTTTGATATTCTAACCAAAAATAACAAGTCAACACCTTCCATATATGCTCTTGGCCGACACTTGCTATATTGGTGCATAAAAATTCAAAATAAAATTCACCTAGATGCTAAACATGGGATTCGAACCTTCAACCTCATGCACAAGCTCATGCGCCATCACCACTTGTCCAATAATTCATCTTATGCCTCACTTTGACACTTAAATTAATTTATGTGTCAAAGTCACTAATCCACTTCTATAAATAATTTCTTAAAATTAATAATATTCCTTCTAAAAAAAAATTTTAAATCCTTCTTCAGGACTATACTAACCACGAAAATAAATCAGAAAATTTTACTTTCTAGAATAATTACTCAAAGCACACATAGAAAATAAATTACTCAAATTTTCAGGGTGTTACACTTCCTGAATTTTGGATGGAGTCAGAGAAAAAAACATGGGAAGTTAGGGCCGCGTTGGAGGAAGACATTTCTGTAGAGGTGGATACTAGGGTCGTGGTGGTGTGATTCCCAAGCAGCCTGAAGAACCTAAAACAAAATAACTAGAATAAAATAAATAAAATTAAGCATAAGAGAGTCAAAGAGAAGGAAAATAAAAGAGAAGAGAAAAAACATAGGTAAAATAATTGGACTCAAATGTCCTTGGCTTGTCGAGTAAATGAAGCGGCCGACATGAACTTATGTAGATCGGTCTCCCATAAGGATACTGTGCTAGGGTCCTTCCACTTCTTCGACATAGGTAAGGTGAAAATAAAGAGTTTGGGACATGAGAATGAGAGGAAATGGAAAAGGGGGGGGGAGAGTGTAAAGGGTATGGATGAAAGGGAATGGGTGAGAAAGGGAACAAGTGGTGTTTTAAATAGAAGTTTCAAATCTGGTACATCTCCACGCCAGTGTACCATGGGTGTGTTGGGTCACATGGCCGGATCGCACGGCCGTGTTGTGCTTTGTTCTTTTTTCCCACGCCCATGTTTGATAAAACAGTGTCGACCACGGCCGTATCGCACGACCGTGGTGTTTAGTCGAAGCCCGTGTGACTTTCCTCGGTGTCAGCCACGGCTGTATCGCACGACCATGGCCATTTATAATCGTCCGTGATCTTGGGAATCTTTCGTCATTGGCTCGTACTACCCCTGCCATGTCAATATGGATGTCCGTAGTATCCACACGGCCACGGCCACAGCCGTGTGCAAGGCCGTGTGGTATGGAAATCTGAACTTTTGTTAGTTAATAGTTAGATGCTAAAAAGGATAGATAAAACTAGAAATAAATGTAAAAATAAACGGAGTTAGAGCTCGGGTTGCCTCCCGAGAAGCGCTTGTTTAAAGTCTTAAGCTAGACTTGCCTCTCATTTGCACATTCATGGTGGTTTAAAGAGTTGAACATCCTCTCTCATGCTATCAGTTCTACTATCATGATATAACTCGAGTCGAGTAGCGTTTACTTTAAAAGTGTCGAAAATAGGATTACTTAGCTCGACTGTTCTGTATGGGAAAACATTCAGTACCGTAAAAGGGATTTCTTCGTTTGTATTAAGGTCTGAAGGAGATATTCGAGGATCTATTTTATCTAATAATACCTGATCTCCGATCTTAAATTTGTTTATCCCATGGAATGGCATTGGTTCTGCTGCGTGTATCCCTAATTTCTCTTTAAAATGTGTCTTCCATTCGTCTAGTTCATCAATTTGAAGCCTTCGTTCCTCATGAGTTAATTCCTTGGTTGCATGAGGTCCAGGATCTGGCTCAGTTGTAACATCCTGGATTTAGGGGCTTGGCAGTATTTGTGTTGCTGTGTGTTGGCATGTTTTGTTTATTCTTTTTATGTGTTTGGGGGATCCCGGGAAGGCTCGAGGTTAAGCTTGAGCCTTGGTGAAAATTCTGTTTTAGGCACTTTAGGGGGAAAGCTAGCAGAGGCAAGTCTTAAGAATAAATATTTGGGTTTGCTGACACAAGAAGAGAGGTGGTATGGTGGCAAGGAGGGGCCACTTAAGAGTTCATGGAAGTGGCGTCACAAGGGAGTAGCAGTAGGGAGAAGGTTCGAATCCCACAAGCCTCACTGTGGAGTTTTATTTTTTGCGCCTAGGGAGCTAGAGTGGTGGATTCGGCTAGGGCTCTTCAAGGATGGGTGTTGAAAGAGTCAAACCGTTTGAATGAATGGCCATGAGGGATTTGGGGAGTTTTAATTGGTCAAACTATTCGAATGGGTGATAGGGAGCATTCGGTGGAGGAAATCAAGGAGAGGGTTGGTGTTTGAGTGTTGGCCGAAAGTTGGAGTTTGGGGGGAGGAGAGTGACGGCTATGTGATGTTGTGGTTGTGGGATTTTCAGCATTGAGTGTGGGTTTACAAACCGAGAGCTCCTAGTGAAGGTGCGCGAATTGGTGAGCCTTTGTCTCGTTTTGGGATGTCTAGCATTGTGTGCCAAAATTGCCTAAGATCACCTAAGGGGTTTCTCTCCTTTTTCTTTTGGGTGACTTTCAACTCTTTTCTTATCTTTTTCTCTGAACTGCAAACCTCTCATTCGTGCACCTTGTTCTTGAAAGCTATCAAACCACCTTTGGCCGACTATTTCCTTACCATACACCGTCCATATTACTTTTTGCCATCTTCTTTGCTCTTCTCTTAAGCACCATAACCGAATCAAAATCAACCCTCATCCCCTCTCTTGTCAAGCCAAAATTCTTTTTCTTCTCTACTTTTTCTCTAAAGCCGAAAAACCTTCTTGATCCATTTCTTTTCTTCTTGTTCTTCATAGTCGAATCTCCCTAGTTCATCTTCTCTTGTTTCTTCTTCAAAACCGAATCAGCACCCTTCTATCAATTCTTGATAGAAGCCGAACATAGACTCTCCATTCGGCATATTCTTGTGGTGTTAAGAAGCTCTTCTCTCTTTTCATCTCATTCTATTTCTTAATCCTCGTTGCAATGGTTAACCGAAGGTTCTGACTCACTTCCTGGGCACTGACCGATTGTAGAAGGGTGTGTTCCGTCATCTCTTTTTCGTGAGGCCTGTTTTCAAAAGGGGTTTTGGCAAGTAGTCATTGGCCGAATAGGAGGTAGGGATTCTTTATCGACTTGTTTGGCCGAAAGGCCACTCCTTTTGATCTATCTGGAGAACCGATTCTAACATGGTAATTATTTAGGGGCTCAAACGGTTTCTTAAGCCAAGTCTGTTAACGTTCGACTTCTGTTGATCAAGGTAAGGAACTTCATCGATTTGAGTTCTTATTCCCTTTATTCTCTTTCAATGCCTTAACCCTGTTTCCTGATCAAGAACCTTTCATGGATACAAGAAACGGTCAAGCCGAGGAGGGGAGTGTACCCATAGTATCCATTCCAAACTTTAAACGTTATGCGGTATCGACGGTTCGGGATTTTCCACCAAGCTGTGGTAGAGTGCCGACATCTGCCTGGGATAGGCAGATAGCTGTCGTTCCTGTTAGTGAAAGCGTTGACGTAGATAGCTTGGTATTACGTGTTATCAGGTGTGTACAATTCACACACTTATCTATAGTTATGTTATTAACTGTAATGGCCAAAAGCCGAAAGGATTGATGTGATAGGCAAAATACCCTTATGGGTAAGGTTGGAGACACCGGGTAAGTTCTTCATGGTTGATATTCTTGATTATATGCCTGTATGTATGTTTATTGTTATTCATGTATGAAATAGTATCTGTTATGCATTGTGATCACGATTGCATACACATTGTGCACGATGTAAATAGCATGGGCTCGAGAATCGAAAGGAGGGGGAAGTATTGATTAAGTGATCGTTGTCACGGTGACTATTGTCACGAGTGGTCCGAGTACCACCACGGTGGTTAATACCATGATTGCTTATAACGGTGACTTGTCTCGGTGGTCTAGGACCACAGTGGGTTGGCCCCACGTAAACATAAACTATTCAAGAGACCGTATGGGTGGTCTAAGACCACGTGGGGTGGGCCCCACGTTAAAATTAAGTGATATTTACCACGGTGACTATTGTCACTAGTGGTCTAGAACCACGGTGGTCATGAACCACGGTGGCATGATGCCACGGTGTTTGGATGGAGAGTTAAATCGGGATTGGGCTGCATTGCATGCATGTGACATATGCTATATTGAGAGGGCTAAGGCCCAGTCTGTGTTATACGGGGATTTACACACTGAGCCTCGACGACTCACCCCTTTTTGCAGTGCGCGCAGTGTCGGTGAGATAGCGAATTTGGGCGCCGAGACAGACTCGAGGTGGCCATGCGTTGCTATTTTTTTAGTAAACTCGGACTTTACTTTAAACCTACTTCTTCTATTTCGGGATTTTAATCTGTAATAAGGCCGCTTTAAATTTATTTTTGTTTTGGGGATTTTGCTTATATACTAATTTTATGCACGTTATGAATTATCGAGAACGGGGTTTTCTTAAAAACGTAATAGAGGTTTTCTAAAATTTCAACAAAGGAACGGTAAGCTACAAATAACTAAAACTTGGGATTTTTCTTAATAATTTCAGAAAAAAATATTATTTCCAATGATTACGTAGCTCAACTTTTACATTGATGATCACCTTTCAAAAATTTTTGAGTTCGATTTTGGTAAAATAAACCCGTTTTCAACACCTAATTAACTCAAAGAGAAGATAGTATGCCTTGACTTGAACTCTCTAATCCAAATATTTTTCTCAACTCCGATATTGCCAAAAGTTTTTTTAAAATTTTCTCCCTGTAACAACTCAAATTGGGTCGTAACGTTTTGACCAGGTTTGGGGTGTTACAATTATGGTATCAGAGCCAGGTTTCCAAAACTCGGCCGTGGGTATGGGGTTCAAAAATATTTTGAAAGACGGTTTAGAAATATATGATCTTTGGAAGCATGGCACTCGAGTCTCCGGCACCAAATCCGCACGGTAAGTCTACTGACTTTTGGTTGTTTTACATGAACTAGGTGTAAGATGCTATGATCACTTGTACTGGGAAGTACAACTCTAGAGACTGAAACCTTAGGTGTGCGTGAATTGGCGAAAAATTACTCATAATGATAATTTCATAAAACTGCTCTGTAATAAATAGTGGAAGAAAACACTAACTCATAAAACTCTTAATCAGATTAAATCGCGTTAGTAGTAATGAGTACTAGAGGACGTGGATGCGGTATGCAAGGCCATGGAAGAGGTCGAGATGTTGGGGCTGAGCCTTCAGAATCTGGGCATGGGCCGAAAGGTGAAGTGCCCACATCGCCAGTTGCGAAAGTAGAGTTTCAGGACCAAACTGGTGGAGACGATGCTGTGTCTCAGGCTATGTTACGCGTTCTGGAGAGGGTGGCTGGAGCGAGCACGGGATCAGCGGCTCGGAAATCTATGTTGGAGTGACTTCGGGTGAATGGGGCTGAAATGTTTAGGGGTGTTTCTGGTGTGGCTCCTAATGTAGCCGAGTACTGGTTAGAGGCGGTGGAACAGATTATGGATGATCTTGACTGCATCGCGGAAGAAAAACTGAAAGGAGTTGTGTCTCTTCTCCGAGATGAGGCTTACCAGTGGTGGCTCACGGTCAGAGATGGTACAGCAATGGACCGTATTACCTGGGACTTCTTTAAGTCTGCGTTCCATGGGAAATACATTGGGTCGAGTTATGTTGACGCTCAGTGGAAGGCATTCCTTAACTTGGTTCAGGGGAGTAAGTCGGTGGCTGAGTATGAAGCGGAGTTCTTGCGTCTTAGCCGATATGCCCGAGGCATTATGTCAACGGATCACGAGCGTTGTGTCCGATTTCAGGATGGCCTGAGGGACGATTTGCGAGTACTGATAGCTCCACAACGGGAAAGAGAGTTTGCTATTTTGGTGGAAAAGGCTAAGATAGCCGAAGAGGCAAAGCGGTCTGAAAGGCAGAACCAAGATAGGGACAAGGGTAAGAATAAAAGGAATTTTGGATCGTCAAGATCTACTGGAAATTTTTAGAAGAGGCCTAGGTTGGATGGGCCGGGTCGAGCCGTGAGGCCCGTTGTTACTGGTCGTCCACAGCAATGTGCTACGTGTGGGAAGTTTCATTTAGGAGAATGCTGGGTAAGAAGTAATGGATGTTTCAGATGTGGATCAGTGGATCATCGGGTAAAGGATTGTCCACAAGAACCAATCAGAGTACGGCCAGTAGGTCAGAATTATGTACAGCCTGGTAGGAGTGGTCAGCAACCTCAGAGAGGCCGTGTCCAGCCAGAGGAGGAAATGGTTTTTGTCGTGGGGGTGGAGCACCGTACAGAGGTGCTGGGAACACTGATGCAAGGCAGCCTGGGTTGGTCTATGTAGCTAGACGCTGAGAGGAGGGCGATGCACCGGACGTCATAACCGGTACGTTCTTATTTACGGATTGCCTTTTTCTGCACTGATTGATATTGGATCAACACATTCCTATGTTGCTAGTCTTTGTATGCAGAAACTCGAACATAGACTTTGAGATTGCATCTAGGGAGATGACTGTACTTAGCCCTTTAGGACAATCTGTAGTGGTGAACAAACTCTTTAGGGGTGTGCCTCTAGATGTTCAAGGGATGGTTTTCTCGGCTGATCTGATGGAATTGCCATTCAGGGAGTTCGATTTAATCTTAGGTATGGACTGGCTAGTGAGATATCGAGCTAACTTGGATTGTGCTGCTAAGCGCATGGTGTTAAGGACTCCTGAAGGTAATCAGGTGGTGGTGATAGGTGAGAGGAGGAACTACTTGTCTAATGTAGTATCTGCATTAAAGGCTGAAAGAATGGTGAGAAAAGGATGTGAGGCTTTCTTAACTTTTGTGTGTGCTTTGGAGGCCAAGGAGTCGACTGTAGGGGATGTCAGAACGGTGAAGGAATTTTTCGATGTTTTTCCAGAAGAGCTTCCAGGAATACCTCCGGATCATGAGGTGGAATTCGGTATTGACCTCCTTCTGGGGACAGCGCCAGTGTCTATTGCCCCATATAGAATGGCGCCGAAAGAGTTGGTGGAATTGAAAGCCCAAATTCAAGAACTGTTGGACCGGGGTTTTATCCGACCAAGTGTGTCACTGCGGGGAGCGCCAGTGTTATTTGTTAAGAAGAAGGACGGGTCAATGCGGATGTGCATTGACTATAGGTATTTGAACAAGTTGACGATTAAGAACAAGTACCCGCTGCCTAGGATATACGATCTATTTGACCAGTTACAAGGTGCTTCGGTCTTTTCAACGATAGACTTGAGGTCAGGTTATCACCAGCTTAAGGTCAATGAGGCAGATATTCATAAGATAGCTTTTCGAACTCGTTATGGTCACTACGAGTTCTTGGTGATGCCGCTTGGATTAACAAATGCACTAGCTGCATTTATGGACATGATGAACCGGGTATTCCAACCCTATCTGGATCAGTTTGTCGTGGTGTTTATAGATTATATTTTGGTCTATTCAAGTTCGGAGGAGGAACATGATTCGCATCTTCGGGTGGTGCTGCAAATTTTGAGAGAGAAACAGCTGTACGCTAAATTCAGTAAGTGTGAATTTTGGCTGAGGGAAGTTACCTTTTTAGGACATGTTGTGTCTACTGAAGGGATTAGGGTAGATCCCCGGAAAATTTAAGCTCTGTTGGATTGGAAACTGCCTAAGTCTGTGGCGGAAATTCGGAGCTTTCTCGGTTTAGATGGGTACTACAGGAGGTTTGTTGAGGGGTTCTCGTTAATAGCCACACCGTTAACCAAGTTGTTACGGAAAGGGGTACCGTTTGTCTGGTCAGATAAGCAACAAGAAAGTTTTGAGAAGTTGAAGAGAATTCTAACTGAGGCTCCAGTACTGATTCAGCCTGAGGCTGGGAAGGAGTTTGTCGTTTACTGTGATGCGTCGCACACGGGTTTAGGATGTGTGTTGATGCAGGAAGGGAAGGTGGTAGCGTATGCATCTCGGCAGTTGAGATCGCATGAAGTGAATTATCCCATGCATGATCTTGAATTGGCTGCAGTAGTGTTTGCTCTGAAGATCTGGAGACATTATCTGTATGGGGAGAAATCCATCATCTATACAGACCATAAGAGCCTAAAATATCTCCTTACCCAGAAGGAGCTAAATTTAAGGCAGCGGAGGTGGATCGAATTATTAAAGGATTATGATTGCTCGATCGAGTACCACCCTGGTAAAGCTAACGTGGTGGCAGATGCGTTAAGTCGTAAAGTGATATCAGACTTGAGAGCAATGTTCGCTCATCTTAGCTTGTATGATGATGGAAGTGTGCTAGCTGAACTTCAAGTGAAGCCTTCTTGGGTCAGTCAGATAAAATAGAAGCAGTTGTTTGATAAATCGCTAAGTGCAAAATTTCGGCTAGTAGCAGGTGGTGAGACAGTAGATTTTAGTGTGAACAGTGATGGGGTTTTGTGCTTTCAGGGAAAGGCTTGTATGCCGAAGGATTCTGAATTGAGGCAGAATATTTTACAGGAAGCGCATAGTAGCCCATACGCTATGCATCCTGGTGGGAGTAAGATGTATAGGGATCTGCGAGAACAGTTTTGGTTGCCGGGTCTGAAGTAAGAAGTGACTAAAATGGTGGATAAATGTTTGACGTGTCAACAGGTGAAGGCGAAACACCAATTACCTTCGGGGTTGCTACAGCCAGTAAAGATTCTACTTTGGAAGTGGGAAAGGATAACGATGGACTTTGTGAGTGGGCTACCCCTTACGCCCACGAAGAAAGATTCAGTATGGGTAGTTGTGGATCCATTGACGAAGTCTGCTCATTTTATACCGGTTCGACTTGATTATTCATTACAGAAGTTAGCCAAGTTGTATGTGGCAGAAGTTGTGAGGTTGCATGGGGTACCCGTGTCTATCATATTAGACAGAGACCCCAGGTTTAAGTCGAGGTTCTGGAAGGCGTTCCATCAAGCGTTGGGTACAAAACTGGATTTCAGCATAACGTTTCATCCACAGACTGATGGTCAGTCGGAGAGGGTAATTCAGGTCTTGGAAGACATGTTGAGAGGTTCTGTTATTGACTTCGGGGGTAGTTGGGAGAATTTTCTACCGTTGGCTGAATTCACATACAACAACAGCTACCAATCCAGTATTCAGATGGCACCCTATGAAGCGTTATATGGTCGGAGGTGTTGCACTCCTACTTGTTGGACTGAGTTGGGTGAGCGACAATTGTTGGGTCCGGAAATGGTTTCTAAAACAGAGGAGAAGGTTAAGTTGATTTAGACTCTGTTAAAGGAAGCTTCTGACAGGCAGAAATCTTACGCGGATCTGAAACGTAAAGATATAGAGTTCTCTATGGGTGACCAGGTTTTCTTAAAGGTTTCACCGTGGAAGAAAGTTTTAAGGTTCGGACGGAAGGGCAAACTGAGCCCCAGGTTCATCGGGCCTTATCGTGTGTTGAAGCGTGTGGACCAGTAGCTTATCAGCTCGAGCTAACTTCAGAATTGAGGCAGATTCATGATGTATTCCATGTCTCGATGTTAAGGCGCTACCGTTCGGATCCATCTCATATAGTGCCAGTGGAAGAAATCGAAGTAAGGCCTGACTTATCTTTTGAGGAGGAACCAGTTCAGATCCTAGACCGAGATGTTAAAGTGTTGCGGAGGAAGACGGTTTCGTTGGTTAAAGTGTTGTGGTGGAATCACGGTCTTCAAGAAGCCACGTGGGAGCCAGAGGATGTGATACGACAGTAATACCCTCACCTCTTTTGACCAAGTAAATTTCGGGGCCGAAATTTCTATAAGAGGGTAGAACTGTAACATCCTGGATTTAGGGGCTTGGCAGTATTTGTGTTGCTATGTGTTGGCATGTTTTGTTTGTTCTTTTTATGTGTTTGGGGGATCCCGGGAAGGCTCGGGGTTAAGCTTGAGCCTTGGTGAAAATTCTATTTTAGGCACTTTAGGGGGAAAGCTAGCAGAGGCAGGTCTTAAGAATAAATATTTGGGTTTGATGGCACAAGAAGAGAGGTGGTAAGGCGGCAAGGAGGCACCACTTAAGAGTGCATGGAAGTGGCGTCACAAGAGAGTAGCAGCAGGGAGAAGGTTTGAATCCCACAAGCCTCACTGTGGAGTTTTATTTTTGCGCCTAGGGAGCTAGAGTGGTGGATTCGGCTAGGGCTCTTCAAGGATGGGTGTTGAAAGAGTCAAACCGTTTCAATGAATGGCCATAAGGGATTTGGGTAGTTTGAATTGGTCAAACTATTCGAATGGGTGATGGGGAGCATTTGGTGGAGGAAATCAAGGAGAGGATTGGTGTTTGAGTGTTGGTCGAAAGTTTGAGTTTGGGGGGAGGAGAGTAACGGCTATGTGATGTTGTGGTTGGGGGATTTTTGGTATTGAGTGTGGGTTTACAAACCGAGATCTCCTAGTGAAGGTGTGCGAATTGGTGAGCCTTTGTCTCGTTTTGGGATGTCTAGCATTGTGTGCCGAAATTGCCTAAGATCACCTAAGGGGTTTCTCTTCTTTTTCTTTTGGGTGACTTTCAACTCTTTTCTCATTTTTTTCTCTGAACTGCAAACCTCTCATTCGTGCACCTTGTTCTTGAAAGCTATCAAACCACCTTTGGCCGACTATTTCCTTACCATACACCCTCCATATTACTTTTTGCCATCTTCTTTACTCTTCTCTTAAGCACCATAACCGAATCCAAATCAACCCTCATCCCCTCTCTTGTCAAGCCAAAATTCCTTTTCTTCTCTACTTTTTCTCCAAAGCCGAAACACCTTCTTTCTCCATTTCTTTTCTTCTTATTCTTCATAGTCGAATCTCCCTAGTTCATCTTCTCTTGTTTCTTCTTCAAAACCGAATCGACACCCTTCCATCGATTCTTGATAAAAGCCAAACATAGACTCTCCATTTGGCATATTCTTGTGGTGTTAAGAAGCTCTTCTCTCTTTTCATCTCATTCTTTTTCTTAATCCCCGTTGCAATGGTTAACCGAAGGTTCTGACTCACTTCCTTGGCACTGACCGATTGTAGAAGGGTGTGTTCCATCATCTCCTTTTCATGTGGCCTATTTTCAAAAGGGGTTTTGGCAAGTAGTCGTTGGCCGAATAAGAGGTAGGGATTCTTTATCGACTTGTTTGGCCGAAAGGCCACTCCTTTTGATCTATTTGGAGAACCGATTCTAACATGGTAATTATTTAGGGGCTCAAACGGTTTCTTAAGCCAAGTCTGTTAACGTTCGGCTTCTGTTGATCAAGGTAAGGAACTTCATCGATTTGAGTTCTTATTCCCTCTATTCTCTTTCAATGCCTTAACCCTGTTTCCTGATCAAGAACCTTTCATGGATACAAGAAACGGTCAAGCCGAGGAGGGGAGTGTACCCATAGTATCCATTCCAAACTTTAAATGTCGTGCGGTATCGGCAGTTCGGGATTTTCCGCCGGGCTGTGGTAGAGAGCCGATGTCTGCCTGGGATAGGCAGATAGCTGTCGTTCCTGTTAGCGAAAGCGTTGACGTAGATAGGTTGGTATTACGCGTTACTAGGTGTGTACTATTCACACACTTATTTATAGTTATGTTGTTAACTGTAATGGCCAAAAGCCGAAAGGATTGATGTGATAGGCAAAATACCCTTATGGGTAAGGTTGGAGACACCGGGTAAGTTCTTCATGGTTGATATTCTTGATTATATGCCTGTATGTATGTTTATTGTTATTCATGTATGAAATAGTATCTATTATGCATTGTGATGACGATTGCATACACATTGTGCATGATGTAAAGAGCATGGGCTCGGGAATCGAAAGGAGGGGGAAGTATTGATTAAGTGACTATTGTCACGAGTGGTCTGAGTACCACGATGGTTAATACCACGATTGCTTATAACAGTGACTTGTCTCGGTGGTCTAAGACCACAGTGGGTTGGCCCCACGTAAACATAAACGATTCAGAGATCGTCACGGCGGTCTAAGACCATAGTGGGTTGGCCCCACGATTATATTAAGTGACTATTATCACGAGTGACTATTGTCACTAGTGGTCTAGAACCACGATGGTCATGAACCACAGTGGCATGATGCCACGGGTGTTTGGATGGAGAGTTAAACTGGGATTGGGCTGCATTGCATGCATGTGACATATGCTATATTGAGAGGGCTAAGGCCCATGCATGTTATACGAGATTTACACACTGAGTCTCGACGACTCACCCTTTTGCGAGTGCGCAGTAATCAGTAGATAGCGGATTTGGAGCTGAGACAGACTCGAGGTGGCCATGCGTTGCTATTTTTTTTAGTAAACTCGGACTTTACTTTAAACCTACTTCTTCTATTTCGGGATTTTAATTTGTAATAAGGCCGCTTTAAATTTATTTCTGTTTTGGGGATTTTGCTTATATACTGATTTTATGCACGCTATGAATTATCGAGGAACGGGGTTTTCTTAAAAACGTAATAGAGGTTTTCTAAAATTTCAACAAAGGAACGGTAAGCTACAAATAACTAAAACTTGGGATTTTTCTTAATAATTTCAGAAAAAAATATTATTTCCAATGATTACGTACCTCAACTTTTACATTGATGATCACCTTTCAAAAATTTTTGAGTTTGATTTTTGTAAAATAAACTCGTTTTCAACACCTAATTAACTCAAAGAGAAGATAGTATGCCCTGACTTGAACTCTCTAATCCAAATGTTTTTCTCAACTCCGATATTGCCAAATTTTTTTTTTAATTTTCTCCCTGTAACAACTCAAATTGGGTCGTAACGTTTTGACCGGGTTTGGGGTGTTACATCAGTTGTGTAGTTCCGTGGTGTTTCCTGAAAAGAAGGTTTAACCGAATGGTCATTAATAAAATTAATTTTCTTACCTTGTTTACTTGATGTCCTAGCCGAGTCAAGTGCATTAAGAGTGACTGTCTCATCACCTACACGAAGTATGAGTTCGCCTGTATCAATGTCGATTTTTGTTCTAGCAGTTGCTAAAAAGGGTCTTCCCAAAATTAAAGGGATCGTATTGTCCTCATCCATGTCTAAAACGATAAAGTCTACTGGGAATACAAATTTATCAATTTTTACGAGTACATCTTCAACTATACCCCTAGGAATTCTAATAGTTTTATCAGCTAATTGAATGCTCATCCTAGTTTGTTTGAGTTTCCCTAGACCTAGCTGTTTAAACATTTTATAGGGCATGGCATTTATACTTGCCCCTAGATCAGCTAAAGCATTGTCAACTGATAAACTACCAATTAAACAAGGAATCATAAAACTCCCTGGATCATTTAATTTCTGTGGTAGTTTGTTTTGTAGAATCACTGAGCACACTGTGTTCAGCTCCACATGCGAAGCCTCGTCTAACCTCTGTTTGTTTGTCAAAAGGTCTTTTAAAAATTTCCTTGAATCTGACATCTGTGAAAGAGCTTCAAGGAACGGTAAGTTGATATGTAATTTCTTTAAAAGTTTAAGAAACTTACCGAACTGTTCCTCTGTGTTATCTTTCTTCATTGCTTCGGGATGGTATGTGAGGTTCGTACTCTTTAATTACCGATTTTGGTTTATCATAACTTACCTCGACCTTACCTTCCTCTACCATATTCTCTTGCCTTAATTCGGGCTCATCTAACCCTTTACTATCATGAGCAGTTATGGCTTGAAGTTGCTCTTTCGGGTTAGTTTCAGTGTTGCTTGGCAATCTACCTTGTGGTCGTTCTGACATGATCTTGGTAAGTTGACCTACCTGATTCTTGATCTCTTGAATCGATGCTTGTTGATTTTTAAGTGTTGTTTCGGTGTTTTGGAAACGTGTTTCTGACACCGCTATGAATTTTGTCGAATCTCTCCTCAAGGTTCGGCTTCTTTTCCGTGTGGGTAGGGTGTTGTTGGAAGTTTTGAGGGGTTGTTGTCTCTCGATTCCTTAACCTCCCCATGAAAAATTGGGGTGGTTCCTCCAACTGGATTATAATTGTTACTATAGGGGTTATTTTGAGATCTAAAATTATTACCCATATAGTTCATCTGCTTCGCTTTCTACCCCGGGTTGTAGGGTGGATGTTCCGTATTGTTCGACCCTCTATTCGTATCACACTGCATCACTGGATGTACCTGCGAAGAACTATACAAACCATCAATGTTTTTATATAAGAGTTCTACCTGATTGGATAGCATGGTTATTGCGTCGAGGTTGAAAACTCCGGCTGTTTTTGTTGGCCTTGTCCTTGTGACTTGCCACTGATAGTTATTCAGTGACATCTCTTCTATAAACTCGTAGGCCGCTTCAGGAGTTTTGTTGTTCAGCGTTCCGCTGGCGGCTGAATCAATTAACTGCCTGGTTAAAGGGTTTATACCATTGTAAAAGGTTTGGACCTGTAGCCACAAGGGTAATCCATGATGTGGGCACCTTCTCAATAGATCTTTGTATCTCTCCCATGCATCATAAAGTGTCTCTAAATCCATCTGCACAAAAGAAGAAATACCATTCCTTAACTTAGCCGTTTTAGCCGGCGAAAAATATTTTAATAAAAAATTTTCGGTCATTTGCTCTTATGTAGTAATTGATCCTCGTGGAAGAGAATTCAACCACTGTTTGGCTTTATTCCTCAAAGAAAAGGGAAACAACCGAAGATGGATGGCATCATCAGAAACACCATTTATTTTGAAAGTATTGCAAAATTCTAGGAAATTCGCTAAGTGATTGTTTAGATCTTCATCCATCAAACCATCAAACTGAACAAACTACTGTATCATTTGAATTGTGTTAGGTTTCAGTTCAAAATTATTTGCAGCAATAGGAGGTCTAACAATACTTGACTCAGTTCTTGTTAAATTAGGTTTAGCATAATCATACATAGTTCGAGGAGGAGGATTTTCGGCAACCACAGGAGGGAGTGGATTATTCTGGTGATCAGCCATCTCTTCCGTGTTATTAGTATCGTTCTCTTGCTCTTCTTCTATGTAATTTAGGCTTCGCCTTATTTCTCTACGATTTCTGCGAACGGTTCCATCAATATCACTGTCGTAAATTAAGGGTCCTGTCGGGTTCCTTCTAGTCATAAACTAGAGGTACCTGCTAGGAACAAAATAAAAGAAGAAAAGTTAGCAAAGTCAAAAACAAAATAAAAGTAAATTGCAAAAATAAAAAAAATGGCTAAAGTAATAAAAATTGAGCGTTCTTAATATTTTGGTTCCCCGGCAACGGCGCCAAAAACATGGTCGTGTGTCAAATTCTTAAATTTTATATAATGAATGATCTAGCCTACAAACTAACTGTGACAACGATTGAGGCAAGCGCACCTATCGAACAGTAGTATAATTTAGTGGCAAGACCAGAATATCGAACCCAAAGGAACCAAAAGTACGAATACTAACTTTCTTTCTATTATTTAGCCTAAGGATTGAAGTGAATTATTGTTCAATTTAAAATTAACTAACTACTAAGCTAAAGACGCTAAGACAAAGAGAACGAATTGGGGAATACTTGTGGGAAAAACCAATTGATTAAGACAATACCCATGGAAGAATCCACCTAGACTTCACTTGTTATCTAACTCTGGACTAGACGATTTATTCACTTGACTTGATCCGTAGGATTCCCTAATGTATATTAATACCTCCGTCGAGGCTACTAATGTCTAACCCTAGGTTGATTAATTGAAATCTCTTTCTAATTAAAACCCCTAGAATTGCATTAACTCGATCTATGGACTCCCATATTAGGTTTGACACTAATCCGGCAGATTTTCGTCATCCTATGTCTAGGGTTACGATCAACTCTGCTTAACTATGCTAGATCTACTCTTAGACAGGGACTTTTGCTCCACTGCCTAAGCACATCAATACTTGAATCAATATCCTGAAATATCAAAGCAAGAATTAAGAACACATAATTAAGAACAAATCAATTATTTATCATATAGTTCAGAAAATAATAACAAGATCCGTATTAGGTTTCATCCCCCTCAGGTATCTGCGGGTTTAGTTCATAATTATAAAAGAATACATCTCAGAAGAAAAGATAAAAAAAAACATAAGAAAACCCTAAAACCCTGAAGGAATTGAAGGAGAGATCCGCCGTCTTGAGTATGATTTTGGCTTCTTGAGATGAACCAACTGGCTTTCTTCGAGTAAATCCCACGATTCTGACCTCTCTGGCTCGGCTCCTTGGCCTAGCTGGACGCCCCTGACAAAAGCCCCCTTTTAGGTTGTACTTAGGGTGTTTATATAGGCTTCGGAATGTGTTTCTTCGCCTCTAAGTAACCTAATCTGAGTAAAATTTCTCTTTTCCACGGCAGGGACACGCCCATGTGGCACGCCCGTATGAATCGACTTTAGGCCGTGTTCGATCCTGTTTAAGGGGCACGGCGGTGTTCTTTGGGCCCAAGCCGTGTTGAATTCCTAATTTGGCCCGTTTTAAGCCCGTTTTTCATTCTTTTCATTCTCCTATGCTCTCCTGAGTATAAAACATGAAATTAAAGGATTAAGAGCACCAAATTCCATAATCCAAGGGATAAATCATTCAAAAGCATGGTAAATGTGGAGATAAAATATGTTACTATTACGGTTTATCAAATACTCCCAAACTTAAGCTTTTGCTTGTCCTCAAGCAAAGTTCTCAACTCACAATTAAAATGAACTTCCTCAATTCATAACCTTCATCAACACTGTTTCATCATAATTCATAGGTAATTCATACATTGATAACTTAACCGGAAGGTTCCTAAAGATTCAAACAATCAAAGTCATAGTTCTTATAGTACGAAAAATAGGTGTTTCCCCTTACCTAAATAATTACCTTTAATTCAAAATCGACAAAAATTGACATCCTCATTAAAGGTTCACTCAAATCACTCGAAGTTTTTAAGGTTCAGGAAAACGCACTCGTAAGTCAAACATGAAAAGTTAATCCCATAGGCTTGCATGAAAATCAAATCTCCACCACTATAATATGAGATGATACACAAATCAAAAGGTCTTTAAAAGGGTTGTAACGGGGCTTGGGTTAAAGGTGTGGATAAAGGCTGAATTAGAGGGTTAGAATCGAGATTGACCTGACAAATTACCTAACTAGAAACTACGAACTGATAATAAATAATTACATCAATTGGAAACTTAATACTAATAACATGAGCTTTTTCTAAAGATAATGAAATTAACAGTTTGAGCTCAAATAACATAGAACTAATAATGAATATACTTCGTTTTTTTAAGAACAAATCAAGTACAATAATAATAAGATAGAATTTAATAATTGAAATAACAAAAATAGTTACGTAACCGATCAAATCAAATCTCGATACAGGGGTAGTCAAGAGAAATGGTGACAACAAATACAAAGTGGGTTATGGGTTAATATTAATGGGTGAGTCAATAAAAGGGTTGTTAGGATCAAAGGGGTTCACTAGGGGTTAATTGTGAGGGTAGGCTTTTAGTGGAGTAAGTGGGTTAAGACCTAGGTGCCTTCATTATCTTAGTATATCAAATCAAAGGTGTGGTATCGACATGTATAATCGACGCAAGTTCTAGAATAAAAAATCAATGTTGACACACTCATAATCAATAAAGTGAGCAAGAAAAACAATATGCTCCAAAAGGCTCAAAATCTCACAAAAATTATGGGCCTTTTGATATCAACCTTGTAAATTTCAAACTTCAAAGTAATCATTAGATTCGGGTAGACAACCTAACAAAATTTTTACTTCTGAAAGATAGACTTATCATGCTTGATTCTCTAGTCCCCTAAAGTTTAAATCATCAATGCACAATTAACTATGACTTAATCCAAAGCATATCAATGAAAATCATAAATCAAAGGAAGTTTCATTTTAATCATAATATGAGAAAATTATTTAATAACAAGGCCTAATTCAGGGATTTGTGTAACACCCCAAACCCGGTCACCACGCTATGACCGAATCCAGCATGTCACAGGGAAAAACATTTTTAAAGAAGACAGGAGGTTGTTTTAATTTTGTAAAGAATCGTTATTGAAAACAAGTTGCCGTCTCTTATTTTAAGAAAACCTTTGATTTTCATGAAAAGCCGAATTAGTTTAAGTAATATTGCTAAAACTGTCCAAATTTGATCTTAAAGAAAAACTCAGTTAACTTGTTGTACTACTTGTTTGCCGTTACCCGATGGTAAAGTTTTAGAAAAACCCGACGAGTTGTAAAAGTTTGGGAAACATTCTTTTTATAGGTTATTTAGGCGTGCCGTTTCGTTTAACTTATACAAATTTTCGTGAGAAATAAAGCAGATAAATAAACCCCAAAATGAAAGTTAGTGGCCTTATTACAACCCGAAAACCAAATTTAAAGTAAAGTAAACCAAAATAGTAATTTAAAACAAAACCCGAAAGAGAATGCGCATGGCCACCTCAAGTCCGCCCCGGCTCCGCATCCGCGATCTACGAATCATCTGCAAAATGTAAAGGAAGGGGTGAGTCACTGAGACTCAGTGTATAATTCCCCAACCCGAAAATGTTAATGCCCTTACACAGTTTCATAAGCCAACATGCATATCATGCAACCTCAAAACCTAACCATTTGAAACTCCTGAATCTACCCCGTGTGGTACCAAACCACTGGTGGTCAAAACCACTGGTGACTGTAGTCACAAATAATACATATGTGGTCAAAACCACTAGTGACAATCCCAGTATATCGTCGTGTGTGGGGCCAACCCAATCGTGGTACCAAACCACCGGGACAAGTCACAAAGATGGAAATATGTGGTCAAAACCACTGGTGGTCAAAACCACCGAGACTAGTCACAATAATAATATAGAAAGCGGGGCCAACCCACTTCGTGTGGTCAAAACCACTTGACAGTGATCTAGAATCATGCCTTCCCCCTCCTCTCATCATACCCATTTTTATGAACATGCTTTTAATGGCATAATAATCATGCTTAACATACAAAAATCACATGGCATGGCATATATAGATTTACATAGGCATTTAACGTTAGCCAATCAAGTGGATTTACTAGGAGTCTTCGCTTTTACCCACAAGGGTAACATACCCATTTCAATAGTTATTCTGGCTTTTGACAATATACATGATAAACATATTAACTAATGAAGTATGTAAGAGTTACACACTTGATTACTCGCAATACGACACTCTCTACATCGACACTGTCGTTAACTGACACTACCGCTATCTGCTTACTACTTTGCTCAGATGCCGGCCCACACCCAGGTGGCCAATCGCGAACAGCTGACACCGCCCTCTTCTTGAACTTAGGGGCTGGGGTCTCAGATCTAACCCCTCCTAACGCTTGGCTGGCATTAGAGTCCATGAATACCTTTAGTCACTAAATCGGATTAACGCATTGAATAACGGTAATTAGAGAGATAACCCGAATGAATAGATCCCTTACCTAGGTTGACAAAACCCGGAGATTCAGCGACTCAGACTAAAGCACTGATCGAGTACCCAGGCGGCTAACAGCAAGCCTTCCTTAACCCCCTTCAATCGGCCAAGATTTACAAGATTTAGTTACTGCCTTCGGCATTTAATGCAATAAGAGATGTATTTGAAACGGCAGAAACACTTACCACACCACTAGAAAAATCGATTGGGAGTGGAGGAGAATAGGTAATGACGATCCCCAACTGCCGAAGTTTGCCCCACTACGCACAGAGAAAATGAGAAGAAGGGCGATCCCTAACAGTTGATATTCGGCCAAAGTGTTGAAAAAGAGAAGAGAAGAGTAGCAGAGGTTTCGGCACCCAAGTAATGAATAGATGGTAAGAAAGATCGGAAAGTGTGGTTTAGGCTAACAGCAAAATAAAAGTGAAAAAGTTGAAGAGAAGGAATGGTAGATGAGATTTTGGTTCTTAAAGATATGGCAAGAAAATGAATCACAAATGGTGAGTGGAGAGCAAGATAGGTTCGGCCAAACACAAAAGAAGCAGAAAGAAAAGAAATGGACAGAGGTTTAGGAGGAGTTTTCGATTTTGAAGATTGAAGAGAAGAGAAGCGATAAATGGTCTTCTAGGTTCGGCTATGGTCAAGAGATGAGAAAAGAGTAGAAGAATTCGGCTATGGCTTTTTGAGAGGAACGAAAATGAGAGATCGGCACAAAAGAAAATGGGAGAAAGGAGTTCTAAATGTTCCCCCCTTAACTAACCGAATACACACACTTAACCCAGGCCAATACCAAATTCGGCCACCTACCTCACTCGCACTCAAAACCGACAAGGGAAGAACCCACACCCAAGTTTCGGCACACCCCTAAACACCCAAGAACCGAATGCTTAACCCCTTTCTAGCTCCTTGAAATTCGACTAACACACCTCCCATCCAATCCCCCTTTTCTCTCCTTGATTTTCTCCTTACCACCTATTCAAACAAGTTTGAATACTTCAAAATTCCTACATTTTCTCTTTCCACCAATTCAAATGTGTTGACTCCTTCAACACATATCCACCACAGTCCATCCTAAACACAACTCCTCCCTAGCCTTGGGGTCAAAAATAATAAGCAGCAAGGGAATTCTTGCAGCTCGAACCAAGGCCCTCCAGCTTGCATGAGGCGTCACTCCCCTTGTGCTTAAGTGGCGCCTCCCTTGCCACTTTACCACTGGGATTCATGTGTCAAAACACACCAGTAATTTCCTTTAACACCTAACTCACTTAGCTCCCCCTTCTTAGAAGCCCAAAACAAAAAATTTTGCTATGACTCAGGCCTACCCCTGGGTCACGCCTGAACCCCAAAACACCCTAAACTAGCTCAACAACCATACCATCACATGCAAACACACATAAATGCAAAGACCCCGATTTAAGGATGTTACAGTTCTACCCCCTTAAAAAATAATTTCGGCCTCGAAATTACCTGGTCAAAAGAGTTGAGGGTATAACTGTCGCATCACATCCTCTGGTTCCCACGTGGCCTCTTCCGCTCCATGATTTCGCCATAACACTTTCACCAAAGGAACCGATTTCCTACGTAAGACTTTGACATCCCAGTCCAGTATCTGCACTGGTTCTTCCTCAAAAGATAAATCTGGACTCACCTCGATCTCCTCCACTGGCACAACATACGGCGGATCTGATCGATAGCGCCTAAGCATGGAGACATGAAACACGTTATGAATCTGACTCAATTCTGATGGTAGCTCGAGCTGATAAGCTACTGGTCCCACACGCTTCAACACCGTATAAGGCCCGATAAACCTAGGGCTCGACTTGCCCTTCCGGCCAAATCTCAACACTTTTTCCATGGCGACACCTTCGGGAAGACTTTGTCACCCATCGCAAACTCTATATCCCTTACGAGCTTGAGATCGGCATAAGACTTACGCTGTCCAAGCTTCCTTCGGATGAGCTCGAATCACCTTAACCTTATCATCTGTTTGACAACCAACTCGGACCCAACAACCGACATTCACCCAACTCGTCCAACACGTGGGAGTACGACACTTCGCCCATATAATGCTTCATACGGTGCCATCTGGATACTTACCTGATAACTATTGTTGTACACAAACTCTGCCAGTGGTAGAAATTCTTCCCAATTACCTCTAAAATCCAAAACACAACCCCTTAACATATCTTCCAAGATCTGAATCACCCTTTCTGATTGCCCATCTGACTGTGGATGAAATGCCGTGCTGAAATCCAACCTTGCACCTAACGCCTGATGCAACGCTTTCCAGAACCTTGACGTGAATCTGGGATCCCTATCTGAGATAATCGACACTGGCACTCCATGCAGTCTCACTATTTCCGCTACGTACAACTTAGCCAACTTTTAAAGTGAGTCCGGTATAAAATGAGCTGATTTTGTCAGACGATCAACAATCACCCAGACTGAATCCTTCTTGCTAGGCGTAAGAGGTAGCCCACTGGCAAAATCCATTGTAATCCTTTCCGCTTCCATCGCAGAGAATCTTTCTGGGTGCAATGCACCCGATGGTACCGATGTTCAGCTTTGACTTGCTGACACGTCAGACACTTACTTACAAATTCTATTACTTCTCGCTTCAGACCCGGCCACCAAAACTGTTCCCGCAAATCCCGGTACATCTTACTACCTCCAGGATGCATAGCGTATGGGCTGCTATGAGCTTCCTGAAGAATCCTCCGCCTTAACTCAACGTCCTTCGGCATACAAACTTTCCCTTGGAAACATAACACTCCATCGCTGCTTAAGCTATACCCCTCCAATCCACCATTTTGCACTTGTGAACACCGAGCACTTAAAACTTCATCCTCTAGCTGTTTCTCCTTAACCTGGTTTACCCAAGACGGCTTCACTTGCAATTCAGCTAACAGACTTCCGTCATCATACAGACTAAGGTGGGTAAACATTGCTCTTAAGTCTGCTACCACCTTGCGGCTCAACGCGTCAGCCACAATGTTAGCCTTACCCGGATGGTATTCAATCGAGCAGTCGTAGTCCTTCAACAACTCGATCCACCTCCGCTGCCTCAAATTCAATTCCTTCTGAGTCAAGTGGTACTTCAAGCTCTTGTGATCCGTGTAGACTATAGACTTCTCCCCATACAAGTAATGCCTCTAAATTTTTAGGGCGAAAACCACTCTGACCAACTCCGGATCATGTGTCGGGTAGTTAAGCCGTGAGGTCTCAATCGCCGAGACGCATACGCCACTACTTTCCTCTCTTGCATCAAAGACACATCCTAATCCGGTATCACGACGCATCACAATACACACCGTAAACTCTTTCCCGCCTCCAGTGAATCAAAATTGGAGCTTCACAAAATCTTTTAACTTGTCAAAACTTTCCTGTTGCTTATCTGACCACACAAATGGAACCCCTTTTCTCAGAAACTTGGTCAACGGCACTGCAATCAAGGAAAACCCTTCCACAAATCTTCTGTAATATCCCCGCCAAACCCGTAAAAACTCGGAATCTACGCCACAGACTTAGGTGGTTTCAGTCGATCACAGCCTCAATCTTACGAGGGTCCACTCTAATCCTCACCGATACCACATGACCCAAGAAGGTTACTTCCTTAAGCGAACTCGCACTTACTAAACTTTGTAAACAGCTTGCTTCTCCTCGAATCAGTAAAACCACACGTGATGCGCATCATGCTTCTCCTCGATTTCGAGTACACCAATATGTCGTCTATAAACACTACGACGAATCGGTCCAAGGACGGCTAAAACACTGATTCATCATGTCCATGAACACCTGCCGCGCATTGGTCAACCCGAATGGCATTATTAAGAACTCGTGAGTGCCCGTGATCGAGTGTGAAACGCCGCCTTATGGATATCGGCCTCTTTTACCTTAAGGCGATGATACCCGACCTTAAATCAATCTTAGAGAAGACCGATGCACCCTTAAGTTGATCGAACGGATCGTCTATCCTCGATGAACGGTACTTATTCTTGATCGTCAACTTATTCACCGTCGGTAATCTATACACATCCGCATTGTACCATCTTTCTTCTTAACAAAAAGTGCAGCGCTCCCAGGTGATACACTCGGCGGATGAAACCCCGGTCCAACAATTCCCGAATCAGTGCTTCCGGTTCCACCAACTCCTTCTGCGCCATCCTATATGGGGCAATAGACACCGGCGCAGATTTGGATAATGATCTATACCAAACTCAACTTCATGGTCCGGAGGCAGACTCGGAAGTTCTTCTGGGAATACATCGGTAAATTCTTTCACCGTTCGGACATTCCCTACAGCTTGATTCCTTGGCCTCCAATGCACAAACATGAACCATGAACGCCTCACAACCCTTCCTCACCATTTTCTCGGCCTTGAGCGGATATTATGTTGGATAGATAATCCCTTCTATTACCTATCATCACCACCTCTTCGCCCTCAACGATTCTCAATACCATGCGCTTAGTCACATAATCCAAACTTGCTTGGTACTTCACTAGCCATCCATCCCAAGGATCAAATCAAACTCCCGAATGGCGGTTCCATCAGATCGGCCAAAAACTCTACCCCTTGAAGTTCTAGGGGTACATCCCTATACAGTTTGTTTACTTCTATAGAGTGACCTAGAGGGCTAATTACTGGTATCTCCTTTAGAAGAAATCTCAAAGGCTAAATCCATAGTTCCCACTATACTACGGCAACATAAGAGTGCGTCGAACCCACATCTATCAAAGCAGTATAAGGCAGTCCAAAAATTAAGAACGTACCAGTTATGACGTCCGGTGCGTCGCCCTACTCTCGACGCCTCACTGCATAGACCAACCCAGGCTATCTCGCCTCTGAGCTCTCAGTACCTCTGCCCGATGCTCCGCGGCCTCGTCCAGCACCATTACCTCCCCTGGCCGAACCGCGACCCCTCTGTGGTCACTGACCATCCCTCCTGAATTGTGTATGTCCTTGACCCTCAGACTGAATCCTAGCTGACCTCTGTGGACCATCCCTTACCCGGTGCCCCATTGACCCACACTCGAAGCACCCTTTGTTTTTGGTCCAACACTCTCCCGAATGAGACTTCCCACACCGAGCACACCGTGGCGGCCACTGAGTAGTAGCAGCAGGCCTTGCAGCTTGATTCGGCCCACCATATCTAGCCCTTTTCTGCGAATTCCCGGTAGACCCTGATGACCCAGAACTCCTCTTAGTCCAATTCCTATCCTAGTTCCGTCTCACTGACTGTTTCACCTCCTGAGCAATCTTGGCCTTCTCTACCAAGACTATAAATTCTCTCTCCTACTGTGGAGCAATCAACATTCGCAGCTCATCTCTCAACCCGTCTTCAAATCTACCAAAGCGCTCGTGTTCTGTAGCCACGATACCCCGAGCATAACGACTTAACCGAAGAAAATCTGCCTCATACTCCGATACTGTCTTACTCCCCTGGACCAAATTCAAGAACGCCTTGCGCTGTGCATCAATGTAACTAGCCCCAACGTACTTCCTCTGATAAGCTGCCTTGAAGAAATCCCAGGTGATGTCGTCGGCCATTGCTCCATCCCTGACCGTGAGCCACCACTGATAAGACTCATCTCGGAGAAGAGACACTATCCCCTTTAGCTTCTCCTCAGCTGAAAAGTCTAAATCATCTATTATACATTCCGTCGCCTCCAGCCAATACTCAGCTGTATTGGGAGCCACACCAGATACACCCCTGAATACCTCTGCTCTATTCGCTCGGAGTCGTTCAGACACAGATTTCTGAGCTCCCGTTCCAACGCTTGCACCCGTGACTCTCTCCAGAAACCGCAACATCGCCTGCAACACTGCATCGTCACCACCCGTCTGATCCTGAAACTCCGTGCCCACAGCTGGCGGCGGTGGTACCTCATTCTCTGACCCATGGCGGACCCTCACCGGTTCCGGCCACGGTCATCCTACCTCTACCACGACTACGCGTATTACGCCCACGTCCTCGAGTGCTCATAACTACCGTTCACGAATTAATCTGATTTCAGAATTTTATGCATTAGATTCGTTCCACTGTTATTACAGCACAGTTTTATGAACAGTTTATTATAGGGATCGTTCTCGTAAGTTCATACAATCCTACAAGTTTCAGTCTCTAAAGTAATTTCCTATTACTACCAGTCATATCACAATCATCACAATCATATAAACAAGTAGCTTAGGGGTACTTATCCATGGGTCGGGTGCTGAGACTTCGGTGCCATGCTTCCCCAAATCATGTATTTTCCATCAAAATCATTCCAGAACCCCTTTATTAAAACATTTTGCCCTCAGGCCCACAGCCGAGCTTTTGAACCTGGCTCTGATACCAAAATTGTAACACCCCAAACCCGGTCACCACGCTACGACTGAATCCAGCATGTCACAGGGAAAAACATTTTTAAAGAAGACAGGAGGTTGTTTTAATTTTGTAAAGAATCATTATTGAAAACAAGTTGTCGTCTCTTATTTTTAGAAAACTTTTGATTTTCATGAAAAGCCGAATTAGTTTAAGTAATATTGCTAAAACCGTCCAAATTTGGTCTTAAAGAAAAACTCAGTTAACTTGTTGTTACTACTTGTTTGCCGTTACCCGGTGGTAAAGTTATAGAAAAACCCGACGAGTTGTAAAAGTTTGGAAAACATTCTTTTTATAGGTTATTTAGGCGTGCCGTTTCGTTTAACTTATACAAATTTCTGTGAGAAATAAAGTAAATAAATAAACCCCAAAATGAAAGTTAATGGCCTTATTACAACCTGAAAACCAAATTTAAAGTAAAGTAAACCAAAATAGTAATTTAAAACAAAACCCGAAAGAGAATGCGCATGGCCACCTCAAGTCCGCCCCGGCTCCGCATCCGCGATCTACGAATCATCTGCAAAATGTAAAGGAAGGGGTGAGTCACTGAGACTCAGTGTATAATTCCCCAACCCGAAAATGTTAATGCCCTTACACAGTTTCATAAGCCAACATGCATGTCATGCAACCTCAAAACCTAACCATCTGAAACTCCTGAATCTACCCCGTGTGGTACCAAACCACTGGTGGTAAAAACCACTGGTGACCGTAGTCACAAATAATACATATATGGTCAAAACCACTGGTTAAAATCCCGTATATCATCGTGTGGGGCCAACCCACTGTGGTACCAAACCACTGGGACAAGTCACAAAGATGGAAATATGTGGTCAAAACCACTGGTGGTCAAAACCACTGAGACTAGTCACAATAATAATATAGAAAGCGGGGCCAACCCACTGTGTGGTCAAAACCACTGGTGACAGTCTAGAATCATGCCTTCCCCCTCCTCTCATCATACCCATTTTTATGAACATGCTTTTAATGGCATAATAATCATGTTTAACATACAAAAATCACATGGCATGGCATATACAGATTTACATAGGCATTTAACATTAGCCAATCAAGTGGACTTACCCGGAGTCCTCACTTTTACCCACAAGGGTAACATACCCATTTCAACAGTTATTCCGGCTTTTGACAATATACATGATAAACATATTAACTAATGAAGTGTGTAAGAGTTACACACCTGATTACTCGCAATACGACACTCTCTATGTCGACACTGTCGTTAACCGACACTACCGCTATCTGCCTACTACTTTGCTCAGATGCCGGCCCACACCCAGGTGGCCAATCGCGAACAGCTGACACTACCCTCTTCTTGAACTTATGGGCTGGGGTCTCAGATCTAACCCCTCCTAACGCTTGCCTGGCATTAGAGTCCATGAATACCTTTAGTCACTAAATCGGATTAACACACTGAATAACGACAATTAGAGAGATAACCCGAATGAATAGATCCCTTACCTAGGTTGATAAAACCCCGAGATTCAGCGACTCAGACTAAAGCACTGATCGAGTACCCAGGCGGCTAACACCAAGCCTTCCATAACCCCCCTTCAATCGGCCAAGATTTACAAGATTTAGTTACTACCTTCGGCATTTAACGTAATAAGAGATGTATTTGAAACGGCAGAAACACTTACCACACCACTAGCAAAATTGATTGGGAGTGGAGGAGAATAGGTAATGGCAATCCCCAAATGCTGAAGTTTGCCCCACTACGCATAGAGAAAATGAGAAGAAGGGCGATCCCTAACAGTTTATATTCAGCCAAAGTGTTGAAAAAGAGAAGAGAAGAGTAGCAGAGGTTTCGGCATCCAAGGAATGAATAGATGGTAAGAAAGATTGGAAAGTGTGGTTTCGACTAACAATAAAATAAAAGTGAAAAAGATGAAGAGAAGGAATGGTAGATGAGATTTTGGTTCTTAAAGATATGGCAAGAAAATGAATCACAAATGGTGAGTGGAGAGCAAGATAGGTTCGGCCAAACACAAAAGAAGCAGAAAGAAAAGAAATAGACAGAGGTTTAGGAGGAGTTTTCAATTTTGAAGATTGAAGAGAAGAGAAGAGATAAATGGTCTTCGGCTATGGTCAAGAGATGAGAAAAGAGTAGAAGAATTCGACTATGGCTTTTTGAGAGGAACGAAAATGAGAGATCGGCACAAAAGAAAATGGGAGAAAAGAGTTCTAAATGTTCCCCCCTTAACTAACCGAATACACACACTTCACCCAGGCCAATACCAAATTCGGCCACCTACCTCACTAGCACTCAAAATCGACAATGGAAGAATCCACACCCAAGTTTCGGCACACCCCTAAACACCTAAGAACTGAATGCTTAACCCCCTTCTAGCTCCTTGAAATTCGGTTAACACACCTCCCATTCAATCCCCCTTTACTCTCCTTGATTTTCTCCTGACCACCTATTAAAAAAAGTTTGAATACTTCAAAATTCCTACATTTTCTCTTCTCCATCAATTCAAATGTGTTGACTCCTTCAACACATATCCACCACAGTCCATCCTGAACACAACTCTTCCCTAGCCTTGGCGTCAAAAATAATAAGCAGCAAGGGAATTCTTGCAGCTCGAACCAAGGCCCTCCAGCTTGCATGAGGCGTCACTCCCCTTGTGCTTAAGTGGCGCCTCCCTTGCCACTTTACCACTGGGATTCTTGTGTCAAAACACACCAGTAATTTCCTTTAACACCTAACTCACTCAGCTCCCCCTTCTTAGAAGCCCGAAACAAAATTTTTTGCTATGGCTCAGGCCTACCCCTGGCTCACGCCTGGACCCCAAAACACCCTAAACTAGCTCAACAACCATACCATCACATGCAAACACACATAAATGCAAAGACCCCGATTTAAGGATGTTACAATTTGAGAATAATGCAAAAAGTTAGGCACTTTCTTGAATAAATTTCACCCCACACTTAAAATGTACATTGCCCTCAATGTACAAATATAACAATTATAATAAGAAAAGAACAAGATAGGGAAAGAGGTGAAACTTCCTGAATTTTGGATGGAGTCAGAGAAAAAAAATCTGGGAAGTTAGGGCCGCGTTGGAGGAAGACATTTGTAATAGTCCGGTTTATACCCTACTCAGAATAGTGGTTTTGAGACCATGAATCCTAGTCTGAATAATATTTTAATATTATTTTCTGTGTCGTTGATATGTGACTAGGTATGTGGTAAATTTCCGTGAGCTAATTTGTCCGTCTGTGTGTTTAATTTGACAAAAGGATTTAATTGCATAAAATGTGAAAGTTGCATGCTATTTGTTAAAGTGCTTAAGTGTTGTGGCTTTGTAAAAGTGAAGGACTTATGTGGCTATTAAACCACTATTTAGTTAGTGGATGGATAAGGACAAATATATCCTTAATGCATGATTGTTTTATTTATTAATTGGAAGGTTAAATTAGTAAATGAAATAATATTAATGTTATAATGAAAATAACATGAAAATAAGCCATTATCATCCTTCACCTAGCCGAATATTGAAAGGAAAAAAAAAAAAGATTAAGTTTGTTTCATTCAGCCATTCCAAGCATAAATTCAAGGTATGTTTTCGGTCGGTTTTCGATAATTTTTACGTTTTTGAAATTGTTGCTTTGAGAGCTTTAAAACCCATGTATTAATTTTTATTATTGGTGATGTTTGTGTGAGATGCCATTGTTGATATGTTGAGTTTTTAAATGAGTTTAGTTGATAAATGAAAGATATGGGTTAGATGAACATACTTTGTTCTTGAAGTTTTGATAAATTTAGCTAATTAGGGCTAAATTGAGAAAATGAAATTTTGAAGGACTAATTTGTGAAATAAATGAAATGTATGGACTCATATGAGCATGAGTGAAATTCGGCTAGGCATGGGTATTATGGAATTTGATGTATTTTGTGATTTTGTGAATTAGGGACTAAAATGTCCAAATGTGAAAATGTGAGGGCTAACTTGCAAATAGCCCTAAATGTATGTTTTTGGGATGAATTGTATGAATTAGTGAATAAGAGGGTTAATTCTGAAAATGTTTAGATCAAGAACCAAGGAAAACGGACACAGATCGCGGGAAAGTAAAAGTAACCGAGTAGCCGTTTTCATTCTGATAAACCAAATTCGAGGTAAGTCACTATGCAAATAAACGTATTTGTATGCAATTATGTTTGTTTATATGATAAATGTTGATGATGGATGCTTATGAGAGGTTATGCATATGAACTCCGAGATAAGTTCGATATAGTGATTAAGTTCGTGAAGTCCCATACGAACCTAGGGATAGTTAGGATTAGCTATGTCATGACATAGGTATCTATTCTGTTCTATCATGTAAGACCACGTCTAGGACGTTGGCGTTGATTTGAGACTTTGTGTAAGACCTCGTCCGGGACGTAGGCATCGATATGAGTTTTATGTGTAAGAGCACGTCTTGGACGTTGGCATCAATCTGAGCTTTACGTGTAAGACCATGTCTGGGAGATCGGCATCGTATTGATTCGTGTAAGACCCTATTTGGGATAGTGGCATCGATATTTGAGTGCATGTAAGACCTCGTCTGGGACGTTGGCATTGTACGACCATTCTGAGTTTTCTGAGTATCCTACTAGATTTCTTACAGTTCAACGGGCAAGTCTGTGATACGACTCGCAAATCCGAGCTATGAGCAATTATGTGAATGTATATTCTGTTTCAAGTACGTTTGATGCATATGTATTTATACATTAAGTGTGTATACAAGGTAAGTACCTATATGACTCTAATTTGAAGAAAAGTATGATTGAATATGAGAAGGTGAATAAGATGTTAATATGGTTATGGAAAGCTATGTATTTGTATATGATTCTTGAAGTAATGAATGTGGCAAATATGGCCAAGTATATGAACTCAAGCATATATGTGTTTACTTGTTAAGTAAATGAGATGGGCCTTTGTACCTATGTGCATATATATATCTTCCATGGTAAGTTTATTTGTATTATGACTTACTAAGCTTTTAGAAAGCTTACTCCGTGTGTACTTTCTCTGTTTTATAGGTCGTCAACGCTACTGAAGGCTCGGGACCGTCACGGATCGTCATCACACTACTAAAACTTATTTTGGTACACTTTGAAAATGTATAAAGCTCAAAATGGCATGTATAGGCTAGTCTTGGTATAAGTTATAAAATGAACATAGCCATGTGATTTGGCTAGATATGTTTTGATATATGCTTAAAGAAGTATGATTTATGAAGTTGTTTTAGTATGATTAGTAGATATATAAAATGCTTTTGAAATGGTAAGTATATAGATGATTGGTACTTGAGCATAATTGAGATTTGATCATGCAAATTGGTATGTTTGGAATTGGTTTGAGTGGTTTTGTAACATCCTGGAATTAGGGGCGTGGCATTATTGTGTATTGTTGTGTGTTGATATGTTTTGATTGTTGTTTGGATGTGTTTGGGGGTCTCGAGAAGGCTCGGGATTAAGGCTGAGCCTTGGTGAAAATTTTATTTTTAGGCACCTTAAGGGAAGAGCTAGCTGAGGCAGGCCTTAGGTATATTTTATTGCGTTTTGTTAACACAAGTAAAGAGGTGGTTAAGTGGTAAGGAGGCGCCACTTAGAGTGCTTGAAGTGGTGTCACAAGGGAGAAGCTACAGGGTCAAGGGGTTCGAGTTACGTCGCCAGCAAAGGGGTGTTTTATTTTTGCATCTAAGGAGCTTGGTTGGTGGATTCGGCATGGACACTACATGGATAAGTGTTGAATGAGTTAAAAGAATTGAATGTGAGGCCATGAGCAAAAGGTGGGATTTGAATGATTCAAACTATTTTGAATGAATGAACAAGAGTGAATTTAGGAGGAAAGTAAGGGATTTTCAAGTGGATAGAGGAAGTGGCCGGTTGTGGGAAGCTTGAGTAGGGGTGTGGCCGATTTTTTATTGGTGTTGGGGGGGATTCGGTCAAGGGTGGTGGCATTCAGTTTTGGGGATTGTAGGTGTCGAATTTTTTTAAAGTGTTTAGCAACTAGGCAGAGAGAGTTTTCTTTTTCGGCATTTGGTGTTCTTCAAATTGGCAATTTTTTTTGGTTCTTTTCATTGAGTAGCCGAACCCCTAAGGTCATTGTTGTTCATTCTTCAGTTAGCTAAAACCGAAACCATCTTCTCTCCCTCTTATTCTCTATTATTTTTCCTTTTGCTCCTATTTGTTTCACATCTCTTAACCCCTTAACCAAAACCTCCTACCACTCACACCATCTCATTACTTCTTTCTCATTTTGTTCTTCTTAGCCGAATCTTCTTCCCTTACCCTGAAAATTCATCTTTTGTTCTCTCTTTTTCCTCAGGCCGAAACCATTTTTTATTTTCCTTCTCATTTGTGTTGGTTCTTACTTTTCTGTAGGCCGAATCTTCCTTGGGTGATCATCTTCTGCTTTTGTTTTGTTTCATTGGGTTGTTGTTACCCATACCCTTAACTTTTCCAATCGGATTCTGCTTAATTGGTGAGGCTTACCGTTACCTTTTCTCTCAACCTTCTCAATCGGGTCCTTCCCGTTAAGTGGTAAGCATTTTCTTCTCTCTCGATTCTTTCTTATTCTCTTGCTGGTTGTTAACCGATGGGGTTAATCTTGTACTGAGGTTCTTTGGTCGAATGTAGGGGAGCCTCATTTTCATATTCTTTCTGCATCTAGTTAGTGTTTGAAGGGTTCTAGGGGGACAATCGGTTGATCAAGGTAAGAGGTTTATACCATTCGTTTGCCTGAAAGGCCACTCCTTCTAACCTATACCTGGAAAAGTCAATCGATTTGGTAAATGTGTAGGGACTTGGCGACTCCTTAATCCAAGCTTAATAGCCTCCGGGTTCTGTTGATCTATGTAAGAAATCTTTCCATCTTGAGCGTATATCCTTATTTCCTCTGCTTCAATGCCTTAACCTGGTCTTCTGACCAAGATCATTTTCATGGAATCAAATGCCAGTCAAGGGAAGGAAGGGGTTGGACCCGTAGTCCCAGCCCCTAAGTTTAAAAAGTGAGTGGTGTCTGCGGTTCGGGATTGGCCACCAGGTTGTGGACCGGCTTCAGAGTAGAATCATAGGCAGATAGCAGTCGTTCCTGCTACCGATAGTGTCGACATAGATAGCATAATATTGCGTGTTATAAGGTGTGTAAAACTTCACACTCTATTATTTATCTGTATTATTGATTGTATGGGCTGAAAAGCCAGAAAGACTGTGTAGACAGTCGTAATACCCTTGTGGGTAAGGCTAGGGATGCAGTGCATGGATCGTAATGTTTACTTTGTGAGTATGGATGTATGTGGTAACCTTTCATTTGGCTTGATAACATGTTGCATTCATTAGTACATGTCTGTTATGCATGGGCTTGGATTATGATGTGAAAGGGGAAGATTTTGAGACTGTCATGGTGGTTTGGTACCACGAGTGGGTTGGCCCCACGTAAATCTGATTTGGTGACCATGTCTCGGTGGCTTGGTGCCATGGTGGTTTAACACCACGTATATATACGATTTAGTGACTCGTCCCGGTGGCTTGGTACCACAGTGGGTTGGCCCCACATATATTCATTAGGGATTGTCACGATGGTTGATACCACGGTGGGTTGGCCCACGTATGTTAATAGTGACTCTGTCACGGTGATCTAGTATCACGGTGGTCTGGAACCACGAGTGGCCTAGTGCCACGTATGAGGCGTGTAGCGGATGGAGGGTTGATTGTAGAAATCCCCACGGTGTGATTGGCTGGTACGGGTGGCGTGTAGAGGATGGAAACTAGGTTGGGCTGGGACATATTGCATTAAATTCTTCTGCATGCCATCATGAGTGGGCTAAGGCCCAATATGCGGCTGTGGGCCATGGGCCATTTATGTGATATAGGGGAATTACACACTGAGTCTTGGTGACTCACCCCATTTGCTTAATGTTGCAGGTAATCAGTAGATTGTGGATCTGGGAGCCGAGGCAGGCTCGAGGAGGCCATAAAAAGTTTCTTTCTTAATCTCATTTTCATTTACAAATTTATTTTTAATTGGGGATTTTATCATGTAATAAGGCCTTCTTATTTTAATAATTTGTTTTTATATATTATCTAATTACATATGACATCATTATATGTTAAAACCTGGTAAATAAGATAAAATTTTAATCACTTGCGCAACTTAAAGAATTTGTTTCTCTGAAATGCCAACAATGACAACCAGTACTTGTTTAACTCAATTCAATACTTCGTTTCTCTTACAACTGTTTTCAAAACATCAACCAAACGAAAAGTTTTTTTTTTACTTACAATATCTCTGCAAAGTTTCAAACCCTTTTTAATAACTTTTACCCTGTAACATACCAGATCTGGTCGTAACATCTAGACCAGGTTTGGCGTGTCACAATTATGGTATCAGAGCCTAGGCTGCAAAACTCGGGCTGTGAAATGGGTTCAACAGTGTTTTATAAAGTCGATTTAAATGTTACTTGGAGGAAATGTTTTGGTTGAGAATATGGCATCCGAGTCTACTCTACAAGACCCGATCCACGCAGTAAGTATTCTAATTGTTGGTGATGTATGTATGGAATGATTATTTGCATGAAAGAATATGTTTGCTAGCACTAGGAGATCCAAACTTTAGAGACTGAAACCTCTAGGTCGAGATAGGATTGGTGAGAATTACTCTCTAAAGCTACTTCTCATAAGACTGCTTGGTATTAAACAAGTGAAAGAAATACTAACTCATAAAACTTTTAATCAGATTAAGTCGCATCGGAAGCCATGAGTACTAGGGGACGTGGACATGCTGTGCGCGGCCGTGGTAGAGGCCGAGGTGTTGGGTCTGAACCCTCGGAATCAGGACATGGGTCAGGAGATGAGTTGCCAGTACCGCCAGCTGCAGAAGCGGATTTTCAAGATCAAACAGGCGGAGATGATGCGGTGTCTCAGGCGATGTTGCAAGTTTTGGAGAGGGGTGCTGGAGTGAGCACAGGATCAGTGGCTCAGAAATTTGTGTATGAACGGCTTTGAGCTAATGGAGCAGAGATGTTTAGGGGTGTATCCGGAGTAGCTCCTAATGTAGTTGAGTATTGGCTAGAAGCAGTAGAACGCATAATGAATGATCTTGATTTTACAGTGGAAGAGAAGTTGAAAGGGGTGGGTCTACGGATCATCTAGTAAGAAATTGTCCACAGGAACATGACAGAGCGCGGCCAGTAGGTCAGGGTTATGTTCAATCGGGTAGAGGTGGCCAGCAGCCACAGAGAGGTCGTGGTCCAGCTAGAGGAGGTAATGGTTTCAGTCGGGGCCGTGGAACACCAGGCAGAGGTGCAGGGAGCACAGATGCGAGACAGCCAGGGTTGGTCTATGCAGCTAGACACCGAGAGAAGGGCGATGCACCAGATGTCATAACCGGTACATTCTTAATTTTTGGATTGCCTTTTCTGTATTGATTGATATTGGGTCGACACATTCCTATGTTGCTAGTGTGGTATCTTGAACTTTAAGCATGGACTCTGAGATTGCTTCTAGGGAGATGATTGTACTTAGCCCTTTAGGACAATCTGTAGTGGTGAATAAACTCTTTAGGGACGTACCTCTAGAAGTTTAGGGGATGGTTTTCCCGGTTGATCTGATGGAACTACCGTTCGGGGAGTTCGATTTGATCTTAGGTATGGACTTGCTAGTGAAGTATCGAGCAAACTTGGATTGTGCTGCCAAGCGCATGTTGTTAAGGACTCTTAAGGATGATGAGGTGGTGGTAATAGGTGAGAGGAGGAACTACCTATCTAACGTAGTGTCCGCTCTAAAGGCTGAAAGAATGGTGAGGAAGGGTTGTAGGGCATTCATAACTTTTGTTTGTGCTCTGGAGGCCAAGGAACCAACTGTGGGGAATGTTCGAATAGTGAAGGAATTTTCTGATGTTTTCCCACAAGAGCTTCCGGGATTACCTCTAGAACGCGAGGTGGAGTTTGGTATTGATGTTCTTCCGGGAACAGTGCCTATGTCTATTGCACCATATAGGATGGCGCCAAAAGAGTTGATGGAATTGAAAGCCCAGATTCAGGAACTACTAGATCGAGGTTTTATCCAACTGAGTGTATCGCCTTGGGGGGCACCGGTGCTATTTGTTAAGAAGAAGGACGGATCAATGCGTATGTGCATTGACTATCGCCAGTTGAACAAGTTGACTATCAAGAATAAGTACCCGCTGCCGAGGATTGATGATTTGTTCGATCAACTTAAGGGAGCTTCAGTCTTCTCGAAGATATATTTGAGTTCAGGATATCATCAGCTTAGAGTCAAGGAGGCGGATATTCATAAGGCGGCGTTTACATTACTCGCTATAGCCACTACGCAATTTACGTGATGCCGTTCGAGTTGACCAATGCACCAGCAGCGTTTATGGACATGATGAATCGGGTTTTCCAACCCTATCTAGACCGATTTGTCATGGTGTTTATAGACGATATCCTGATTTATTCAAAATCAAAGGAAGAGCATGATTCACATCTTCGGGTGGTTTTACAAATTCTGAAGGAGAAGCAGTTGTTCGCCAAATTCAGTAAGTGTGAGTTCTGGCTAAGGGAAGTTACCTTTTTGGGTCACGTGGTTTCTGCTTGAGGATTAGGGTCGATCCTCGAGAAAATTGAAGCCGTGTTGGATTGGAAGCCACCTAAGTGCGTGGCGTAGATCCGGAGTTTTCTTGGTCTGGCGGGGTATTATAGAAGATTTGTTGAGGGGTTCTCTTTGATTGCGGCACCGTTAACCAAGTTGTTGCAGAAAGGGGTTCTGTTTGTCTGGTCTGATAAGCAGCAAGAGAGTTTTGAGAGGCTGAAGAAGATTTTGGCACAGGGCTCCGGTGTTGATCTGACTTTGAGGCCGGGAAAGAGTTTGCTGTTTATTGTGATGCATCGCACACAGGATTGGGATGTGTGCTGATGCAGGAAGGGAAAGTGGTAGCATATCCGTATCGGCAATTGAGACCGCATGAGTTGAATTATCCCATGCATGATTTGGAATTGGCAGCGGTAGTATTTGCCTTGAAGATCTGGAGACATTATCTGTATGGGGAGAAGTCTATCATTTATACAGATCACAAGAGCCTAAAGTACCTTCTCACCTAGAAGGAGTTGAATTTAAGGCAGAGGAGATGGATCAAATTTTTAAAGGATTATGATTGCTCGATCGAGTACCACCCGGGTAAAGCTAACGTGGTGGCGGATGCATTAAGTCGTAGGGTGATCTCTGACTTGAGAGCAATGTTTGCTCACCTCAGTTTATACGATGATGGAAGTTTATTAGCTGAGCTTCAAGTGAAACCTTCTTGGGTCAGTCAGATTAAAGAAAAAAAGTGGGCTGATGAGTTGTTATAGTCGAAGTTGCAGTTGGGAACTGATGATAAGACAGCGGATTTCAGTATGAATAGTGATGGGGTATTATGTTTTCGGGGAAAACCTTGCATGCCAAAGGATCATGAGTTGAGATGTAAGATTTTATAGGAAGCGCATAGCAGCCCATACGCTATGCATCCTGGAGGAAGTAAGATGTATCGAGATTTGCGAGAACAGTTTTGGTGGCCAGGTCTAAAGCGAGAGGTAACCAAATTTGTGAGTAAATGTTTGACGTGTCAGCAGGTAAAAGCAGAACATCAGTTACCTTCGGGGTTGTTGCAGCCGGTGAAGATTTTGCAGTGGAAGTGGGAAAGGATCATGATGGACTTTGTTAGTGGGCTACCTCTTACGCCTACTAAGAAGGATTCGGTATGGGTAATTGTTGATCATTTGACAAAGTCCGCCCCCATTTCATACTTGGTTCGTGTCGGCTACTCTCTCTGTGAGTTGGCTAAGTTTGTATGTAGCGTAGATTGTGAGGTTGTATGGGGTACCAGTGTCTATCATATCGCATGGGGACCCTAGGTTTACGTCAAGGTTAGAAAGCGTTGCATCGGGCATTGGGTACAAAGTTAGATTTGATCAGCGTTCCATCCTCGATCGGATGGTCGATCCGAGAGGGTAATCGAGATCTTAGAAGATATGTTGAGAGGCTACGTCATAGACTTGTGGGTAGTTGGGAAGAGTTTCTCTTCACATGGAATTCGCATACAACAACAACTACCAAGCTAGTATTCGGATGGCACCGTATGAGGCGTTGTATGGTCGAAAGTGTCGCATCCTACTTCTTTGGGACGAGTTGGGTGGCGACAATTATTGGGTCCGAGTTGGTTTCAAATGGAGGACAAAGTTAAGTTGATTCGGACTCGATTGAAAGAAGGCTGGCGATAGGCAAAAATCTTATGCGGACATGAAGCGTAAAGACATAGAATTTGCAGAGGTGACCGGGTTTTCTTAAAGGTTTCACCGTGGAAGAAAGTCTTAAGGTTTGGACGGAAGGGCAAGTCGAGCCCCGCAGTTTATCGAGATCGTATCGTATGTTGAAGCGTGTGGGGCCCGGTAGCTTACGTACTCGAGCTACCTTCGAATTGAGTCGATTCATGACATATTCCATGTTTCTATGTTAAGACGCTATCATTCGGATCCATCTCATGTTGTGCCAGTGAAAGAAATCGAAGTAAAGCCTGATCTATCCTTTGAGGAGGAACCAGTTAAAATCTTGGATCGTGACGTTAAGGTATTGCGGAGGAAGACGATTACATTGGTTAAAGTGTTATGGCGGAATCACGGTTCAGAGGAAGCTACGTGGGAGCCAGAGGATGCGATGCGACAGCAGTTGTAATATCCCGGGTTAGGGGCTGTTTTGTTGTTGCATGATATTGCATGTGTCTAGTGTCTGCGTGGCTATTTCTATGTTTTGGGGGCTTAATCGAAGTCTAAGTGTATGCCTGAGTGAATGGGAAAATTTTGGTTTTTGGGTGTTAAGTCAGGGGAGCTGTTGGAGCTAGGGTATAAGAATATTATTTGGTGTTTGGTTGCACAAATGAGGAGCTGGCAAAGTGGCAAAGTATGTGCCACTTGGGGCTTGAGTGTGGCGTCAACTACAAGGGGGAGAGATCCTGAGTTCAAGTCGCAGAGTTCCCCATTTTGGCTCTCATTTTGGACGGCATGGAGGAAGAGTTAGAAGGCAATTCGAATTCTTCCTTGGACTTGGTCCACCCATTCAAATGGAAGGTGGAGAGCAAGTTGTGGAGGTAGACTTGGTCAAGCTAATTTGAATGTGTGGTAGGGAGTTAATGGGGGGAGTGGTGGCCGAAATTTTGGGATGTTTGGAGGTGTTGGCCGTAACTTGGGAAGCTTGTTGGGGAGTGGCCGGTTGGTGAGTGTGTTAGGGGGGACTAGTGCCGAATTTCCCTTGGATTGTTGGTGCATTTTCGGTCTTAGGAGGGTAGCAACATAGCTCTTTCATTTTTGTCAAAACAAGCCGAATTTCATAGTAAGTTTCACCTTTTGTTTTCTTTTGGCAACCGAAAATGCAAGCACATTTGTGCGAATTTCTTTGTTCTCTTGAGTAGGGTGTAGCCAATATCTCTTCCCATTTCCTCTTTTCTTTTCAAGTGTGTAAACCAAACCTCTAATCTCTCTTCTTGCATTTTTGATTTTTCTTTCTTTCTTAAAAACTTTGTAGCCGAAACTCTCTTCCAAAAACACATTCTTCATCTCTTTTTCTTTCAAAACCCAAAGGTACCTTCTCCTGTTCATTTTGTTTCTCCTTAAAACCATTTTGCCGAAACTTTATTCTCATTTCACTTTATCCTTCTTGTTTTTTTACTCAAGCCGAATTCTCTTTTCTTTTGTTTAAGTTCTAGCCGAATCTTCCCTCTTCTAGTAGTACTTTGTAGCCGAATTTTGAGTGGGGTAGTAATCTCGTTTGTCTTCTTTCAAGCGTTGGAGCAAGGTAAGTGGTGGCGAATGCTCATTTCTTTTCTCTCCTAGTTTTCTACCAATTTTGGGGAGGTTCAAGGTTGACTTTCGGCATTGGTTGAAGGGTGTTGATCTCTTATGTCTTGACCGAATTCTTTTTAGGGCTTTCTGGATTCGGCGATCCAACGGTCATTATCTGAACTCGATTGTTTGCCGATTGCTAAAGGAGGAATCATTGTGGTTCGGGTTTGCTAAGAAACCGAACCAATAGCAAGGTGAGGATCAACATTAACCCCTTTGGTTAACTATTGTTGGCCGAATGTTAGATGTCTAACTCCTATTTGGCCGATTGTAGGATCAAGGATACAAGGAGCTTTAGATCGTTTCTTTTAGTATTAAAGGTTGCGCTTTAGCGGTGTGTAAACTAACACACTACACTTAGTGATATTGTTATTAGACCTGTTTGCCTATTAAAATCATGACAATTATGATGGATTATTGGATACCCAAACGGGGTATGTGTACGTATCCGGATGAAGTCGGTATTGTTACTAGATTCTTGATGATCTATATGGTATCATGACTATGTATGTATGTGATATGGGGCATGAGTCAAACATATTAGCATGATATGCATAATTTGTATGATATGCATGATTACATGAGTTGGTTTGTTGATGGGTGATATGAGTGGAGAGGCGGTGATGATTTGTCTTGTGAGCACCAGGTGTGTTTTGGTAACACACTTTGTGACTTTGGGTCACCAGTGCTTTGGTAGCACATTTGTGTCTTTAGGACACCGGAGGTTGGGCGACTCATTGCGACTTGTCCTCGTGGTTAACACCACCGTGGGTTGGCCCCACTTTGAGATATGGGATCGTCGCTAGTTATTGGGTATCACACGATGGGTTGGCCCCATCATTGGATTTGTGACTTCGGTCACCCGGTGCTTTGGTAGCACATTTGTGTCTTTGGGACACCAGAGGTTGGGCATCTCATTGCGACTTGTCCCCGTGGTTAACACCACCGTGGGTTGGCCCCACTTTGAGATATGGGATCGTGCGCTAGTGATTGGGTATCACACGATGGGTTGGCCCCATCATTGGATTTGTGACTTCGGTCACGGTGCTTTGGTAGCACATTTGTGTCTTTGGGACACGGAGGTTGGGCACCTCATTGCGACTTGTCCCCGTGGTTAACACCACCGTGGGTTGGCCCCACTTTGAGATATGGGATCGTCGCTAGTGATTGGGTATCACACGATGGGTTGGCCCCATCATTGGATTTGTGACTTCGGTCACCAAATGCTTTGGTAGCACATTTGTGTCTTTGGGACACCGAGAGGTTGGCACCTCATTGCGACTTGTCCACGTGGTTAACACCACCGTAGGTTGGCCCCACATGAGATATGGGATCGTCTGCTAGTGATTGGGTATCACACGATGGGTTGGCCCCATCATTCGATTATCGTGACTACGGTCACCGGTGCTTGGGTAGCACATTGTGTCTTTGGGACACCAGTGTTTTGGTAACACATTGTGACTATATGTCACCAGGTGGTTTGGCACCACCAGGTGGTTTGGTACCACACGGGGTAGAAAAGGCGATACGGATGGTTAGGATCGGGTTGCATTAACTATGTTGCTATGTATGATGTGTGTTAGCATGTTGTTTCATCGGGAGCGGGATTTATGCATCTTTGAGTCTTTCGACTCACCCTCTCCTTTGACATTTCAGTGACTCGTGAGACGCGGACATGGAGCCGGATGGACTCGGGTGCTCATGCCATGCTTAATAAGTTTTACTCCAACTCTATCATTTGGGTACTTTAGTTTAATTCATTTGTTATTTGGGTTTTAATTTGGATTTGTAAAAGGCCTTTAAACTACGTTTTTGATGGTTATGTTTTAATTAGATTCTCAACTTTGCTTAACAAATAACTTGGCATGAAATTTTGTTAAAACTTGGAAAGACAACATTTTCAAAATTTTATCGCAATGTGTTATGAACTATACCATCGGGTATCTCGCTATGTTTTGCTATACAATAAACTCAAACGATTTCCAAATCAAACTCGATTTTCTACTAAGTCTAAAATGTTTCAAAATGGCACTAAGAAACTATTGGAAGTGCTAAATGAAATCAACTCGTTTTAACTATATACTTGGATAAGTTTTCAAAATCTAATCAAACAAGCCTACTCAAATTTTCCTCAAATTCACTATGTTTTCACCCCACTTCTAAACCAAAAAATCGATCACTCAAAGACGTTTTCCGTGTAACATACCGTTTCGGGCGTGGTGTCTTGTCCGAGTTTGGGGTGTTACAATTGTGGTATCGAGCTAAGTTCAAAGGCTCGGCTTGTGGGCCTGAGGCCCAAAATGTTTTCAAAAGGTTGTTTTGTTAGTCTTTATTCTTAAAGTATGGTTTGAAAGGCATGGCACCGGAGTCTCGGCACCAGATTCGCCGTAGTAAGTACCCTTACTATTGCTTGTGAATTGATTGGATGTGATATGATTTGATGAATAGCAATAGTATACTACTTTAGAGATTGAAACGATAGGATTACGTGAACTCGCGAGAACAAATCCTCTTAAAATATTCATAAGACTTGCTTTTAAACAAGTGGAACAAATCTTCGATGCATAAAAATTCTTAATCGATACGTAGAAAGATTAGTCATGAGCGCTAGAGGTGGGCGTGGTCGTGGACGAGGTCGTGGTAGGATGACGCTTTACGAGCCCGTAGGATCCGGTCGTGGTTCGAAAATGAGATACTGCATCGCCACCACCGGAGGTGGTGAGTTCCAAGATCGGGCCCAGGGGCGACGCGATGTCACAGCGATCTTTGCGAGTGTTGGAAAGAGTAGGCGTGGTGTTGGTAACGCGGGAGTTAGGAAATTGCATTCTGGCGACTTCGGGCCAATGGGGCCGAATTCTTCCGAGGTGTTTCGGTGTTGCTCCAGCCTTTGCCGAAATCTTCAGCTAGAGGCGCATCGAGCGGATCATGGATGATCTGGACTTGACTCGGCCAAGAAGAAGCCGAAGGGCATCGTGTACGCTTCTCCGTGATGAGTCATATCGGTGGTGGCTCACGGTTCGAGACGATGTGGCGCGAAGAGAGGATCTAACATGGGATTATTTCGTAGTGCATATCAAAAAGAAGTACATCGGAGCTAGTTATGTCGACTCAGTGGAAGGCATTTACGAGGCTTGTTCGGGGAGTAAATCACATTTAGAGCACGAGGTGAGTTCCTGGCCGGTGAGTAGGTATGCCAAGGGCATTGTGGCCACCGAGCATGAGAGGTGTGTTCGTTTCGAGGATGGTCTGCGAGACGACTTGAGGTGCTGATTGCTCCTCGCAGAGGAGCGAGTTTGTTGTCTTAGTTGAGAAGGCTAAGGTAGCCGAGGGTGTTAAGGAGTCGGTGAGGCGGGGCATGGATAGAAATAGGCATAAGAGGAGCTTTGGGTCTTACGGATCGTCGGGTAATCCGCGAAGAGGGCTAGACCGAGTGGGCCGAACCACCTGCTAGGTTTGTTCTTTGCTAGGCGTGGACCGCCGCGATGTGATCGATGTGGAAAATCTCATTGGGGTGGTTCTTTGGATGGAGGAAAAGGTTGCTTCGAGTGTGGTTCTCTCGAGCACCGTGTGAGGGACTGTCGCGTAGGTTGGCTAGATTCAGCCGAGAGTCGGGCCGTGTCGGTTCGAGGTAGTGGACCACCACCGCAGAGGGGCCGTGGTAATGGCGAGAGGTGGTAATGGTTCTGGTGAGCCGTGGAGCACCGGGCGCAGGTGCGAGTAGTTACGATGCTAGACGGCTGGATTAGTGTATGTTGCGGCGCCGAGAGGAGGGGGTGCGCCCTGACGTCATAACCGTAAGACGTTTCTCGATTTTTGGTTCTCCATATCTCGCTTTGATTGATGTGGGTTCAACGCACTCTTATGTTGCCGATAGTATAGTAGAGACCATGGATTTAGACTCGAGATATCTTCTAGGCGGATGACCGTGATTAGCCCTCTAGGTCACTCTGTAGTAGTAGATAAACTGCTTTAAAGAGGTACCCCTAGAACTCCAAGGGGTAGTGTTTGTCTGATCTGATGGAACTGCCGTTTGGGGAGTTCGATCTGATTCTTGGGATGGATTGGTTGGTCAAGTACCAGGCGAGGTTGGATTGCGCGGCCAAGCGCATGGTTCTTAAGACGGTCGAGGGTGAAGAGGTGGCTATGATAGGTAATAGGAGAGATTACTTATCAAATGTGGTATCTGCTTTGAAAGCAGAGAAGATGGTCAGGAAGGGCTGTGAAGCGTATGTGGTTCATGTGTATGCCTTGGAGGCTAAAGAGTCGGCTGTGGAGAAGGTTGCACTGCTAAGGAGTTTCTTGATGTTTTTCCCGAGGAGCTTCCGGGTTTGCCGCCGGATCGCGAGGTGGAGTTCGGGATTGATCTATTACCGGAATCTGCGCGCTGGTGTCTATTGCTCCGTATAGGATGGCGCCAAAGGAATTGGTGGAGCTTAAGGCTCGAGATCCGGGAGTTATTGGATCGAGGTTTTATTAGGCCTAGTGTTTCGCCGTAAGTGCGCCGGTACTCTTTGTCAAGAAGAAAGATGGCACGATGCGGATGTGTATAGACTACGCCAGATTGAATAAGTGGCGATTAAAAACAAGTATCCGCTGCCACGGATAGACGATTTGTTTGATCAAATTTGAAGGGGGCTGCGGTATTTTCAAGATCGACTTGAGATCCGGTATCATCGATTGAAGGTTAAGGAGGCCGATATCCATAAAACAGCGTTTGGGACTCGGTATGGGCACTACAATTTACGTAATGCCGTTCGGGTTGACTAACGCACCGGCAGCGTTTATGGATATGATGAATAGGGTGTTTCAAAGATGATCTGGATCGATTCGTCGTGGTTTTCATAGACGATATCTTGGTGTACTCAAAGACAGAGGAAGAGCATGCTAAGCATTTGCGAGTGGTGTTGCGATTTTGAGGAAAAGCGACTCTATGCTAAGTTCGATGAAGTGCGAGTTACGGCTTAGAGAAGTGACTTTCTTGGGTCATGTAGTGTCGGTGAGGGATTCGAGTAGATCCTCGTAAGATTGAGGCGATTTTGGATTGGAAGCCGCCTAGGTCGATGGGTTTGAGATTCGAGTTTTCTGGTTTGGCGGATACTCACCAAGGTTTGTTGAGGGTTTCGTTGATAGCAGTACCGATGACCAAGTTGCCGAGGAAAGAAGTTCCGCTTTGTGTGGACCGAGAAACAGCAGAAAGTTTCGATAAGTTAAAGAAGATTTTGACCGAGGCTCCGGTTCTAATTCAACTTTGAGGTGGTAAGGAATTCACAGATCTATTGCGACGCATCACATACGGGCTTGGGTTGTGTCTTGATGCAAGAAGGTAAGGTTGTGGCTTACGCTTCTCGGCACCGAGGCCACATGGGTCAATTATTCGACGCACGATTTGGAGCTAGCGGTGTGGTCTTCGCTTTAAAGATTTGGAGGCACTACTTATGCGGAGAGAGATCGATAGTCTACACAGGATCACAAGAGTGCAAAGTATCTACCGACTTCGAAGGATTTGAATTTGAGGCGTAGCGAGATGGGTCGAAAGTCTTTGAAAGATTACGATCGCTTCGATTGAGTATCATCCGGCAAGGCTAACGTGGTGGCGACACGCGTTGAGCCGTAAGGTTGTTTGAGTTAAGAGCATTGTTTGCCCACTTGAGTTTGTATGGCGACGGAGTATTCTCGCGAGTTGCGAGTTAAGCCTACTTGGGTTGGAGCGGATCGAGAGAAACTTGATTATTGGATGAGGTTACGAGTGCGCGAAGGTTGCAGAGTGCGAGATGGTGGTTTGGAGGGTTCTGACTTGTCTAGTGATGAGGTTACGTGTTTCCAAGGTAAGGCTTGTATGCCTAAAGATGTTGAGCTGAGGCAAAAGATTCTTCAGGCCGCACATAGCTAGATCCTCATGCTATGCATCCCGGAGGTAGCAAGATGTATAGGGATCTTAGAGCAGCGATTTTGGTGGCTTTGGCTTGAAGAAGGAGGTGACGAGTTTGTTGGGAAGTGTCGACTTGTCGTAGTCAAGGCTGAACATCGATTGCCGTCGGGGTTGCTTCGACTGTGAAGATTCCTCGATGGAAGTGGGAAAGGATAACCATGGATTTCGTCCGGTGGGTTACCGCTTACGCCAAGCAAGAAGGATTCGATTTGGGTAGTGGTGGATCGATTGACTAAATCAGCTCACTTTATCCCGGTGAGGGTTGACTACTCACTTGAAGCTAAGCGGTCGTATGTTTCGTAGATAGTAAGGTTGCACGGTGTGCGGCTTGATAATCTCGGATAGGGATCCTAGATTCACGTCAAGGTTACGGAAAGCAACGCATCGGGCTCTGGGTACTGTTTGGATTTCAACCGGGCTTTTCACCCGCAAATCGGCGGCCAATCGAGAAAAGGGTTATTCAGTCTTAGAGGATATCTTTGAGAGGTTGTATCTTGGATTTCGAGGTAGTTGGGAGGAGTTTCTACCATTAGCCGAGTTTGCCTACAACAACGATTACCAAGCGAGCATCAAGATGGCACCGTATGAGGCGTTGTATGGTAGGAAATGTCGCTCACCTACGTGTTGGGCGGAGTTAGGTGAACGTCGGTTGTTAGGACCCGAGTTGGTTCTTTGAGACCGAAGACAAGGTTAAGGCGATTCATCTCGATTGAAGGAAGCTTGGACCGGCGAGAAGTCTTATGCCGATCTTAAGCGAAGAGATATAGAGAGTTCGCCTGTGGGGATCGAGTTTTCTGAAGGTCTCGCCTTGGAAGAAGGTGTTGAGGTTCGGAAGAAAGGCAAGCTAAGTCCGAGGTTTATTGGGCCGTATAAGGTATTGAGACGAGTTGGACCGATGGCGTATCGGCTTGAGTTGCCAGCGAGCTTAGTCGATTCACGACGTATTCCACGTTTCGATGCTTTGACGTTATCGCCTCGGTCCGCCGCATGTGGTAGCGATGGAAGAGATCGAGGTAAATCCAGATTTGACCATGGAGGAGGAACATGCGCGATTCTTGATCGAGATGTGAAGGTTACTGCGTAAGAAGTCTGTGCCTTTGGTTAAGGTTCTTTGGCGGAATCATGGCGTGAGAAGAAGCTACGTGGGAACCCGAGGATATGATGAGACAAAGAATACCGCAACTCTTACGATCGGGTAATTTCGAGGTCGAAATTATTTTAAGAAGGTAGAAATGTAATATCCCGGTTAGGGGTGCTTTTTGTTGTTGCATGATATTGCATGTGTCTAGTGTCTTTGCGTGGCTATTTCTATGTTTTGGGGCTTAATCGAAGTCTAAGTGTATGCCCGAGTGAATGGGAAAATTTTGGTTTTTGGGTGTTAAGTCGTGGAGTTGTTGGAGCTAGGGTATAAGAATATTATTTGGTGTTTGGTTGCACAAATGAGGAGGCTGGAAAAGTGGCAAAGTATGTGCCACTTGGGGCTTGAGTGTGGCGTCAACTACAAGGGGAGAGATCCCGAGTTCAAGTCGCAGAGTTCCCCATTTTGGCTCTCATTTTGGACTGGCATGGAGGAAGAGTTAGAAGGCAATTCAATTCTTCCTTGGACTTGGTCCACCCATTCAAATGGAAGGTGGAGAGCAAGTTGTGGAGGTAGACTTGGTCAAGCTAATTTGAATGTGTGGTAGGGAGTTAATGGGGGAGTGGTGGCGAAATTTTGGGATGTTTGGAGGTGTTGGCGAACTTGGGAAGCTTGTTGGGGAGTGGCTTACAGAGTGTGTTAGGGGACTAGTGCCGAATTTCCCTTGGATTGTTGGTGCATTTTCGGTCTTAGGAGGGTAGCAACATAGCTCTTTCATTTTTGTCAAAACAAGCCGAATTTCATAGTAAGTTTCACCTTTTGTTTTCTTTTGGCAACCGAAAATGCAAGCACATTTGTGCCGAATTTCTTTGTTCTCTTGAGTAGGGTGTAGCCGAATATCTCTTCCCATTTCCTCTTTTATTTTCAAGTGTGTAAACAAAACCTCTAATCTCTCTTCTTGCATTTTTGATTTTTCTTTCTTTCTTAAAAACTTTGTAGCCAAAACTCTCTTCAAAAACACATTCTTCATCTCTTTTTCTTTCAAAACCCAAAGGTACCTTCTCCTGTTCATTTTTGTTTCTCCTTAAAACCATTTTGCGAAACTTTATTCTCATTTCACTTTATCCTTCTTGTTTTTTTTTACTCAAGCCGAATTCTCTTTTCTTTTGTTTAAGTTCTAGCCGAATCTTCCCTCTTCTAGTAGTACTTTGTGGCCGAATTTTGAGTGGGGAGTAATCTCGTTTGTCTTCTTTCAAACGTTGGAGCAAGGTAAGTGGTCGGCGAATGCTCATTTCTTTTCTCTCCTAGTTTTCTACCAATTTTGGGGAGGTTCAAGGTTGACTTTCGGCATTGGTTGAAGGGTGTTGATCTCTTATGTCTTGACCGAATTCTTTTTAGGGCTTTCGGGATTGAAGCGATCCAACGTAGTCGTTATCCGAACTCGATTGTTTGCCGATTGCTAAAGGAGGAATCATTGTGGTTCGGGTTTGCTAAGAAACCAACCAATAGCAAGGTGAGGGATCAACATTAACCCCTTTGGTTAACTATTGTTGGTCGAATGTTAGATGTCTAACTCCTATTTGGCCGATTGTAGGATCAAGGATACAAGGAGCTTTAGATCGTTTCTTTTAGTATTAAAGGTTGCGCTTTAGCAGTGTGTAAACTAACACACTACACTTAGTGATATTGTTATTAGACTGTTTGCCTATTAAAATCATGACAAGATGATGGATTATTGGATACCCAAACGGGGTATGTGTATGCGTATCCGGTAAGTCGATTATTGTTACTAGATTATTGATGATCTATATGGTATCATGACTATGCATGTATGTGATATGGGGCATGAGTCAAACATATTAGCATGATATGCATAATTTGTATGATATGCATGATTACATGAGTTGGTTTGTTGATGGGTGATATGAGTGGAGGGGCAAAGTGATGATTTGTCTTGACGAGCACCAAAGTGTTTTGGTAACACACTTTGTGACTTTGGGTCACCAGTGCTTTGGTAGCACATTTGTGTCTTTGGGACACCGGAGGTTGGGCGACTCATTGCGACTTGTCCTCGTGGTTAACACCACCGTGGGTTGGCCCCACTTTGAGATATGGGATCGTCACCGCTAGTTATTGGGTATCACCACGATGGGTTGGCCCCATCATTGGATTTGTGACTTCTGGTCACCGGTGCTTTGGTAGCACATTTGTGTCTTTGGGACACCGAGGTTGGGCACCTCATTGCGACTTGTCCTGTGGTTAACACCACCGTGGGTTGGCCCCACTTTGAGATATGGGATCGCCCGCTAGTGATTGGGTATCACACGATGGGTTGGCCCCATCATTGGATTTGTGACTTCGGTCACCGTGCTTTGGTAGCACATTTGTGTCTTTGGGACACGGAGGGTTGGGCACCTCATTGCGACTTGTCCCTCGTGGTTAACACCACCGTGGGTTGGCCCCACTTTGAGATATGGGATCGTGCGCTAGTGATTGGGTATCACACGATGGGTTGGCCCCATCATTGGATTTGTGACTTCTGGTCACGGTGCTTTGGTAGCACATTTGTGTCTTTGGGACACCGGAGGTTGGGCACCTCATTGCGACTTGTCCTCGTGGTTAACACCACCGTGGGTTGGCCCCACATGAGATATGGGATCGATCGCTAGTGATTGGGTATCACACGATGGGTTGGCCCCATCATTCGATTATCGTGACTACGGTCACCAAGCTTGGGTAGCACATTGTGTCTTTGGGACACCAAAGTTTTGGTAACACATTGTGACTATATGTCACCAGTGGTTTGGCACCACCAAAGGTGGTTTGGTACCACACGGGGTAGAAAAGGCGTCTGGATGGTTAGGATCGGGTTGCATTAACTATGTTGCTATGTATGATGTGTGTTAGCATGTTGTTTCATCGGGAGCGGGATTTATGCATCGAGTCTTTCGACTCACCCTCTCCTTTGACATTTCAGGTGACTCGTGAGCGGACATGGAGCCTGGATGGACTCGGGTGCTCATGCCATGCTTAATAAGTTTTACTCCAACTCTATCATTTGGGTACTTTAGTTTAATTATCATTATTTGGGTTTTAATTTGGATTTGTAAAAGGCCTTTAAACTACGTTTTTGATGGTTATGTTTTAATTAGATTCTCAACCTGCTTAACAAATAACTTGGCATGAAATTTTGTTAAAACTTGGAAAGACAACATTTTCAAAATTTTATCGCAATGTGTTATGAACTATACCATCGGGTATCTCGCTATGTTTTGCTATACAATAAACTCAAACGATTTCCAAATCAAACTCGATTTTCTACTAAGTCTAAAATGTTTCAAAATGGCACTAAGAAACTATTGGAAGTGCTAAATGAAATCAACTCGTTTTAACTATATACTTGGATAAGTTTTCAAAATCTAATCAAACAAGCCTACTCAAATTTTCCTCAAATTCACTATGTTTTCACCCCACTTCTAAACCAAAAAAATCTGATCACTCAAAGACGTTTTCCCCGTAACATACCAGATTCGGGCGTGGTGTCTTGTCCGAGTTTGGGGTGTTACAGCAGTACCCTCATCTCTTTTGATCAGGTAAATTTCGAGACCGAAATTTCTTTAAGGGGGTAGAACTTTAACATCCTGGAATTAGGGGCGTGGCATTATTGTATATTGTTGTGTGTTGATATGTTTTGATTGTTGTTTTGATGTGTTTGGGGGTCTCGGGAAGGCTCGGGATTAAGGCTGAGCCTTGGTGAAAATTTTATTTTTAGGCACCTTAAGGGAGGAGCTAGCTGAGGCAGGCCTTAGGGATATTTTTTTGCGTTTTGTTAACACAAGTAAAGAGGTGGTTAAGTGGCAAGGAGGCGCCACTTAGAGTGCTTGAAGTGGCGTTACAAGGGAGAAGTCTGCAGGGCAAGGGGTTCGAGTTGCGTCGCCACAAGGGGGTGTTTATTTTTGCGTCTAAGGAGCTTGGGTGGTGGATTCGGCATGGACACTGCATGGATAAGTGTTGAATGAGTCAAAAGAATTGAATGTGAGGCCATGAGCAAAAGGTGGGATTTGAATGATTCAAACTATTTTGAATGAATGAACAAGAGTGAATTTAGGAGGAAAGTAAGGGATTTTCAAGTGGATGGAGGAAGTGGCCGGTTGTGGGAAGCTTGAGTAGGGGTGTGGCCGAATTTTTGTTGGTGTTGGGGGGGATTCGATCAAGGGTGGTGGCATTCAGTTTTGGGGATTGTAGGTGCCGAATTTTTTTTAAAGTGTTTAGCAACTAGGTAGAGAGAGTTTTCTTTTTCGGCATTTGGTGTTCTTCAAATTAGCAATTTTTTTTGGTTCTTTTCATTGAGTAGCTGAACCCCTAAGGTCATTGTTGCTCATTCTTCAGTTAGCTAAAAGCGAAACCATCTTCTCTCCCTCTTATTCTCTTTTATTTTTCCTTTTGTTCCTATTTGTTTCACATCTCTTAACCCCTTAACCAAAACCTCCTACCACTCACACCATCTCATTACTTCTTTCTCATTTTGTTCTTCTTAGCCGAATCTTCTTCCTTTACCCCAAAATTCATCTTTTGTTCTCTCTTTTCCTCAGTGCCAAACCCTTTTTCTTTTCCTTCTCATTTGTGTTGGTTCTTACTTTTCTCAGAGGCCGAATCTTCCTTGGGTGATCATCTTCTCGCTTTTCGTTTTGTTTCATTGGGTTGTTGTTACCCACACCCTTAACTTTTCCAATCGACTCGCTTTAATTGGTGAGGCTTGCCGTTACCTTTCTCTCAACCTTCTCAATCGGGTCCTTCCCGTTAAGTGGTAAGCATTTTCTTCTCTCTCGATTCTTTCTTATTCTCTTGCTTTGGTTGTTAACCGATGGGGTTAATCTTGTCTTGAGGTTCTTTGGTGAATGTAGGGAGCCTCCTTTTCATATTCTTTACGCATCTAGTCGGTGTTTGAAGGGTTCTAGGGGACAATCGGTCGATTAAGGTAAGAGGTTTATACCATTCGTTTGGTCAAAAGGCCACTCCTTCTAACCTATACCCTGGAAAGCCGAATCTGATTTGGTAAATGTGTAGGGACTTCAGCGACTCCTTAATCCAAGCTTATTAGCCTCCGGGTTCTGTTGATCTAGGTAAGAAATCTTTCCATCTTGAGCGTATATCCTTATTTCCTCTGCTTCAATGCCTTAACCTGGTCTTCTGACCAAGATCGTTTTCATGGAATCAAATGCCAGTCAAGGGAAGGAAGGGGTTGGACCCGTAGTCCCAGCCCCTAAGTTCAAAAAGCAAGCGGTGTCTGCAGTTTAGGATTGGCCACCGGGTTGTGGGCCGGCTTCAGAACAGAATCGTAGGCAGATAGAAGTCGTTCCTGCTAGCGATAGTGTCGACATAGATAGCATAATATTGCATGTTATAAGGTGTGTAAAACTTCACACTCTATTATTTATCTATATTATTGATTGTATGGGTTGAAAAGCGGGAAAGACTGTGTAGATAGTCGTAATACCCTTGTGGGTAAGGCTAGGGATGCCAGGCACGTGACTGTAATGTTTACTTTGTGAGTATGGATGTATGTGGTAACCTTTCATTTGGCTTGATAACATGTTGCATTCATTATTACATGTATGTTATGCATGGGCTTGGATTATGATGTGAAAGGGGAAGATTTTTAGACTGTCACGGTGGTTTGGTACCACGAGTGGGTTGGCCCCACGTAAATCTAATTTGGTGACCATGTCTCGGTGGCTTGGTGCCACGGTGGTTTAACACCATGTATATATACGATTTAGTGACTCGTCTCGGTGGCTTGGTACCACGGTGGGTTGGCCCCACGTATGTTAATAGTGACTCTGTCACGGTGATCTAGTATCACAGTGGTCTAGAACCACGAGTGGCCTGGTGCCAAGTATGAGGCGTGTAGCGGATGGAGGGTTGATTGTAGAAATCCCCACGGTGTGATTGGCTGGTACGGGTGGCGTGTAGAGGATGGAAACTAGGTTGGGCTAGGACATATTGCATTAAATTCTTCTGCATGCCGTCATGAGTGGGCTAAGGCCCAATATGCGGTTGTGGGCCATGGGCCGTTTATTTTATATAGGGGAATTACTAACTGAGTCTTCTTGACTCACCCCGTTTGCTTAATGTTGCAGGTAATCAGTTGATTGTGGATCTGGGAGCCGAGGCAGGCTCGAGGAGGCCATAAAAAGTTTCTTTCGTACACTCGTTTTCTTTTACAAATTTAGTTTTAATTGGGGATTTTATTATGTAATAAGGCCTTCTTATTTTAATAATTGGTTTTTATATATTATCTAATTACATATGACATCATTATATGTTAAAACCTGGTAAATAAGATGAAATTTTAATCACTTGCGCACTTAAAGAATTCGTTTCTCTGAAATACCAACAATGACAACCAGTACTTGTTTAACTCAATTCAATATTTCGTTTCTCTTACAACTGTTTTCAAAACATCAACCAAACGAAAAGTTTTTTTTTAACTTACAGTATCTCTCCAAAGTTTTAAACCCTTTTTAATAACTTTTACCCTGTAACATTCCAGATCTGGTCGTAACGTCTAGACCAGGTTTGGGGTGTTATAGGTTTTATGTGAGGGAAATGGGATGATAAATGTTGCTTGTAGGTTTGACCCTTATGGGTGGCATTTTGACCTTGTAAATGGCCTATAATGCCACACGGTTGTGGCACACGGGCGTTCCTAAGACCATGGTTGAATTGGCAGAATGTAGCTTTAATAGCACACTGCCTCGACATGGGCGTGTCAGCTGGCCGTGGTGTATAAGTCAGTATCTAGGTAAGAGTACACGGCCATGGCACACGGGCGTGCTTGGTGGCCGTGTTGAAAAAGTCAATATATAGTCTTGTAGAACACGGTCATGGTACACGGACGTGCCAAGTAACTGTGTTGATATAGTCAGTATGTAAACACGGATGGACACACGGGGGTGTCTAGAAGCCGTGGAGGGCACACGGTCTCCTCCCACGGGCGTGTCTCCCCTGAAAGTTAGAAAAGTTTTTAATTTTCATGAAATTTTATATGTGTTTCAGTTTAGTCCCAACTCAGTTTATAAGCATGTTTAAGGTCTCGATGACCGTAGTGATGGACACTATGCTTGAGAATGATTAATGAATGTATGAATTTCTGTACATGCTTTCTTATCTGTCCAGTAACGCCTTTAACCCTAGTCTGTCGTCGGACACGGGTTAGGGGTGTTACAACATTTCTGTAGAGGTGGATACTAGGGTCATGTTGGTGTGATTCCCAAGCAGCCTGAAGAACCTAAAACCAAATAACTAGAATAAAATAAATAAAATTAAGCATAAGAGAGTAAAAGAGAAGGAAAATAAAAGAGAATAGGAAAATAATAGGTAAAATAATTGGACTCAAATGTCCTTGGCTTGTCGAGTAAATGAAGCGGCCGGCATGAACTTATGTAGATCGGTCTTCCATAGGGATACTGTGCTAGGGTCCTTCCGCTTCTTCGACATAGGTTAGGTGAAAATAAAGAGTTTGGGACAGGAGAATGAGAGGAAATGGAAAAGGGGGGAGAGTGTAAAAGGTATGGATGAAAGGGAATGGGTGAGAAAGGGAACAAGGGTGTTTTAAATAGAAGTTTCAAATCGGTACATCCCCACGCCTGTACCACCAAGGCGTGTTGGGTCACATGGCCGTATCACACGGTCGTGTTGTGCTTTGTTCGTTTTTCCCACGCCCATTTCGTGGTCACCACGCCCATGTTTGATAAAATAGTGTCGACCACGGCCGTATCGCACGGCCGTGGTGTTTAGTCGGAGCCTGTGTGACTTCCCTCGCGATACAGCCGTGGCCATTTATAATCGTCCGTGATCTTGGGAATCTTTCGTCATTGGCTCGTACTACCCCTGCCATGTCAGTACGGATGTCCGTAGTATCCACATAGCCACGGCCACAGCCGTGTGCAAGGCCGTGTGGTATGGAAATCTGAACTTTTGTTAGTTAATAGTTAGATGCTTAAAAGGAGAGATAAAAGTAGAAATAAATGTAAAAATAAACAGAGTTAGAGCTCGGGTTGCCTCCCGAGAAGCACTTGTTTAAAGTCTTAAGCTAGACTTGCCTCTCATTTGCACATTCATGGTGGTTTGAAGAGTTGAACATCCTCTCTCATGCTATCAGTTCTACTATCATGATATAACTCGAGTCAAGTAGTGTTTACTTTAAAAGTGCCGAAAATAGGATTACTTACCTCGACTGTTCCGTATGGGAAAACATTCATTACCGTAAAAGGGATTTCTTCGTTTGTATTAAGGTCTGAAGGAGATATTCGAGGATCTATTTTATCTAATAATACCTGATCTCCGAACTTAAATTTGTTTGTCCCATAGAATGGCGTTGGCTCTGCTGCGTGTATCCCTAATTTCTCTTTAAAATGTGTCTTCCATTCGTCTAGTTCATCAATTTGAAGCCTTCGTTCCTCATGAGTTAATTCCTTGGTTGCATGAGGTCCAAGATCTGGCTCAGTTGTGTAGTTCTGTGGTGCTTCTTGAAAAGAAGGTTTAACCGAATGGTCATTAATAAAATTAATTTTCTCACCTTGATTACTTGATGTCCTAGCAGAGTCAAGTGCTTTAAGAGTGACTGTCTCGTCACCTACACAAAGTATGAGTTTGCCAGTATCAATGTCAATTTTTGTTCTAGCAGTTGCTAAAAAGGGTCTTCCCAAAATTAAAGGGATCGTATTGTCCTCATCCATGTCTAAAACGATAAAGTCTACTGGGAATACAAATTTATCAATTTTTACGAGTACATCTTCAACTATACCCCTAGGAATTCTAATAGTTTTATCAGCTAATTGAATGCTCATCCTAGTTTGTTTGAGTTTCCCTAGACCTAGCTGTTTAAACATTTTATAAGGCATGACATTTATACTTGCCCCTAGATCAGCTAAAGCATTATCAACCGATAAACTACCAATTAAACAAGGAATCGTAAAACTCCCTGGATCATTTAATTTTCGTGGTAGTTTGTTTTGTAGAATCGCTGAGCACACTGCGTTCAGCTTCACATGCGATGCCTCATCTAACCTCCGTTTGTTTGTCAAAAGCTCTTTTAAAAACTTCCTTGAATCTGGCATCTGCGAAAGAGCTTCAAGGAACGGTAAGTTGATATATAATTTCTTTAAAAGTTTAAGAAACTTACCGAACTGTTCCTCTGTGTTATCTTTCTTTATTGCTTTGGGATATGGTATGCGAGGTTCGAACTCTTTGATTACCGGTTTTGGTTTATCATGACTTACCTCAACCTTACCTTCCTCTACCACATTCTCTTGCCTTAATTCGGGCTCATCTAACCCTTTACTATCATGAGCAGTTATGGCTTGAAGTTGCTCCTTCGGGATAGTTTCAGTGTTGCTTGGCAATCTACCTTGTGGTCGTTCTGACATGATCTTGGTAAGTTGACCTACCTGATTCTTGATCTCTTGAATCGATGCTTGTTGATTTTTAAGTGTTGTTTCGGTGTTTTGGAAACGTGTTTCTGACACCGCTATGAATTTTGTCAGCATCTCCTCAAGGTTCGATTTCTTTTCATGTGGGTAGGGCTGTTGTTGGAAGTTTGGAGGGGGTTGCTGTCTCTGATTTCCTTGACCTCCCCATGAAAAAATGGGGTGGTTCCTCCAACCTGGATTGTAATTGTTACTATAGGGGATATTTTGAGATCTAAAATTATTACCCATATAGTTCATCTGCTAGCTTTCTACACAAGGGTTGTAGGGTGGATGTTCCGTATTGTTCGACCCTCTATTCGTATCACACTGCATCACTGGATGTACCTGCGAAGAACTATACAAACCATCAATCTTTTTATTTAAGATTTCCACTTGATTGGATAGCATGGTTACTGCGTCGAGGTTGAAAACTCCGGCTATTTTTGTTGGCCTTGTCCTTGTGACTTTCCACTGATAGTTATTCAGTGACATCTCTTCTATAAACTCGTAGGCCGCTTCAGGAGTTTTGTTGTTCAGCGTTCTGCCGGCGACTGAATCAATTAACTGCCTGGTTGAAGGGTTTGCACCATTGTAAAAGGTTTGGACCTGTAGCCACAAGGGTAATCCATGGTGTGGGCACCTTCTCAATAGATCTTTGTATCTCTCCCATGCATAATAAAGTATCTCTAAATCCATCTGCACAAAAGAAGAAATATCATTCCTTAACTTAGCCGTTTTAGCCGGCGGAAAATATTTTAATAAAAAATTTTCTGTCATTTGCTCCAATGTAGTGATTGATCCTAGTGGAAGAGAATTCAAACACTGTTTGGCTTTATTCCTCAAAGAAAAGGGAAACAACCGAAGATGGATGGCATCATCAGAAACACCATTTATTTTGAAAGTATCGCAAAATTCTAGGAAATTCGCTAAGTGATTGTTTGGATCTTCATCCATCAAACCATCAAACTGAACAAATTGCTGTATCATTTGAATTGTGTTAGGTTTCAGTTCAAAATTATTTGCAGCAATAGCAGGTCTAACAATACTCGACTCAGTTCCTATTAAATTAGGTTTATCATAATCATACATAGTTCGAGGAGGAGGATTTTCGGCAACCACAGGAGGGAGTGGATTATTCTGGTGATCAGCCATCTCTTCCGTGTTATTAATATCATCCTCTTGCCCTTCTTCTATGTAATTTAGGCTTCGCCTTATTTCTCTACGATTTCTGCGAACGGTTCCTTCAATATCGCTGTCGTAAATTAAGGGTCCTGTCGGGTTCCTTCTAGTCATAAACTAGAGGTTCCTGCCAGGAACAAAATAAAAGAAGAAAAGTTAGCAAAATAAAAAACAAAATAAAAGTAAATTGAAAAAATAAAAAATGGCTAAAGTAAATAAAATTGAGCGTTCTTAATATTTTAGTTCCCCGGCAACGGCGCCAAAAACTTGGTCGTGTGTCAGAGTCTTAAAATTTATATAATGAATGATCTAGCCTAGAAACTAACTGTGACAACGATTGAGGCAAGCGCACCTATCGAACAGTAGTATAGTTTAGTGGCAAGACCGGAATATCGAACCCAAAGGAACCAAAAGTACTAATACTAACTTTCTTTCTATTATTTAGCCTAAGGATTGAAGTGAATTATTGTTCAATTTAAAATTAACTAACTACTAAGCTAAAGAAGCTAAGACAAAGAGAACAAATTGGGGAAATACTTGTGGGAAAAACCAATTGATTAAGACAATACCCAAGGAAGAATCCACCTAGACTTCACTTGTTATCTAACTCTGAACCAGACGATTTATTCACTTTACTTGATCCGTATGATTCCCTAATGTATATTAATACCTCCGTCGAGGCTACTAACGTCTAACCCTAGGTTGATTAATTGAAATCTCTTTCTAATTAAAACCCCTAGAATTGCATTAACTCGATCTATGGACTCTCATATTAGGTTTGACCCTAATCCGGTATATTTTCGTCATCCTATGTCTAGGGTTGCGATCAACTCCGCTTAACTACGCTAGATCTACTCTTAGATAGGGACTTTTGCTCCACTGCCTAAGCACATCAATACTTGAATCAATACCCTGAAATATCAAAGAAAGAATTAAGAACACATAATTAAGAACAAATCAAGTATTTATCATATAGTTCAGAAAACAATAACAAGATCCGTCTTAGGTTTCATCCCCCTCAGGTATCTGCGGGTTTAGTTCATAATTATAAAAGAATACATCTCAGAAGAAAAGATAAAACAAAACATAAGAAAACCCTAAAACCCCCTTAAAGAATTGAAGGAGAGATCCGCCGTCTTGAGTATGATTTCAGCTTCTTGAGATGAATCAACTGGCTTTCTTCGAGTAATTCCCACGATTCTGACCTCTATGGCTCGGCTCCTTGGCCTAGCTGGACGCCCCTGACAAAAGCCCCCTTTTAGGTTGTATTTAAGGTGTTTATATAGGCTTTGGAATGTGTTTCTTCGCCTCTAAGTATCCTAATCCGAGTGAAATTTCTCTTTGCCACGGTAGGGACACGCCCGTGTGGCACGCCCGTGTGAATCGACTTTAGGCCGTGTTCGAGCCTGTTTAAGGGGCACGGCCATGTTCTTTGGGCCCAGGCCGTGTTGATTTCCTACTTTGGCCCGTTTTAAGCCTGTTTTTCATTCTTTTCATTCTTCTATGCTCTCCTGAGTATAAAACATGAAATTAAAGGATTAAGAGCACCAAATTCCATAATTCAAGGGATAAATCATCCAAAAGCATGCTAAATGTGGAGATAAAATATGTTACTATTACGGTTTATCACATTTCGTATCATTTTCAACACAAAGTCAATCAAAAAAAAATAATTCACAATCATATAGTCCCCTAAATAGGTCAACGAGACCTTAAACATGTGTTTGAAAGGGGTCGGGACTAAACCGAACACATACAAAAATTTATGAAATTTAAACATTTTTCTAAGTTACAGATGTCACACGCCCGTATGGGCAGGCCGTGTGCCTCACACGGCCTCAGACACGCCCATGTGTCTAAGCCGTGGCAAAACAGGGTATACATACTGACTTATCCACAGGGCTTGAGACACGCCCGTGTGCCTCACCCGTGGTCGAGCCTGACTTGCATCACACGGCTAGTCACACGCCCGTGCGTCCAGCCCGTGGTCGAGCCTAACTTGTTTCAATTTTACAAATTCAAATGACACGGTCGAGCCACACGCCCGTGTGCTCAACCGTGTGGGCAATTATAGGCCATTTGCAAGGCAAAATTTGCCATCCACACTAAAAATCACCTCCAAGCTTCTTAACATATGCATTTATATCTCAAATGGCAACCAAAACATACCAATACAAGAACCAATTTCTCATCTACTAAACCATCTATAATCATACTCAACTCCATCTCAAATAAGATCATCCACAATACTAAATTTCTCATCCCAAATCATATAGGTCAAGCATCATATAAACCTTACCACATTTCACATTTAAACCACAATTTTCATCAATTATCTAAGCATGGAGCATACCATATTCATCATTCACCTAGCCCACACATGAACACACTAACATCATTAAACTTTTAAGCTTAAACCACATCTCATGGCAATATTTATACATCTCAAAACATGCCACATTCAATAGCCTATACATGCCATATATCACATATATATATATACACATCTTTCCAAAAGTACCAAAATAGATAGCTGATAGTGTGATTGAGTCGCTGATGATCCCCAAATCCGAGCTAGCTTTACTGACATTGTAAAATAGAGAAACACATCACACAATAAGCTTTAGAGCTTAGTAAGTTCGTAATATAATACATTTAATTCAATAATGCAATTACAATATACAAAGTGAATCCATCACATAGATCAACCCACAAATATATACACCTTATCATCCATAGCTAATATGTTCACTCAACCATCCATAAATCCCATTTACAATTTCATCAACCACATAGGTTTCGTGCGTACCTTAGCCAACACATAGTTATCAATTATTCATGCTACTCAATGCTCATTACTTCATTTCGATCAACCTTCGTTATTCGTTCGATTTACTCGCACACTTAGTGCCAAATTCATAGCCGAAGCTTAAATATTATCAAACACTTAGTGCCTTTACTTAGAACCGAATGTATCTCGGTATCACACACACAGTGCCAGTCAATAAAGCTGAAGCTTCCATTACTTCGCACACACAGTGCTATTTATCTCTGTCTCGATTCCAATTAAGCACACTTAGTGCCACATTTCTCAATTTCATATATAACATTTCTAATTCAATAACTATACATTCATTCATTTCACATCACATAGATATAAAATTTAACAACTTGTATTATATCCGAACTTACCTCGGACGTCGAAATACCGAGACTAGCCGATCAATCGAGTACTTTGTATTTGCCTCATTCTCGATCCGAATCTCTCCTTTCTCAGTCTATACATATTCAAATTTATCTCATTCAATCACCAATTCATTCAATTTAGTCCACACGCATATATTTGGGGCATTTTACAAAATAGCCCTCACATTTTCAAATTTCGACACTTTGGTCCCTAATTCATCAAATCACAAAATACACAAAATCTCCATTCACATATGCTTAGCCGAATTTTCCCTATGCTCATACAAGCCCATATATTTCATTAATTTCACATTTTAGTCCTTCAAAATTTTATTTTCACAATTTAGTCCAAATTACTCAATTTCACCAAAAAATTAAAGACAAAATATGTTAATATTTCATATATCTTTCATATTTCATCATCAACTATCACAAAGCTCAAACATTCATCAATGGCTTATATCAAAATCACCATAAAATTCTAAAATTAAAGCATGGGCTTGATAGTACACTAAGCAACGATCACAAAAACGTAAAAATCATCAAAAACCAAGTTAAAAACACACCTTGATTGAGCTATGCAAGTGCCGAAACCCTTAAACTCTTTTTCTTTCTTTTTCCTTAACAATTTCGGCAAGATGAACATGAAATTCCACTAATTTAATGTTTTGTTTTATTTAATATTAACTTAATACATAGTTTACCATTTTACCCTTGGTTATTAAACCATTTAATCAACAATTTTATGCCTATTTATGTCCATCCAATCTATTAATGGCTTAATAACAACATAAGGACTCCTCACTTAATAAGCCATGCCAAATAGACACTTTAACAATCAGCACTCAGCTTTTGCATTTTATGCGATTAAGTCTTTTTTGCTAATTAAGCATACAATCAGTAAAATTTTCACACATGCTCAATCACATACTGTAAACACCAAAAATAATATTAAAATATTTTTTTGACCTCGAATTTGTGGTCTCAAAACTACTATTCCGACTAAGGTCTAAACCGGGCTGTTACAAAGTATTTACTTGCCAAGAAAGACGCTAAGCCGAGATTAATTCGATAGGTACTTCTACTTCAAGAGTTTGATCTAGAAATTCAAGATCGAAAGGGAGTAAAAAATCAAGTAGCAGATCACTTGTCCAGATTGGAGCCGCAAGAAGGGAATTCTCCACTTATACCAATTCAGGAGACATTTCCAGATGAACACATACTAAAGGTAAATCATGTCTATCATACCCCTTGGGTTTGTTGATATTGCTAACTATTTAGCTTGTGGTTTGATGTCGATTGATAAGACATATCATCTAAAGAAAAAGTTTCTTCATGATGTGAAGTACTATTTCTGGGATGAACCATATTTGTTTAAAAAGTCTGCAGATCAAATGATAAGGAGATGCGTAGAAGAAGATGAAGTACATAAGATTTTATACCATTGTCACTCAGCTCCGAGTGGGGGACTCTTCGGAGTAACACGTACTGTGACCAAAGTATTGCAAGTTAGATTCTTTTCGCCAACACTATTTAAAGACGCATATGCTTACGTAAAGAGTTGTGATCGATGTCAAAGGGTCAGAAATGTCACCAACAGAAACGAGATGCCTCGAACAAACATCATTGAAGTAGAATTTTTTGATGTTTGGAGTATTTACTTTCTCAATCCTTTCCCTCCATCTTTTGGTCACAAGTACATCTTGGTAGCTGTAGACTATGTGTCTAAGTGGATTGAGGCTGAAGCATATCCGACAAACGATGCCAAGGTTGTGATGAAGTTTTTGCAGAAGCATGTGTTCACAATGTTTGGAACCCCACAAGCCATCATTAGTGATGAAGGGTCCCATTTTGTGAATAAGTGGTTGAAATTGTTACTTGACAAACATGGAGTGAAGCACAAGGTTGCCACAGCTTACCATCCACAGACGAATGGGCAAGCTGAACTGGCAAACAAAGAGATCAAAGGCATACTTGAGAAGGTAGTTTGCCCAAATCGACGAGATTGGTCCAGATGATTGGATTATGCTTTATGGGCTTATAGGACAGCATACAAGACACCTTTAGAGATGTCACCCTATAGGTTGGTCTTTGGGAAAGCCTGTCATCTGCCTTTGGAGTTAGAGCACAAAGCTTACTAGGCTCTCCAATGACTGAACTTGGATCTTAAAATTGCTAAAGAGAAATGGATGCTTCAACTTAACGAGTTAAAAGAATTCCGAATGTCTTCATACGAGAATGCAAAATTACTTGAGAGACTCAAGAAATGGCATGACAAGCACATTTGAATTCGAGAATTTGAAGCAAGTCAGCAAGTCTTGTTATTCAATTCCAGATTAAGGTTCTTTCCAGGTAAGTTAAAATAACGTTGGTCCGGTCCATTTATGATTCATCAAGGCTATCCATACGGAGTTGTTGAACTTCAAGGTAAGGGAGGTAATTTTCGAGTTAATGCTCAACGCTTGAAACATTACTTGGGAGATAAAATTGAACGGGATCAAATCTCGTTCATTTTATCAAATGATTAAATTTTCTTGTTTTCTTTTTAAATAAATGATTTAGGATGTATTTACGAGATTAGTATGTTTAAATAAATTCTGTCTAGGAGATTGGAACTTAAGCGGGACCGCTTGTGACCCCTCCAATCTTTCTTGGGAATTGATTTTGACATAATTTTCCGAGAAATTATTCCCTAAATGGCAAAATAAATTTTTAAGTTTTCAAATAAAAGGGTCAATTTTGATCCAAGTTTTAAAATTGCAACTCAATTTCAAATTTTCATTAAGTCTAGAGACTTAATTGAACTATTTTTAAAATTTGGTTGCTCTTTTTGTAAATAATAAAAATTAGGTGCCTCTTTTTGTAAATATTTTCAAAAGGCATCTAGAATAAATGTTTTTAATTTTATAATATATATATATATATGATAATCTTTAATATATAATTATATCTATTATAATATCTATTAATTATTATCAACTTTGCATAAAATTAGGATTAGTATCATATTTTATTTAATAAGCTTTTATTTTAATAAATTAATGGCAATTAATAAATTAATATGTATTTTAATTAATTATTAATTGTTGTTAACTTTGAGTAGAATTAGAATTAGAATTTTTTTTTTTAATTGTTAAATTGTTCTAAGAATTCTACTCTAATTTCTACTCCTCTCACTATAAAATCCACCCATCTATGCTTATTTTTTTTCATTCATACATCATTCCTTCCAAACACCCAAATCCTTAAGTGCCGCAGCCTCATAGCCAACTCTGCCTAGCTACCTAGCAGCCATTCGGCTAGCAGCCCAGCTCCATTGCACGCTGCACGCCCACCACACGTACGCCTGCCCCATCGCATGCTGCATTGCGTGCCTTGTGCTGCTCCAGCTCCAGCTGCCCGGGCCTTCATCCCGCACCTGCGCCCAGCTTCCGCGTGCACTCACGTCAGGCCTACTCGACGAGGATCCGCACGCTGCTCGTACATCCAAACCTAGCTCACAGCAGCTGTCGCTTGCATCCAACCCCCATTGCGCCGCCTTTTGCCACACACACACACAGGCGGCACCGACCTTGCACCAAACCAACCCCTTTAGCTGAAAACCCTCCAACTTCTTTTAATTTTCCATCTTTTGATTCATAATTATTTTCTTAGGAGTTCCTAATGTTTACAAAAAATTTGATAAGACCACTTTTTCTCCTAAATTTTAATTTTATTCAATTATTTAATTTTTCAATTTATTAAATTATTAATAATTTTTATTAATTAAATTTTTGAGAAAATAATTTTTCCCATCTTATATTCAGGTTAATCATGCCTCGCTAGAGAACTCGTGCCTCTGCCCAAATTGACGAATCACAAAACAAGTTCCACTGTGAAGAAGCCAAAGCGAGACACAAAAGTATCTTCAAGAATCAACAGATGCATCCAGAGAAAGGCTTCACATTGAAAGAAAGCAACTATATTGATTTTATGGCGCGTATTCGTCAGGTTGTTGAAACATTCAATTGGGAGTTGTTTTGTGAGAATATACCTAGTGTGGATGAAGAGTTAGTGTGTGAATTCTATGCAAATTTAACCTCAAGTGAGTTGACGGAAGTTCCAGTTCATGGAATCAAGGTACCAATAACTTCAAATGTTATTAATGAGTTCTTTGAATTACCTGATTTCGAAAACGATGAATATTCTTCCTTAATGATCAATATCGAGCCTAAAAATTTGCAAAAAATACTCGAGGAACTTACAGTTCCAGGTTCTCAGTGGACTGTGTCAAAGCAAGGAATCCATACTTGTAGAAGAGAATATTTGACACCACTCGCAAAGGTATGGTTCTATTTTTTCCGCTTCAGCCTTATGCCTAGTTCGCATGAGACTACAATCTCATTAGAGCGAATGGTCTTATTATACTTGATTTAAACTGGAAAGACCATTGATTTGGGAAAAATCATCCTGAGAGAAATGCGGAATTATGCCATTAGACATTCTGGCCCAGCTTACTTTCCTTTTACAATAACAATTTTGTGCTTGAAAGCTAAAATTCTTGCAAACGAAAAGAAGATAGAACATAGCCAAGGCACAATCACAGATTGGGATCTCTATCGAATAGCTGGAGACTCTGTTCTACAGCAACGAGTTGAAGAAGGTGAGAATCCCGAAGAAGAAGAAAAAGAAGATCCCACAGAGATCGAGCCAGTGCAATCAGCTGAAGTCCCTAATAAGGTGGAACTAATGGAACCAGAAGCTGAACCTGATGTCGATACTTCAAAGTTCAAAGCTCAACCGCCTCGTCCAGATCTTCGAGATGAGCTGTCAAAGTTGATGGACATAATGCAACATATGCAGTGGCATCAACAAGCTTACTGGAGATACTAAAAAATAAGGGATGACTCGATGAGAAGTTCTCTTACGAAAATTTACAATGACCCATTTATATTTGTGCCTGAGTTTCCAGATTACATATTTGAACCATGGAGCCCATTATCGAAGAAGGAGCGAAGCGATTCATGCAAAGAAAATAATGATGGAGAAAAAGATGAGTCGAATCCGGAAGGATCTGCAAATAAATAAAGGGGGATCTCGACTTTATTTTATTTATGTTCTTAGGTTATTTTAGGATTAAGTTAATTAGAAATTTTTATTCTCGCATAATAAAACAAGAGATGGAAATCATTAATAAAATTGAACAAGTCACGAAGTATAAAGTGTGGCAATAGATATATACATGTCTAGCATTGGATTTAGAAAGAGCTTGGTACTTAAGCAGTCAAATTGACTCACCTCCTCTTTTCTAGAATCTTACCTGGTGTATAGTATCTATTCACTTTAAACAATGAGGACATTATTCATTTTAAGTAGGGGGACCGAAAAATTGAAATTATTTTTTGCACTCAGAATAAATAGTTCTTTTAATTATGATTAGGATATATTTTGTTCAATAATTTGAAATTTTGTTAAGTATGCTAAACTTCAGTATAAATAAAGTTCTATTATTTCAATAAATTGTTATGTTAGCTTAATGATGATATAACTGTATTTTTAATAAAGCATGCAAATCGTACCATAAAATTTTTAGTTCCTTAGGAAAGTTAGACGTGCATAAAAGTTTAAGTCTTTAGAATTGACTTAGTAGTTTCTTGAGGCGAAATCCTAGGAAGCATGGAATGTTGAAAATGATTTAGGAAACTTTTGTTGGGACCGTTTGAGCCTTTCAAGCCAACCATAATGAAATTTTATCCCTAGAAACCCAAATTTGAGACTATATGGCCTAATTTTATTTGAACCTTTGTAATATTTAGCCATCACTTTTTCTCTTAATTATCTTAAAATTGCCCCAAACACTAGACTCAATACTATTCAGAGTATCCTTTGAAAATAAGTTCGGGGGAGTTGAAAGAAGTATCAAATGCTCTAAAAATTGTAGTACATACAGTAAAATGCTCGTTTTGAAAAAAAAAAGAAAAAAAAAAGAGCACATGTACTTGAAAGAAAATAGATGGACAAAAGAGCATGTGAAAGCAAAATAAGTTGGTGTATTGAGGGAAATTATTCCAAAGGTCCGATTGAAGATGAGTCTAAGGTTTTAAGCCTAAATTTATCTATCTTTTACCTACCCCTAGCCTAGCCACGTTACAACCTTTTTGAAGACCTATTGATTCAAGTTTTCTATGCTACCTACATTAGTGGAGAGAAATTGCTATGCTCAACATATGAAGGCATAAGTTAAACTTAATGATTGCTGCTTAATCTTGAATAAGGAAATAAAATCAAATTGGTAAGGGTTAACATGTCTTTGTTAAGGAAGCATTTAGTCTAATTTTTATATCATAATAGTTGTCGAGATTAATTTGAATGATATGTATACTTAAGAAGCATAACTATCAAATTTCCTGTTTTTGAGCATAAGTATATTAAATTCATAATTCAGGGAAGAATGTTGTTCTGAAGGAGTTTTTCTAAGGTGTTTCTGTAGCATCCTAAAAATAAGGGGTTCGGCATTTTGCACTATTCTATGTGTTTGGTAAGCTAAGCTTGTTATTTGGGTGTGTTTGGGGGTCCTGGTAAGGCTCGGGGTTGAGCCTAGGCCCTGGTGAAATTTTGGTTTTAGGGCACTTTGTTAGGGTGAGCTAGTGGAGGCAGGACTTAAGGTTAATAGTTGGTGTTATGATAACAAAAGAAAGCAAGGTGGCCTAGTGGAGTTGGCGTCACTTGTGAAGCAACGGAAGTGGGGGTTCAAATCTCACATGCTGCATTTTGGAGTATTAATTTTGTGCTCAAGGTGAGAAGAGGTGGAGTTGGTGTGGGACTCTACCAGGTGAAGATTTGAATTGGTCAACTAGTTCAAACGGATGGGGGAGAGTGGATTGAGGAGCAAGTTGAGGAGCAAAACAAGGGATATGGATGGTGTTGGGAGTGTTTGGCCGAATGTGGGGTTGTGGGAAGTGAATTTCGGCTAGAGGTGGGTATAGTGAAACAAATTCGGCATTTGGGTAAGTAGCAAGAAAGCTAACCGAAACTCTTTTTAGTGTTGTGCCGAATTTCTCTTGTAGCCTTAGCATTTTTGACATTTCTTTTTGTCATTTTAGGTACTCTTCTTTTCATCTGTTCTCTCCAACATTTGGTTCCCCTTCCCTCTTTTCATTTTCAGCATAGCCAAACATTTGCTTCTCCTTCACTGCCTTCCTATTACTTTTCTCCTTCAGCCGAAACCTCTTCTCTTCTTCATTGTCTTTCTGCCCTTCCCTCCATCGACCAAACCTTCTCCTATTCTTTTTGAATCGGGTTCTTCTTTTTTTGCCAATAGCCGAATCAAGAGTTCTGGGGTCTTGCTGATAGGGCCAAATCTTGCTATTCCATTCGTCTCACTCTTAATACTAAGGTAAGGGTTTTTCTCTGTCGTTCATATTTCTTTTTGGTTCTTTCTTCTCTTGGCTTGGCTAGGCTGAACCTTAACCACTTGTTGTAATCTAAAACTCCTTTGTTCTCTTTTGGGAAGGGCCAAATCTCTCTTCAGTCGACTTCTCTTCGATCTAAGGTTCATTTCGGTCCATTTCCATAGCTGAAGCTATTGTTGTGCGGTTCATCATTAATCAAGGTAAGGAGTTTTCTCTCTGGTTTCCTTGCGAATATTCTCTTTTCGATTTACTCTGTCATAACCAAACCTTCTTATTAGACAACCACCATTCTTTCATTGTGATACTTTACTGATCAAGACTTTCTTCTTGGAGGCGAGTGCTAGCCGATCTAAGGGGGTTGCGTTAAGGGGGCCTAAGGGGAGTGGACTCGTAGTCTCTGCTCCCAAGTTCAAACAGCGTAGGGTGTCAGCGATTTGGGATTTTCCCCCGGGTTGTGGAAGGGAGACGGCATCAGATTTGGATAGACAGATCGTAGTGGTTGGCGCTAGTGAGGGTGATGTCGATCGGGAGTGTCTAGTTCTCCACGTAATCAGGTGTGTAACCTCACACCTTATTTCGTTTGTTCATAATATTCTGTATGTTGGCTAAAAGCTGAATTACCCATAATGGGTAAGCTTTTGTGATACCCTAGCAGGTAAGCTGGGAATAACCCAGGTAAGTTAATTACGACTATATCCGTTGGGTAGATTTAGTATGATTGTATGTGATCTAATTATTTGCTATACCAGTACATTCATGCATACACTATATTATTATGACATGATATGTTGCATGGGATTGGAATATTGATGATCGGGGAAGTGTATTTCGGTGGCTCTGCCACATATTTCGGTGACTCTGTCATATTTTGTCCGGTGGCTATGCCACATATATTTCGATAATCTGGTGGCTCTGGCACAATTTCGGCGATGAGCAGCGTGACTGCCATCGAGGTGTGTAGCGGATGGAGGGTTGATTGTAGAAATCCCCACAGGTGTGTTAGGCTGGATACGGGTGGTGTGTAGCGGATGGAATATTAGGTTGGGTTGGGTTACATTGCATACATTTTCTGTTTTACCATGCTATTAGGGCTAAGGCCCAGTTTGATTCTATAAGGGCCTCAGGTCAGTTATTTCCGTTAAAGCTAAGGCCCAGTTGATGTTCGATTTGGGGATTACACACTGAGTTCTCCTAACTCACCCCTCTGCTTAATTTTGCAGGTGATCCCCAGCACTGAGGATTTGGAGCCGAGACGGACTCTGTGGTGGTCATACATCGTTACTTTAGTAAATTTTGTTTTACTTTAATTTAAATTTTATTTTAAATTGGGTTTTATATTATGTAATAAGGCCTTTGGGATTTATTTTCGTTTTAGTTTTTAATTCGGTATTTAATCATTATTAAAAGTGCAACACGGGGTTTTCTAAAATATTAATAATTGTTTTGCAAAATGTTAACGAACAATTTACAACCTACAAACTTTGGTTACTCTTTAACTTTGGAACTAGTTTTCAAAATATCACCTTTCTAAAAACTCAACGAATCTAAATTCTATTTTGAACAAGTTTTTGGAAATCATAATAGCAATAATAATCTCACTAGTAACAATAGCAACGTTGTTCTTACCTTTGAGAGTCATAAAAGCAAAAGCTAACTTTTACAAACAATAAAACTCGAAGTTTTTAACGAATGCGAAAACACTTTAACAACCATTCCATGTGACTTGCCAGATCTGGTCGTAACGTATAGGCCGGGTTTGGGGTGTTACATTTTATGGTATCAGAGCCAGGTTGCAAAACTCGGCTGCGAAATGGGTTTGAAAAATGTTTTTCAAAAATTGGTTGGAAAAATGGTTTAGAAAATATATGTCTTTTCGGAAGTATGGCACCCGAGTCTTTGGCACCAAATCCGTAAGTCTTCTGATTTTGTTTAATAATGTGATGAAGTGATTTTAGAAAAGCTATTAGAGTTAGCTAAGACTATAGAGACTGAGACATTAGGAAATTTGATCTGCGAAAACAACCTTTATACCTGCTTCTCATAAGACATTTGTTAATAAACACTGGAATTATACACTGATTCATAAAATTTCTAATATCAGATTAATTCGATCTAGCAAACATGAGTACTAGAGGACGTGGACGCGGTAGACGTGGCCGTGGTAGGGGTCGAGGTGCTGAGGAAGGGTCTGAAGCGTCAGGGCATATACCTGAAATGGAAGCACCTGCATCGTCGGTGACCGAGGCGGGGTCCCATAACCGAACGGAAGGGGACGATGCTTTGTCTCAAGCAATGCTGCAGGTGTTAGAATGGGTTGCAGGAGCAAGTACTGGATCAGTAGCCCAGAAATCTGTTCCTGAACGACTTCGGGCAAACGGGGCTGAGGTATTTAGGGGCATTTCTGGTGTGGCCCCAAATGTAGCTGAACACTGGTTGGAGGTAGTTGAGCGAATTATGGATGACCTGGACTGCATAGCAGAGGAAAAATTGAAAGGAGTGGTGTCCCTCCTACGAGATGAGGCATACCAGTGGTGGCTCACAGTGAGGGAAGGTGCTCAAGCAGATCGTATCACCTGGGATTTCTTCAAGACAGCGTTCCAGGGAAGGTATGTCGGGGCGAGTTATGTGGACGCCTAGAGGAAGGCATTTCTGAATCTGGTGCAAGGGAATAAATCTGTGGCAGAATATGAGGTGAAGTTTCTACGCTTAAGTCGATATGCTCGGGGTATAGTCGTAACTGACTATGAGCGATGTGTTTGGTTCGAGGACGGTCTGCGAGACGAACTACGAGTACAGATAGCTCCACAGCGGGAAAGAGATTTTGCTATTCTGGTCGAAAAAGTAAAAATTGCCGAAAAGGTGAAATGCTCTGAGAGGCAAAATCGAGACAAGGATAGAGGCAGGAATAAGAGAAGTTATGGGACGTCAGGTTCTTCTGGGGGGTTCCAAAAGTGGCCTAGGTTGGATGGGCCAGCTCGAGTTGGGATGCCAGTTGCTGTAGGTCAGTTGCGACCTTGTGCACAGTGTAGGAAAACACATCCAGGGAGTGTTGGAGAAGAACGAGTGGATGTTTCAAATGTGGATCTAGGGATCATCTGATAAAGGACTGTCCATAGGAGTTGGCTAGGGCACGGACGGTAGGTCAGGGATTTGCACAGTCAGGGAGAGGTGGTCAGCAGCCACCGAGAGGCTGTGGTCCAGCCAGAGGAGGAAATGGATTTGGTCGAGGTCGTGGAGCACCGGGCAGAGGCGTTGGGAATACAGATGTAAGACAGCCTGGATTGGTTTATGCGGCTAGACATCGGGAGGATGGCGATGCACCAGACGTCATAACCGGTACGTTTCATATATTTGATGTGCCATTTACTGCTTTGATAGATAATGGATCAAATCATTCGTATGTTGCTTGTACTGTATCTGGGACTCTGGGTATTAAATTTGAGATTGTTACTAGAGAAATGTCTGTGATTAGCCCTTTAGGATAATCTGTGGTAGTAAACAAGTTGTTTAGGGATGTGCCTTTAGAGGTTCAGGGGGTGGTGTTTCCGGTGGACTTAATGAAACTGTCGTTCGGCGAGTTTGATCTGATTTTAGGCATGGACTGGTTAGCTAAGCATCGTGCGAACTTGGATTGCGCTGCTAAGCGTATGGTTCTAAAGACTTTAGAGAACGAGGAGGTGATGGTTATAGGAGAAAGAAGAGATTATCTATCTCATGTGATTTCGGCATTAAAGGCAGAGAAGATGGTGCGAAAAGGGTATAAGGCGTATTTAGCTTTTGTCAGCACATCTGATGCCAAGGAATTGTCTGTAGGGGATGTCAAAACTGTGAAGGAGTTCTCGGATGTCTTCACTGAAGAGCTTCCGGGGTTGCCTCCGGAGCGTGAGGTTGAGTTTGGCATTGAGCTACTTCCAGGAATGGCTCCAGTGTCCATCGCTCCTTATAAGATGGCACCGAAGGAGCTGGCAGAACTAAAAGCTCAAATCCAAGAGCTGTTGGATCATGAATTTATCCGACCAAGTGTATCTCTATGGGGAGCGCCGGTTTTGTTCGTGAAGAAAAAGGATGGGTCGATGCGTATGTGCATTGACTATCGCCAGTTGAACAAGTCGACTATTAAGAACAAATACCCGCTACCAAGGATTGACGATTTGTTCGATCAGCTGCGAGAGGCTTCGGTCTTCTCGAAGATAGATTTGAGATCGGGATACCATCAGTTAAGGGTCAAGGAGGCGGATATTCACAAGACTGCTTTTCGAACTCGATATGGGCATTACGAGTTTCTAGTAATGCCATTTGGATTGACTAATGCACCAGCCGCTTTTATGGACATGATGAACCAGGTCTTCCAACCCTATCTAGACCGGTTTGTGGTAGTGTTCATAGATGACATTTTGGTGTACTCGAGAACGGAGGAGGAGCATGATTCACATCTTCGTGTGGTGCTGCAAATATTAAGAGAAAAGCATCTGTATGCCAAATTTAGTAAGTGCAAATTTTGGCTAAGGGAAGTGACCTTTTTAGGGCATGTTGTTTCTGTCGAAGGGATTAGGGTTGATCCCCAGAAGGTTGAAGCGGTGTTGGATTGGAAGCCACCTAAGTTAGTATCGAAAATCCAAAGTTTTCTGGGTTTGGCTGGGTACTACAAAAGGTTCGTTGAGGGGTTTTCGTTGATTGCTGCACCTCTGACCAAGTTATTTTGAAAAGGAGTACCGTTTGTGTGGGCCGATAAATAGCAGGAAAATTTTGAGAAGTTAAAGAAGATTCTGACTGAGGCACCAGTGTTGATTCAGCCTGAGGCTGGGAAGGAATTTATCGTCTATTGTGATGCATCGCACACAGGTTTGGGTTGTGTGTTAATGCAAGAAGGGAATGTGGTAGCGTATGCATCTCGTCAACTAAGGCCACATGAGATGAACTATCCCACTCATGATTTGGAATTAGCTACAGTGGTGTTCGCCCTAAAGATATGGGGACACTACCTGTATAGATAAAAGTCAATTATCTATACCGATCACAAAAGTCTGAAATATCTCCTTACCCAAAAGGAGCTGAATTTAAGACAATGGAGATGGATAGAGTTGCTGAAAGACTATGATTGCTCAATCGAGTATCACCCGGGTAAAGCCAATATGGTGGCAGATGCACTAAGTCGTAAGGTGGTATCGGAGTTGAGAGTAATGTTTGCTCATCTCAGCCTTTACGAAGATGGCAGCTTGTTAGCGGAACTTCAGGTGAAACCAACATGGGTAAGTCAGATTAAAGAAAAGTAATGGTTGGATGAATCATTGAGTGCTCCACTTCAGCAGGTGGAAAGGGGAGAGATTGTGGATTTTAAGCTGAACAGTGAAGGGGTATTATGTTTTCGTGGAAGAATTCGTATGCTGAAGGACTCTGAGTTGAGGCAGATGATTCTGCGGGAAGCGCATAGTAGCCCATACGCTCGCATCCCGGTGGAAGCAAGTTGTATCGGGACCTCACGTGAATCGTATTGGTGGCACAGTGCAAAACGGGAAGTTACCGACTTTGTGAGTAAGTGTTTGACATGCCAAGCCAAGTGAAGGCGAACATCGATTGCCTTTGGGGTTGCTTTATAATCGGTGAAGATTCCACTTTGGAAGTGGGAGAGGATAACGATGGATTTTGTTAGTGGGCTACCCCTAACGCCTACTAAGAAAGATTTAGTGTGGGTAATCGTTGACCGGTTGACTAAGTCCGCACACTTCATACCGGTTTGTATCGACTATTCGTTACAGAAGTTGGCCAAGCTGTATGTGGCAGAAATTGTGAGGCTGCATGGGGTACCAGTGTCTATCATATCAGACAGGGACCCTAGATTTACATCACGATTCTGGAAGGCGTTACATGAAGCTTTGGGTACAAGGCTAGATTTCTGCACGGCATTCCACCCACAGACTGATGGTCAGTCGGAAAGGGTAATTCAGATTCTGGAAGACATGTTAAGGGGCTGTGTGATTGACTTCAGGGGTTGTTGGGAAGATTATCTACCGTTAGCAGAATTTGCGTACAACAACAGCTATCAATCCAGCATTCAGATGGCGCCCTACGAGGCGTTATATGGTCGAAGGTGTCATACCCCTACTTGTATGGTCGAAGGTGTCATACCCCTACTTTGGACAGAATTGGGTGAACGACGATTGTTGGGTCTGGAATTGATTTCAGAGACTGAGGAAAAGGTTGAGTTGATTCGGGGTCAGTTGAAAGAAGCTTCGATTAGACAGAAGTCGTATGCATGTCTAAAGCGCAAGGAGGTAGAATTCTCGGTGGGGGATTATGTCTTCTTGAAGGTTTCACCCTGAAAGAAGATTTTGAGATTCGGACGGAAAGGCAAGCTGAGCCCCAGATTCATCAGGCCTTATCGGATAGTTAAACGTGTGGGACCGATCTCCTATCAGCTTGAGTTACCCCCGGAGTTGAATCAGATACATGATGTATTCCATGTTTTGATGCTGAGGTGTTACCGTTCTGACCCATCTCATATAGTGCTGGTAGAGGAAATCGAGGTTAGACCCGGTCTATCTTTTGAGGAGGAACCCGTGCAGATTTTGGACCGAGAGGTTAAGGTGTTGAGGAGGAAGTCCATTCCACTGGTCAAGGTGTTATGGCATAATCACGGTTCAGAAGAGGCCACGTGGGAACCGGAGGATACAATTCGGCAACAGTACCCTCATCTCTTCTAACCAGGTAAATTTCGAGGCCGAAACTTCTTCAAGGGGGTTAAACTGTAGCATCCTAAAAATAGGGGGTTCGGCATTTTGCACTATTCTATGTGTTTGGTAAGCTAAGCTTGTTATTTGGGTGTGTTTGGGGCCCTGGTAAGGCTCGGGGTTGAGCCTAGGCCCTGGTGAAATTTTTGTTTTAGGGCACTTTGGTAGGGTGAGCTAGTGGAGGCAGGACTTAAGGTTAATAGTTTGTGTTATGATAACAAAAGAAAGTAAGGTGGCCCAGTGGAGTTGGCGTCACTTGTGAAGCAAGGGAAGTGGGGTTCGAATCCCACATGCTGCATTTTGGAGTATTAATTTTGTGCTCAAGGTGAGAAGAGGTGGAGTTGGTGTGGGACTCTACCAGGTGAAGATTTGAATTGGTCAACTAGTTCAAACGGATGGGGGAGAGTGGATTGAGGAGCAAGTTGAGGAGAAAAACAAGGGATATGGATGGTGTTGGGAGTGTTTGGCTGAATGTGGGGTTGTGGGAAGTGAATTTCGGCTAGAGGTGGGTATAGGGAAGCAAATTCGGCATTTGGGTAAGTAGCAAGAAAGCTAACCGAAACTCTTTTTTGTGTTGTGCCGAATTTCTCTTGTAGCCTTAGCATTTTCAGCATTTCTTTTTGTCATTTTAGGTACTCTTCTTTTCATCTGTTCTCTCTAACATTCGGTTCCCCTTCCCTCTTTTCATTTTTAGCATAGCCAAACCTTTGCTTCTCCTTTACTGCCTTCCTATTACTTTTCTCCTTCAGCCAAAACCTCTTCTCTTCTTCATTGTCTTTCTACCCTTCCCTCCATCGACCCAACCTTCTCCTATTCTTTTTGAATCGGGTTCTTCTTCTTTTGAAAATAGTCAAATAAAGAGTTCTGGGGTCTTGCTGATAGGGCCGAATCTTGCTATTCTATTCGGCTCACTCTTAATACTAAGGTAAGGGTTTTTCTCTGTCGTTCATATTTCTTTTTGGTTCTTTCTTCTCTTGGCTTGGCTAGGCCGAACCTTAACCACTTGTTGTAATCTAAAACTCCTTTGTTCTCTTTTGGGAAGGGCCGAATCTCCCTTCAGTCGACTTCTCTTTGATCTAAGGTTCATTTCGGTCCATTTCCATTTCCATAGCCGAAGCTGTTGTTGTGCGGTTCCTCATTAATCAAGCTAAGGAGTTTTATCTCTCGTTGCCATAACCAAACCTTCTTGTTAGACAACCACCATTCTTTCACTGTGATACTTTACTGATCAAGACTTTCTTCATGGAGGCGAGTGCTAGCCGATCTAAGGGGGTTACGTTAAGGGAGCCTAAGGGGAGTGGACTCGTAGTCTCTCCTCCCAAGTTCAAACGGCGTAGGGTGTCAGCAATTTTGGATTTTCCCTCGGGTTGTGGAAGGGAGACGACATTAGATTTGGATAGATAGATCATAGTGGTTGGCGCTAGTGAGGCTGACGTTGATCGGGAGTGTCTAGTTCTCTATGTAATCAGGTGTGTAACCTCACACCTTATTTCGTTTGTTCGTAATATTCTGTATGTCGGCTAAAAGCCAAATTACCCATAATGGGTAAGCTTTTGTGATATCCTAGCAGGTGAGCTGGGAATAACCCAGGTAAGTTAATTACGACTATATCCGTTGGGTAGATTTAGTATGATTGTATGTGATCTGATTATTTGCTATACTAGTACGTTCATGCATACACTATATTATTATGACATGATATGTTGCATGGGATTGGAATATTGATGATCGGGGAAGTGTATTTCGGTGGCTCTGCCACATATTTCGGTGACTCTGTCACATTTTGTCCGGTGGCTATGCCACGTATATTTCGATAATCTGGTGGCTTTGGCACAATTTCGGTGATGAGCAGCGTGACTGCCATCGAGGTGTGTAGCGGATGGAGGGTTGATTGTAGAAATCCCCACAGGTGTGTTAGGCTGGATACGGGTGGTTTGTAGTGGATGGAATATTAGGTTTGGCTGGGTTGCATTGCATACATTTTCTGTTTTACCATGCTATTAGGGCTAAGGCCCAGTTTGATTCTGTAAGGGCCTCAGGTCAGTTGTTTCCGTTAAAGCTAAGGCCCAGCTGATGTTCGATTTGGGGATTACGCACTGAGTTCTCGTAACTCACCCATTTGCTTAATTTTGCAGGTGATCCCCAGCACTGAGGATTTGGAGCCGAGACGGACTCTGTGGTGGTCATACATCGTTACTTTAGTAAATTTCGTTTTACTTTACTTTAAATTTTATTTTAAATTGGGTTTTATATTATGTAATAAGGCCTTTGGGATTTATTTTCGTTTTAGTTTTTAATTCGGTATTTAATCATTATTAAAAGTGCAACACGAGATTTTCTAAAATATTAATAATTGTTTTCCAAAATGTTAACGAACAATTTACAACTTATAAACTTTGGTTTCTCTTTAACTTCGGAAACAATTTTCAAAATATCACCTTTCCAAAAATTCAACAAATCTAAATTCTGTTTTGAACAAGTTTTTGGAAATCGTAATAGCAATAATAATCTCACTAGTAACAATAGCAACGTTTTTCTTACCTTTGAGAGTCATAAAAGCAAATGCTAACTTTTACAAACAACAAAACTCGACGTTTTTAACGAACGCGAAAACTCTTTAACAACCATTCAATGTGACATGCCAGATCTGGTCGTAACGTATAGGCCAGGTTTGGGGTGTTACAGTTTCCGAGAAATTATTTTCAAATTTGTGCATTACTCGGGATGAGCAATGAATTAAGTTTGGGGGTGTGAAAACACAAAAATATACACACTTTTTCATGCCCTTTTTAACTTAAATTCATGCAGTTTTCATAAAATTCTTATCGAAAAATAAATAATTTTTATAAAATATTTAAATTGCACTTAAATTATGAACATCTTGAATTTTAATTAATTTTATAATCAATTTTGATTAATTTTGATCATTTTTCGAAAGATTTGCACAAAGGGCAAAAAAATGACTCGGCAAACACTGCTAGAAGTTCAAAACCGAGAAGCAACTTGAAGTATCAAGGCGAATTAATTTTCAGCCTAAGTTGGTCCAATTATGTGTATTAATTCATGATATAATTAATTTTAATTTATATCCAATTTAATTTGGATTAAATAAATTATTATTAATTAATTATGAAAAAGTGGTCCAGTTGAGCCGAACCGAGTGAACCGAACCGACCAAGAAATGGACAGCCCAAAACCGTCCATATGCTGACCCAAATCAGCTTATTGGCTGATTATTTAGCTTGCAAAGAGGCCCTTGAAGACTTGTTCAAGTTGCAAACAAACCCATCCACAATTGGTGGCTTTATAGATTTGCCCCAAGCCTAAATTAGCAAAGTTGAAACTATCAACCTTGCCACATGTGTGGCCGGATGAGGGAGGGCTCTTTGGCTGATAATTTTATCTATTTTTAGCAGCCCTCTTCATCTATAAAAACCCCCTTAGGCTGGTCATTTGAAACACATATCAAGCATTCACATCTTTTCTCTCTTCTCTCCACTTTCTCTCTTCTTTTCCGTTCAAAATTCCCTTGCTCTCTTGCCGATTTCTCCTCTTGGAAAAGGGGCATTCATCAGCCATTTGGATCACCAATTAAGTTTTCATAGCAGCCTTGGTTGACGAGGACAACAGAGAAGGAAGAACGGAGCAAACTAGTCAAGCCACGGAAAAACACCGGATTCGATTCTTGTTCCCTATCTCTTTAATTTTTGTTGTTGTTATGATGAACATATCTATGAATATTTATGTTTTTAGAATGGTTAATTTAATCAATTTATCTTGAATTTAATTCGTTTTAGGTTGATTGCATTTTGTTTGCTAAAATTGTTAAAATTGTGTTTATGTTGTTATAGGCCTCGGTAAGATGCTTGATTAAGTAAAATCATGACTAAGTTATTCTTTCATTACAATTGTGAGGTAGCTAATGAATTAATTATTTAAACGGATTGAAATTGTAATTAAACAGTGCATGTTTAATCATCTAAGGTAGCTGAGGGTTAAATTAGCAACGGTATCTGACGATACATTTGCCTTGCATAACTTGCAAGATTATTGTTTTTAAACTGTTCCAAGGTAGGGATACTTTATTACTTCACGTAGCCTTTTATGTGCTTATTAGATTTAATTAATCGTTTGAATTGACATAGGGATATGTACAAGAGATTATTTTGATTTAATAAGTATGTATGTGCAATAACATATTTGCCTATTAAGATTTGTTTAATCGGTTGAATTGACATAGGGATATAGTTAAGAGATGAATGGATTTTGGTAGGTGAGTATGTTCATAAGTTAGCAAATTACCGAGTTGCCGTGAATTTATTCGTAACAATATAAACATGAGTTTAATAATTCTAAGTTAAGAAATGTAATTAATCTAACACAATTATGTCATCTTGATTAAAATCGTATTTTGAAATAGTGCATTTAAGATCTATTTATTTAGTTTACTTAGTTTAAAATCTTAGTTTTTAATCACCCTCTTAAAACAAAATATTTTTCTTCACCAAAACATTTTAAATAGAATTCATAAATAATTCTTTTCACAGTCCCTGTGGGTACGATAACTCGACATTTACTTGTCACTTTATTACTTATTGCGATTGTGTACAATTGCACATTTCCGTCGGTCCAAAGCCGTATGTTGTCAGATTCACAACTAAATTATACCACCATTGAGAAGGAGCTATTAGCTATGGTATTTTCCTTTGACAAATTCAGAGCTTATTTAGTGGGAACCAAAGTTACAGTTTATACGAACCACTTTGATATTAAGTACTTGGTGACCAGGAAAGAAGGCAAGCCCAGATTAATTCGATGGATACTACTACTGTAAAAATTTGATCCTGAAATTAGAGATAGGAAAGGCATAAAAAGTCAAGCGGCTGATCACTTTTCTCAAATTCAATCAGGAAATTAAGACAGTAATATTCAACGCATTCAGGATGATTTCCCAGATGAGCAACTGTTAGTTGCCATGGCATTACCGTGGTATGTCGATATCGTAAATCTTTTGGTTAGTGGATTGCTGCTACCTGAGCTCTCCAATCAAAGACGAAGGTAATTTATCCATGATGCCGAGCAGTATTATTGGGATGAGCTATTTTTATTCAAACATTGTGCAGACCAAATAATTCGGAGGTGTGTTCCAAATGACAAGATTCAAAGTATTTTATATCATTGTCATTCAGCACCGTATGGAGGACACTTTGGGGGCATGAGAACTGCTGCAAAAGTTCTCCAATCTGGTTTTTTTTTTGCCAAAAATGTTTAAATATGCTCATGAATTTTGTCAAGCTTGCGATTGCTGTCAAAGAACTAAAAATCTATTGATGAGGTATGAAATGCCCTTGCAAACTATTTTAAAAATGTAACTATTTGATGTATGGGGAATTGATTTAATTGGTCCATTTCAACCTTCTTGGGGCAATGTATACATACTTGTAGTTGTTGATTATGTCTCTAAGTGGGTTGAGGTTGTTGCTCTACCAAAGAATGATGCCAAATCAGTACTAAAATTTCTACATAAGAATATTTTTACCAGGTTTTGTACCCTTCGTGCTCTAATTAGTGATGAAGGTTCACACTTTGACTGCAAATTAGTTGCTAATGCTCTGAACAGGTATGGAGTTAAGCATAAAATTTCCATGGCATACCATTCCCAGACAAATGGACAAGCGGAAGTCTCTAATAGAGAGATAAAACAAATTCTGGAGAAGGTAGTCAGTCCCACCCGTAAAGATTGGTCATCTAGATTGGATGAAGCTTTGTGGGCATATTGAACTGCATTCAAGAGACCATTGGGGATGTTACATTTCAAGCTTGTTTATGGGAAACCCTGTCATTTTCCAGTTGAACTTGAACATAAAACATATTGGGCAATTAAGAAATTGAATATGGATTGGAGTGCTACTGGTACTACCCGCCTATTGGAGTTGAATGAGATGGAAGAATTCAGAGCACAAGCTTATCAGAATGCCAAGCTATACAAAGAAAAGACCAAACGATGGCATGACAACAAGATTTTGCCATGGCAATTTGCACCTGGACAATAAGTCTTGTTATTTAATTCTAGGCTTAAATTGTTTCATGGCAAATTAAAATCTCGTTGGTTTGGCCCATTCGAGATAGTGCATGCCTATCCTCATGGAGCTGTAGAAGTCAAAGACGGCAAGAATGGTTCTACTTTCAAAGTCAATGGCCAACAATTAAAGCATTACTTTGGAGCTCCTATAATTCGTGATAAAGATTCCTTCACTTTTCGAAGTGCTTAATATTTCTCCCTGCATTATTTTATTCATTTACTTTGTTTTTTATTTCTTTGTTTAGTTTATTTAATAAGTTTACTTAACTTTTACTTTTTGTTGTTGCAGGCACATTACGGCCTAGATTTGTAGAAATCAGCCCATTTAATATATTATTTAATTTTAGTTTGATAAATTTTTTTCTATTATTTTTCTTTTTCCCGCTCAATTTTTCTTTTTCTTTTTTCGTGTCAGAGCACTATTTCAGGTTAATATTACCCCCCACATCACTGCTATATTTTCTCTCACATTTTACCCTAGTTGATTCACTTCTTTTCTAACTTACTTTTCGTTTCATCTTCTTCACCCTTTTTTGTTTAAAGGTCTCACCTTTTTCATTTTAAAGTTACTATTTCCTCTCAAATGGCTTGCCAAGCTCCATATTCTTTTACCTCTGTGCATCGTGGACATTGTTTAGCAAAATCAGTGAAGAAAAATATAACAAGAAGATATCAAAGCAACCTTTTTGCATGGAAAATGGTTTCTTTTTCCAAGATGCCCCCTTTATAGGCTATTCTGAAGCCATTTTATCTATCATGGAGAAACACGGTGGCAAATCTTTTGTCTCCACCCTGATGACGTCCTCACTATGGAAGTCAAAGAATTTTATGCATATTTAACCTCTCTTGAAAATGCTTTCATCTATATGTGCGGTGTCTCGGTGTTATTTGATGAAGGCTCAATCAATGCGCAATATGGGTTACATGAAGGCCTCAATGAACACTCTTAATTTGTCAAGAAAATGATGACTGAAGGACTCAACCGAGTTTTGACAGATTTATGTGTAGAAGGAACAACATGGACAGTTTCTCGAAATGATTGCTACACCATCGATCGTTTAAATTTGAAGCCTCAATGTAGGGTATGGTATAATTTCCTTAAATCTTGTCTTAGCCCTTCTATGCAAAACTCTTCTATTTTCAAGGAACACATGTTGTTGCTGCACTTGATTATGATTGGAAGAAAGATAAATGTTGGAAAAATTATTTTTAGAGAAATCCTCTGCTGCGCACAAAATAACGCCGGTACCTTAAACATTTCGTCGCTTATTACGACACTATGTCAAAGAGTAAAGGTTCCTACTCAGGCAAATGAAGACAAAGTCCCCAATAAAGGAGCCATAACCAAGCAAATTGCCCTGAGATTTTTAGGGGAGGAAATGCCAAAGCATCCTGGCTCTACATCCACAGCTTCTACACCTATGACTACTGACGCTGCCCCATGAATGTAACAGCCCGATTTTAGTCAAATCAGAAAAGTTTTTTTAGGACCACAAATCTGAGGTAAAAAATTATTATTTTATTATTATTTTAATGTCTGTGGTGGGATAATATGTTTGTGTAAATTTTTTGTTAAGAAATTTTATCGTTTGATTGGTTAATTTAAGAAGAAGGGCTAAATCGCATAAAGTGTAAAAGTCGAGTTCCATTAGCTAAAGGTATCTAATAGCTATGGAATATTAATTTATAGGTCCTTATGTTGTAATTAGACCATTACAATGGTAAGTGGACAATATTGGACATTAAATGGATGATATTAATGGTTTTTCATTAAGGTTAAAATAGTAATTAGCATAATAAACTTGAAATAAATAAATCAAAAAGCCAAATTAGTGTCCATATTCTTCTTTGCCATGAATTAAAGGAAGAAAGGCAATATTTTAGGGTTCTTCATTCGGCTAAGACAATTCATGCAATTAGGTATGTATTTTTGTCCTGTATTTAATGATTTTTACGTTTTTGATATCGTTGCAACTAGGTCTAGCTAGCCCAGGGACTAATTTGCAAAACTGTTAAAGATTTTAAATGTTTCCATTGATGAATAAGCATGTATTTTTAAGTTTCTTGATAGATTATGAATGCTTGTTGATAAATATACAAGTTTTATTAAGTGATTTTTGAGAAAAATGCAAAATAGGGATTAAATTGAGAAATGTGTAAATTCTATGGTAGAAATGTGAAATAAATGAAAAATATGGGCTGCTAGGGACCTCATTGAAATTTGGCTAGCATGGGTTGTGATTGAATTGTGTGAATTTGAGATTTTATGAAATAAGGACTAAATTGTGAAAAATGTGAAATATTAGGGGCAAAAGTGTAAATATGTTTTAAAGTGTGTTTTGGATTGAATTGAATAAATAGATGATTAAATAAGTCAATTTTCAATATGTTTAGATCAAGAAAGGAGAAATACAGACTTAGATCGGGGAAAGAATAAAGTTACGAAATAGTTGACTCGATTCACCGTTTTAGCAGCCGAGGTAAGTTCTTAAGTTATAATTTCATTTCAAATATATTTGATATGCTTTGATATAGCATAAATTGTGATTATGTGACTACAAACAAGTTTGGAAATGATTCGACGATAATTTGACAGTTGAAATCCCGGTTGAACCTTAGGAATAGTTTAGGATACTAGTGACATGTCATTAGGGGATAGAGTGAGTTGGCTTCGGGCCATTATACTAGAACTTCAGGTGTGAGATATACTGATTTGGCTTCGGGCCATGCATATCGACTGATTTGGCTTCAGGCCATGATATTAGTACTTTGGATAAGTTACCTTGATTTGGCTTCGGGCCATGGTATAGGTACTTATCGTGTGAGACCCTTGAGTATCCGATTTTTATTCCGAATGGTTCAACGGGAAATTGGAAGACGAGAATGTGTATGAGATTATTACAAGTTGGTACAGGTATGTACATAAACCATATTAGTTTTGAATCAAAGAAATGATAAAGAAAGTATATAACTTTGTGAATGAGTAATGGAAAGGTTTGTTAGTTGATGTGAATTCATGTATCTATAATCAATTATTGAATTATGTGTTTATGATTTTATCAAGTTTATTTCATATGAGCTTACTAAGCTTTATAGCTTACGTTGTTTAATTTCTCACGTGTTTTATAGTGTTATCAAGGCTAGCTCAGATTCGGGGATCGTCGAAGATCGTTTCACACTACCACCTATCACTTGGTACCTTTGAACTTTGGTATTTTAAGTATATGGGATGTATAGGTATTTTAAGTCATTTTGAATATGGGTTGATAGTGATTTTGGTTATTTGTAATGACTTGTAATGACTTATGCTTTTTGTTTGTAAAGATGGTCATGAATGTTGACTTAATTTGGTAGATTTGGTTATGTGCATATATGTGCATATATGGTTAATATTTGAGTTCATAGATGGATATGTGAATGGCTTATATTATGAGGCTTGTGGTTATTGATTTAGTAAATATTAACTGGTTGATATTAGATATGAATTATGCTTGTGAATTGGTATAAAATGATGTATGTTTGGTAAAGGTTTAGTTTGTTGATTTGTATATGTGTTTTGGTATGTTTTGATTGGGTAAGACTTGAGGTTATAAGCATGTTGGTTTTTAGTATTTGAAATGGTATGAATTAGCCTTGATTGTGGCTAAATTAGATGTTCATTTATACTATGAATTGGTGCCATTATGGTTGTGTAGGTGAGCATAAGTTTGGGTGGAAAATTGGCTTGGTAAATAGCCTATTTTTGTCCACACGGGCAGAGACACAGGCATGTGTCTCAGTCGTGTGTGACACACGGTTATGTTACACGACCGTGTTGTAACAGCCCGATTTTGGGGCTAGTCAGAATAGTGGTTTTGGAACCACTAATCTGAGGTTGAAGAAAAATGTTTTAATATTGTTTTATGTGTTATAGCATGATTACAAGGATGCATGAAAGTTTTGGTGCTTTAATTTTAGCGATTGTATGCATAATTACGAAAAAGGACTAAATAGCATAAAGTGCGAAAGTTTCATTTTACAAGCTAGAGGTGTCTAGTAGCTATGGAATATAAAATTGGAGGTCCTTATAGAGCAATTAGACCCTTAGAGAATGGGTGGCCGGCAATAGGGGACAGAATGAGGTCAAAATTGGTCAAGTAGGTGGGTTAGGTGGATTAAATTGAAAGAAATAAATAAAATAAAGAAAAGGCTATCATCTTTTTATTTTCTCTTCTTCTTCCACCGAATTTTCACACTCAAGAAGGGCTTTGGGAGCTTGAAATGTCAGCAACCTATTTTCCTTGCTAGTAAGTGATTTTAATGGCTTTTCTTGATAATTTTTTTACTTTTGGAACCCCTACAGCCTAAGCTAACTAAAGAGGGGACTAATTTGCAAAATGATTGAAAGTTTAGGGAATTTCCATGAGAGTGTTTATGTTGTTTTCTGAGTTTTTATGGAAGAATATGAATGTTAGTACGTTAAGGAATAACTTTTGTGAAAGGTTTTTCCATGAAAACACCTAAATGGGACTTATTTGTAAAGGTTGCAATTGAGTAATAAATGCATGAAATGCTTGGTTTTGTGAATTATTGTAAGAGAAATAAATGTTCATCCAGTCTTGTTTAATGAGAAAATTTGATGAAAAACGATTTACGAGACTAGGGGCAAAATCGTAATTTTGCCAAAGTATAAGGGCAAAAATGTTGTTTTTTCCTAAGTAGAAATTTTGATGTATTATGAATTATGTAGTGATTAAATGAGTAAATTTTATTATTATAGATCAAGAAGAGCGCGGAAACCACCTTGACCGAGGAAAAGGCAAGGTTACGGACTAAACCGCCAATTAACATATTTTGCACCGAGGTAAGTTTATGTGTAGACAATACATCTTTAATACATATGTTGTTACCTATTGATGCATTGTATGGATGAAACTACTTATTAGAGAGATTGATTGAAAATGATAGATAATGAGTAATTTTCGTAAGAACCTCAGAATAGAAATATAAGTACGGATAGATACCCATAATTATTATTTGGTGGGCTGTGTGCGATACCACCGTAATTATCCTTGGTTGTGGGATGGGTGCGATACCACCTTATTATTTATTCAGGATGGGCTGTGTGCGATACCACCGTAATTATCCTTGTTGGTGGACTATGTGCGGTACCATCCCATTATCGATTAATGGTGGGTTGTGTGCGAAACCACCGGGTACTTTGTATCATTCTGAAGAGTTCATGGAGAAACTTGTTTAAGTAAAATGTTTCATGCGGCTTTGTGGTGATAAGCGCAGGGTATATGTGCAAGTAATTGTGAGCAATGTTTGTGGTATGTGTTTGGGATGTGGTAAGAGATGAGATGAGTAAGCATGAGTATGAAAAAGTGAATTGTTCTTACATAGTATATAAAGCTTTTGGTTGATTAGCAATTAGTATGATGCTTATTGTTTACATGTAGACTTACTAAGCTTAAAGCTTACTCCCTTTCTTTTCCCTTGTTTTATAGTGTCAAAGAGCCAGCTCGAGATACGAAGATAATCAGAAGATCACCCACACTATCATCACATCTCAGTATAGTTAGATTTAGCATTTTGAATATGGCATGTATAGGGGCTAGACCTAGTGAAATGTCTTGTTGTTTTGGCCAAGTGTGTTGGCTCATTCAAAGATGAACTCTTTTGTACAAGGCCATAGTTGGTGGCTCTTTCTTATTAATCTACAAAGAGATGAAGTTATTCATGATTGTGCAAGTAGCATGTTGATTACTTGGTTTAAAATATGTATGAATGGGTTGATGGTTGAATGTGTTTTATGTTGCTATGAGTTAGGGTGATAAACAGACTTGGCAAATAGCCTTGTTCTTGTCCACACGGGTAGACACACGGGCGTGTGTCTAGGCCGTGTGTGACACACGGTCAACCTCATGGGCCTGTGGTTAGGCTATGTGTCCCCTTACATGCTAGGTTTACAAGTCAGTATGCTGAGTAGTAAACACACGGGCAGAGACACGACCGCGTGTCTCAGCCGTGTGGAAGGCACGGCCATAGACATGGGAGTGTGCCCAAGCCGTGTGAAGTCTGCACCTGAAATTTTAAATTTAATCCGCCACACGGTCGAAGGACACGAGCGTGTGCCTAGTCCGTGTAACATTTATGGAGTGATGACGTCAGAAACAGAATGCCAAGGTTTTGGCACACAGGCTAAGACACGGGCCTGTTGAGGCCGTGTGAAGGACACGAGTCAGGGTGTAACAACCCAAACCCGGCCCAAACACTACGACCGAATTTGATTTGTTACGGAGTAAAACCTTGTGAACACCATTTTGGAAAAACATTTAATTTCCATTGAAAACTCCTCGTTTTCGGTAGTCCTGTCAAAGCTACCCTTTGATTTAATTTGAAATTTTAATTAAGTCCGTTTGTTATACGAGTTTCATGTGTGCCCGATGGCACGATTAAACTTTTTCGTGTTATCTTAAGAAAACATGTGATTTCAGTTCAATTTAATAGTATAGTTTAAGCAAATATCCAACATAAAAGAAAATAACACAATATAGTTTATGGAGGCCTTATTACAACCAAAGTAAAAATAAGCAAAATTTAAAGGTCTATAAAGTTAAATCCACTGCATGGCCACCTCGAGTCCAACCGGCTCCTCCACCGCCATCTACGAGTCACCTGAAAAATGTTAAAGGAGAAGGTGAGTCACCAAGACTCAGTATGTAACCCTTCCCCCGGTTAATACAACGTTTCATACACAAAATATAACAGTTAATTTTGCAGAGTATTGTGTACCCAACCTAACCAACCAAACACCTTTGTCTACCCCATGTGGTACCAAACCACTGGTGACCGTAGTCACGATGTGTTACCAAAACACTTGGTGGTGCCAAACCACTTTGTGACATATAGTCACAATGTGCTACCAAAGCACCGGTGTCCGTAGACACAAATCGGGTGATGGGGCCAACCCATCGTGTGATACCAAATCACTGGTAGACGATCCCATATCTCAAGTGGGGCCAACCCACGGTGGTGTTAACCACAGGGACAAGTCGCTATGAGGTACCAAACCTCTGGAGGTACCAAACCTCTGGTGACATATAGTCACGATGTGCTACCAAAGCACTGGTGCTCGTCAGCACGATATCACTGCCCCCTCCTCTCATCAACCCATGTCAAGCAATCAGTACATACATATATCACATGTATCAAATAATCCATGCTTCCCAAAAGCATTATTATCAATCTCATACAAATAGAGACTTACCAGGATCCTTGCTTGTACCATTAAGGTACTATTGCCATATCTACATAGAGCAGATTTACACATAACATACACTTAATACACTTTATTAACTATTATAAGTGTGTATGTACACACCTGATTTAAATGCTAACTCCAAATCCCAAAGAGTCAATCGGCCACCTCCTGCTTTCTTGTTCCTATATTCGGCCAAACTCAAAGGTTTAGTGTCCTTTGTCCATTCGGCCAAACTACCATATCCAAAGGTTAATTATTGAATCCCAAAAACCTTACCTAATACCTTCGGTGCTAGACTTAGTACACTTTTTACACCTCCGTTTCCACCCTACAATCGGCAACCATTAATAGCCACTCAATAGCCTTCGGCTTATAACACTTAAAGAAATTAAACTATTAACACATCCTTACCACGACTTACCAACCAATTGCTCGAAGGTGACGGCTTCACTAGATCAACACCTCGAAGGCCCTACAACAACCGATTCTGAATCAGATGATTCATACTTGCAATCTAATGCCGAGATCGGCTCTTACCCTTGTTGATAGTCGATAGAGAAAAGAATGTGGGAGAAGAGTTTCGGCATACTTACCTTCTTCTATGACCGATTGGAAAAACTAAAAAGGGATTACCCTTGCTTGATATTCGGCCAAAACTTCACAAAATAAGGAGAAAAGAATTCGGCTAAAGTGGAAAGAAAATAGTGAGAAAAGGGAGATAGGGATTCGGTTTTGAGAAGAAAGAAAAGAAACAGAGAGGGGGAAAGAGAGTTTTCGGTACACCACTAGAGCATATTCGGCCAAGGGGGAAAGAAAATAATAGGGGAGGAAGGTGGTAGAAGATTCGGCTTTGAGAGCTTGAGAGAATGGTGAAAACGCAAGAGCAAAAAGAGGGCTAGGGAATTCGGCTAATAGGAAAAGAAGTAAAAGAAAACTTGGGCACTCTTCTCCCCCTATACTCAGTCTCCTAGCCGTCCACTCCTCTTCACCAAGGAGTCCCACATTCGGCCATCACCTAGTTTTTCTCTAGGCCACCCACTTGTTTTAATTCAAACACTTTCGAATTAATAAAAATAATCTCCTAATAAACCTCATTTATCTCCCATTATCCTTGAGATTAAACAATTAAAAATCTAATTTCAATGCTCATATTATCTCTTATTAATACTATTAATAAAAGAGTTTGAAGGGAGAAAAACTCTCCCCCCTTGTGCCGTCCAAATAAAAACAAAAAGGGGGATTTCCGTGACTCGAACACAAGCTCTCCCTTGCTCCTTGGTGGCGTCACATGTAGCTCTTAAGTGGGCTTCTTTTTGCCACTTTACCAAGGCCTAATTAGTGTTAATAATACCCACATTTATTCTTATAACACCACTTACCAAGGCTCCTTCTTTTAAAAGTTAAAAACTAAAATTTCCTACCAAATCGAGCCAACACAAAGCCTTAAATTGATCATTATTATTCCATAATTAATGACACGTGATTCATAACAAGAAAAATAGTCAAATTCCAAATAACCCCATTTTTGGGATGTTACGCTTCTACCCCCTTAAAATAAATTTCGTCCTCGAAATTCCTTGATCAAAAGAGATGGGGTATTGCTTTGCGCATCACCTCCTGGCTCCCACGTAGCTTCCTCCACTCAGTGGTTCCGCCATAACACTTTTACTAAAGGCACCGCCTTCCCTCGTAGAACTTTCACTTCTCGATCTACAATCAACCGGTTCTTCCTCAAAAGATAAATCCGTGTTCACCTCAATCTCTGCTACTGGCACAACGTGCGAAGGATCTGACCGATACCGTCTCAGCATTGATACATGGAATACGTCATGTATCTGACTCAGTTCTGCCGGCAACTCTAGCTGATAAGCTACCGGTCCCACTCGCTTTACAACTGTATATGGGCCAATGAATCTTGGGCTTAACTTCCCTTTCCGTCCAAATCTCAACACCTTTTTCCAAGGCGACACCTTCAGAAAGACTTTGTCTCCACAAAGATACTCCACTTCCTTGCGTTTGAGATCGGCATAAGACTTCGCGCCTATCCGATGCTTCCTTGAGACGAGACCGAATCACCTTGACTTTGTCTTCCGTCTCGGTTACGATTCTGGACCCGAACTTGTCTTTCTCCCAACTCAGTCCAACATGTAGGAGTACGACACTTTCGTCCATATAGAGCCTCGTATGGAGCCATTTGGATACTAAACTTGATAACTATTGTTATAGGCGAATTCCGCTAGTGGTAGGTACTCCTCCCAACTACCACTAAAATCCAAGTCACACCTCTTAACATGTCTTCTAAAATCAGTATCACCCTTTCCATCGTCCGTCGATTTGTGGATGGAAAGCCGTACTGAAATCTAACCGTGTACCCAAAGCTTGATGCAACGCTTTCCAAAACCTTGACGTGAATCTGGGATCCCTATCCGAGATAATCGACACTGGCACGCCATGCAACCTCACTATTTCACCCACATACAGCTTTGCTAGCTTCTGGAGAGAGTAATCCATTCTCACCGGCATGAAGTGAGCTGATTTAGTTAGGCGATCCACAATTACCCAGACTGCATCCTTCTTGGTGGGCGTAAGGGTAGCCCACTAACAAAATCCATGGTGATCCTCTCCCATTTCCATTGAGGATCTTTATCGGTTGAAGTAGTCCCGATGGTGGTGATGTTCACCTTAACCTGGCGACACGTCGGACACTTTCCTACGAACTCCGTTATCTCACGCTTCAACCTGTGCCACCGAATCTGTTTCCGCAAATCTCCATACATCTTGCTTCCCCGGGATGCATAGCGTATGGGTACGCTATGTGCATCTTGGAGAATTTTCTCGCCTTAATTCGGATCTTTTGGCATACATACTGCGTCCTTGAAAACAAAACGCTCCTCCACTAGGCAGTCAGATCCTTCCAAACCACCGTCTTGAACTTGTACCCTCTTAGAGCTCAAGCCTTCATCCACTAACTGCTTTTCTTTAATCTCCTCAATCCATGTCGCTTAACTTGAAGTTACGCCAAAAGACTCCCATCATCATACTGAGACTTAACCGAGCGAACATTGCTCTTAAGTCCGTTACGCTTCTCCGGCTCAATGCGTCGGCTACCACATTAGCCTTTCCCTGGATGGTACTCGATTGAACAATCATAGTCCTTTAGTAGTTCAATCCACCGACGCTTGTCTCGTATTCGAGATCCTTACGAGTCGGGAGATACCTCAAGCTTTTGTGATCCGTGTAGACCATCGACTTCTCTCCATACGGTAATGTCTCCATATCTTGATTGCAAAGACAATGCATTGCTAACTCCAAGTCGTGCGTTGGGTAGTTAACCTCATGCGATCTTAATCGACGGGATGCATAGGCTACTACCTTCCCATCCTGCATCAACACACATCCCAAACCGGTGTGAGATGCATCACAATAAATCGTGAATAACTTTCTGCTTGTGTACCAAAACCGAGAGCTTCCGTCAAAATCTTCCTTAGCTTATCAAAGCTTTCTTGCTTTGCTTTTCCGTCCATACAAACGGGACACCTTTCCTTAGCAACTTAGTTAACTTGGCGCCGCTATTAGAGAGAATCCTTCCACGAATCTCCGATAGTATCCTGCTAAACCCGAGAAACTTCGTATTTCACCACCGTCCCCAGGTGGTTTCCACTCCAATCTTTGCTTCAATCTTGCGAGGGTCTACCCTAATTCCTTCAAATGACACTACATGACCTAAGAAAGCCACCTCCCTAAGCCAAAATTCACACTTACCGAATTTGGCATATAACCTACTTCCCCTCAATACTTGCGGAACTATCCGTAAATGCTTGTCATGCTCTTCTTACGTCTTTGAGTAAACCAATATGTCGTCTATGAACGCCACGACGAACTGGTCGTCCATCTTCTTGGAATACTCTATTCATCAAGTCCATGAATGCCGCCGGTGCATTGGTCAACCCGATGGCATCACCAAGAACTCGAAATGCCCATACCGAGTTCGAATGCCGTTTGTGAACATCGGCCTCCTTCACCTTTAATTGGTGATAACGACCTAAGGTCTATCTTGAAAACACCGAGGCACCCTTCAGATTGATCAAACAAGTCGTCAATCCGAGGCAACGGTACTTGTTCTTGATCGTTAACTTATTTAACGACGGTAGTCGATGCACATCCGCATAGAACCGTCCTTCTTCTTGACAAACAACACAGTGCTCCCCACGGAGATATACTTGGTCGTATAAACCCTCTATCCAAGAGCTCCTCGAATTTGAGCCTTTAGCTCCACCAATTCCTTTGGTGCCATTCGGTATGGTGCTATGGACACGAGTGCCGTTCCTGTAGCAAGTCTATACCGACTCGACTTCTCGATCCGGAGGCAAACCCTAAGTTCTTCCGGGAATACATCGACAAATTCCCCAACTGTTCGGACCTTTTCAATTACTAACCCCTTAGCTTCCAAAGCACGATTTGAACCGATACGCCTCACAACCCTTCTTGACCATCTTTTCACCTTCAAGGCGGTCACTACATTGGATAGATAATTCCTTCGATCTCCTATCATAACCACTTCATCACCTTCTACGTTTTAAGAACCATGCGCTTAGCGCGCAATCCAAACTCGCTTGGTACTTAACCAACCAATCCATACCAAGGATCAAATCGAACTCCCCAAACGGTAGTTCCATTAGATCGACTACAAATACTACCCCTTGAAGTTCTAGGGTGCGCCTCTATAGAGTTTATCTCACGACTACGGAGTGACCTAAGGGGCTAACTACGGTCATCTCCCTAGAAGCGCTTTGATTTTAGGTCCATAGTTCCTACCACACTACAAGCAATGTGCGAGTGCGTCGAGCCCACATCAATCAATGCAACATAAGGAAAACCGAAAATTAGAAACGCGTCTGGTTATTACATCCGGTGCGTCACCTTCTTCGCGACACCTCGCCACGTAAACTAAGCCAGTGCCTAGCCTCATGTGTTGCCCGAACCTCGCGCTTGAGTTCCACGACCTCGGTTAGGGCCGTTGTTTCCCCTACCATTACCACGACCCTCTGTGGTCCTACGTTTCTATCCGAGCGAGTTACGTCGTCCTTCAGCCGCTTCTTTGCTAGTTTCGGGGACAATCTCGTACGCGATGCTCCAAAGACCCACACTCAAAACATCCTTTATCACCGGTCCAACATCCTCCCCAATGGGTCTTTCCACAGCCCGATTGCACCGAGTCGGCCTCGATTAGCGATCGTGGGCCTTGCTTGCTGATTGGGCCCACTTGGCCTAGCCCTTTTCTCGAGCATTTCCGCTGACCCACCACCCAAAACTTCTCTTGATTGTTCTTACTATAGTTACGCCTCACGACCTCCTTGATTCCCTCGGCTACCTTAGCCCTCTCCACTAGAGATGAGAACTCACGAACTCACTTTGGGGGCAATCAAGTAACCTTAAATCATCTCTGAGTCCGTCCTCAAAGCGGACACGGCGCTCATGTTCGATAGCCACGATGCCTCTCGCGTGTCGACTCGGCCTTAGAAATTCCGCCTCATATTCCGACACGGACTTAGTTCCTTGAACTAATCCCGGAAAAGCCTTTCTGCTGGGCGTCGATGTAGCTAATGCCCACATACTTTTTCTCTCGATGGCGGTTACGAAATACTCCCAAGTCAAATCATCTACAGTGTAGCCCCATCTCGAACCGTAAGCCACCACTGTCGCTTCATCCTTCGTGACCGCGCCCCGCTCTTTCTTTCTCTTCCTCGGTCGGTCAAGGTCATCCATAATTCTTTCGATTGACTCCGGCCAATATTCCACAGACTGGGTGCCACTCGACACACCTCGGAATACCTCCGCTCAGTTAGATCGGAGTCGCTCGGGGACATTTCCGAGCTCCAACATTTCCACCCGCCCCACCACCATCTCCAAGACTCGCAACACGACTTGCGATACCGACTCGCCCCGATGCGCTCGGCTCCTCGGCTCACTCTAAAAGTAGGAGGTGGTGGTGGCGATGGTACCTCATTTTCCGAACCTTGTCCTCGACTGACGGGTTGGATACATCATTCATCCTACCCCTACCACGTCCACGGCGTCCCACGTCCTCTAGAACTCATTCTATCTACCGCGCTTTAATCTGATTAAGAAGAATTTTATGCGTTAGCATTTGTTTCACTTTATTACTCGCGAAGAAGTTTTATGGATGAGGTTTAATCGAGAGATTCTTTCGAGCAAACAATGTTTCGATTTCCTATCCTAGTTCACACAAAGAAGTTCATGCATCCATTCCTTAATACTTTCCATACCTATTCACTCATCGGACATTTCTACCCATTTCTAACCCGGGGGTATTTTCGTCTTTTCCCTACTGAGGGTATTTTAGTAATTTTCCAGAACCAAGATATTTTGCTGATGATTTCCAAGGCTAAGTTATTGAATATTTGTAAAATAGCTAAAATTTTGGGCAAAACCGTCGAATCAATATTTTATGGGTCAGGGGCATTTTGGTAATTTTACTCCTAAGGGTATTTACGTAATTTTACAAGTCAAGTTTTCCGAGAAAACATTGTATCTGTGATGTTCTAGGGTTTAAGAGGGTTATTAGACAAGTTTCAAAACATTAGGGTTGGTTATTCATTCCATTTCGAAAAACAAGGCTAATTCCCTTCTCGGGTTTTAATCATTGTTTTTAGCCTATGACCGAGCCTTCCCGGTCAGGGTGAACCAAAGCTACGCACCAGGCAGAATTCAAGTGAAGAGGAGGTGGGTCACGCGGACCGCTTAAATACCAAGCTCTCACCAACCTTTCTAGACATGCGCATGAGAGGTTACCACACCACCGAGCCTTACGAGTTAGGGTGAACCAGAAGCTCGCACTGGTAGGATACTGCGCGAAGAGGAGGTGAGTCACGAGGACCGCTTAAATACCAAGCTCTTACGGATCCAATCCTAGACATGCGTCTGAGGGTTACCACACCTAGCTCATTGACTACGTCATAGGTTGGTTTAGTTCTTTAAGTCTTATGCTTCGTTGTGTTTGAGTAATCTAGCCTTAGGGTCCAAGTCCTATAAGTCTATCTACGTTCCATGCTTCCTACCCTTCTACGAATATAATTCACGAAAGGTTTAGATGTACTTACAGGCGGATCGGTGCCGGAGACTCGGGCCATCTGCTTAAAACCCAAAAACAATTCGAAAGGCCTACTAAAACATTTTTGGGCCTTGGGCCCCCACAGCCGAGCTTTGAACTTGGCTCTGATACCAATTCTGTAACAACCCAAACCCGGCCCAAACACTACGACCGAATTTGATTTGTTACGGAGTAAAACCTTGTGAACACCATTTTGGAAAAACATTTAATTTCCATTGAAAACTCCTCGTTTTCGGTAGTCCTGTCAAAGCTACCCTTTGATTTAATTTGAAATTTTAATTAAGTCCGTTTGTTATACCAGTTTCATGTGTGCCCGATGGCACGATTAAACTTTTTCGTGTTATCTTAAGAAAACATGTGATTTCAGTTCAATTTAATAGTATAGTTTAAGCAAATATCCAACATAAAAGAAAATAACACAATATAGTTTATGGAGGCCTTATTACAACCAAAGTAAAAATAAGCAAAATTTAAAGGTCTATAAAGTTAAATCCACTGCATGGCCACCTCGAGTCCAACCGGCTCCTCCACCGCCATCTACGAGTCACCTGAAAAATGTTAAAGGAGAAGGTGAGTCACCAAGACTCAGTATGTAACCCTTCCCCCGGTTAATACAACGTTTCATACACAAAATATAACAGTTAATTTTGCAGAGTATTGTGTACCCAACCTAACCAACCAAACACCTTTGTCTACCCCATGTGGTACCAAACCACTGGTGACCGTAGTCACGATGTGTTACCAAAACACTGGTGGTGCCAAACCACTGGTGACATATAGTCACAATGTGCTACCAAAGCACTGGTGTCCGTAGACACAAATCGGGTGATGGGGCCAACCCATCGTGTGATACCAAATCACTGGCAGACGATCCCATATCTCAAGTGGGGCCAACCCACGGTGGTGTTAACCACGGGGACAAGTCGCTATGAGGTACCAAACCTCCGGAGGTACCAAACCTCTGGTGACATATAGTCACAGTGTGCTACCAAAGCACTGGTGCTTGTCAGCACGATATCACTGCCCCCTCCTCTCATCAACCCATGTCAAGCAATCAGTACATACATATATCACATGTATCAAATAATCCATGCTTCCCAAAAGCATTATTATCAATCTCATACAAATAGAGACTTACCAGGATCCTTGCTTGTACCATTAAGGTACTATTGCCATATCTACATAGAAGCGATTTACACATAACATACACTTAATACACTTTATTAACTATTATAAGTGTGTATGTACACACCTGATTTAAATGCTAACTCCAAATCCCAAAGAGTCAATCGGCCACCTCCTGCTTTCTTGTTCCTATATTCGGCCAAACTCAAAGGTTTAGTGTCCTTTGTCCATTCGGCCAAACTACCATATCCAAAGGTTAATTATTGAATCCCAAAAACCTTACCTAATACCTTCGGTGCTAGACTTAGTACACTTTTTACACCTCCATTTCCACCCTACAATCGGCAACCATTAATAGCCACTCAATAGCCTTCGACATAACACTTAAAGAAATTAAACTATTAACACATCCTTACCACGACTTACCAACCAATTGCTCGAAGGTGACGGCTTCACTAGATCAACACCTCGAAGGCCCTACAACAACCGATTCCAAATCAGATGATTCATACTTGCAATCTAATGCCGAGATCGGCTCTTACCCTTGTTGATAGTCGATAGAGAAAAGAATGTGGGAGAAGAGTTTCGGCATACTTACCTTCTTCTATGACCGATTGGAAAAACTAAAAGGGATTACCCTTGCTTGATATTCGGCCAAAACTTCACAAAATAAGGAGAAAAGAATTCGGCTAAAGTGGAAAGAAAATAGTGAGAAAAGGGAGATAGGGATTCGGTTTTGAGAAGAAAGAAAAGAAAGCAGAGAGGGGGAAAGAGAGTTTTGGTACACCACTAGAGCATATTCGGCCAAGGGGGAAGAAAATAATAGGGGAGGAAGGTGGTAGAAGATTCGGCTTTGAGAGCTTGAGAGAATGGTGAAAACGCAAGAGCAAAAGAGGGCTAGGGAATTCGGCTAATAGGAAAAGAAGTAAAAGAAAACTTGGGCACTCTTCTCCCCTATACTCGGTCTCCTAGCCGTCCCACTCCTCTTCACCAAGGAGTCCCACATTCGGCCATCACCTAGTTTTTCTCTAGGCCACCCACTTGTTTTAATTCAAACACTTTCGAATTAATAAAAATAATCTCCTAATAAACCTCATTTATCTCCCATTATCCTTGAGATTAAACAATTAAAAATCTAATTTCAATGCTCATATTATCTCTTATTAATACTATTAATAAAAGAGTTTGAAGGGAGAAAAACTCTCCCCCCTTGTGCCGTCCAAATAAAAACAAAAAGGGGGATTTCCGTGACTCGAACACAAGCTCTCCCTTGCTCCTTGGTGGCGTCACATGTAGCTCTTAAGTGGGCTTCTTTTTGCCACTTTACCAAGGCCTAATTAGTGTTAATAATACCCACATTTATTCTTATAACACCACTTACCAAGGCTCCCTTCTTTTAAAAGTTAAAAACTAAAATTTCCTACCAAATCGAGCCAACACAAAGCCTTAAATTGATCATTATTATTCCATAATTAATGACACAGCAGTTCATAACAAGAAAAATAGTCAAATTCCAAATAACCCCATTTTTGGGATGTTACACAGGGACATGGGCGTGTGTCCGGCCGTGTGAAAACCCCTGTAGGTTCGAATTGAAAAATAGTTCCACACGGGTGTGGAACACGGGCATGCGATATGCCACACGGGCGTGTCCCTCTCTCCATACTGGCGTGTGGACTGTTTAGTAAGAAATTTTATAAGGTTTTCGGGAGAGCTTCAAAGGAGCTCAGTTTGATCCTGAACCATTCCTAAAGCGTGATTTAAGCATCGTAGGCTTGATTAAGAGGTGTTAATAAAAGTTTTAAGTTTGGAGAGGAAAGTCAAGTCTCGGTGTTGCATAAGTGTTAGTGTATAAGACTAGTAATGCCTCGTACCCTGTTCCGGCGTCGAATATGGGTAAGGGGTGTTTCATTTAGTGGTATTAGAGCTATGGTTTAGTCAGTTCTCAGACTACCATAGTGTGTGTGAGAGTCTAGCTATACATGCCATAAATATATATTGATAGTGTGGTGACTCTTGACAATGTTAAATTGTGCTATCGTATAGAAAATGGATCCCGACCGAGCTACTGCTGGTGACGCTGCTAGTAATGCACCGGCTCCCGTGCAAGGGACCGCGCCTGTAGAAAGTAGACCCGTGACTTTGGGTCAAGGAGAAGAGGCTCGGGAAGCCTTTCTCCACACGATGAGTAACTGGTTCACCGAATTTGTTCGAGCAAATCCTAATGCTCAACCTCCTCCACCCCTCCTATACCTCAGCCAGTTCCCGTGGCTCCTCAGGGTATAGACTTAGTAAGAGTGACTAAACCCTCGGTCAATAAGATTCGAAAGCAAGGGGCCAAGGAATTCAGGGCTATTATAGACGATGACCCTGAGAGAGCGGAGTTCTGGCTTGATAACTCTATGAGAATATTCGGTGAACTCTCTTACATGCCTGAAGAGAGCTTAAAATGTGCCGTGTCATTACTGAGGGACTCGGTGTAACACCCCCAGACCCGGCCCAGACGTTATGGCCGAATCTGGGAATGTCACATTAAAGGCATAACTCAAAACGGTTTTGCTAAGTTAAAATTTAATGCCTAAAAGCCCAAAATCCTTGACACCTTGTTAAGTGGCGATAAAAGCCCATTTAATTATTTTAAATATCCCAAAAACCATGTTTAAACATAAGAAATTACTCAGGTTTAATAATTAAGTAAACATTTGAAACAATAAAACTCAAAATCCAAAGTCAAAATGGAGTACAAGGCCTTATTACATCTAATAAAAATAAAGCAATTAAAACCATGTCTTTTGAAACAAATAAATAAAACTTCTAAATGTCTTGTAGTGTGGCCATCTCCGAGTCCTCTCCCACGTCGAGCCGTTTACTGAGGATTACTTGAAACATTTAATAAAAAAGGGGTGAGTTTTGAAACTCAGTGTGTACGACCCTTGGTAATCCAATCAACATACAATTATAACATTGGGCCTAAGCCCTATCAAAAACGGTGGTCTTGGGCCTTAGCCCATAACGACCTCATATCACATCAGTATCACATGAATGCAATGCACCCATCCCAAATCCAACCCTGCACACCATTTCCCTTCCAACCCTACACACCTGTGGAGATATAAATATCAACCCACCCATCCTTACACACCAAAGGTAGCACCAGTAGCGGCACTACTCAAACGTTGCAGCAAGCTGCTATAACGGGCTTAAAGCCACCGGTGGATCCACGGTCGTCAACCGACTATGCGATCCTCAAATCTTCCTCCGTATCATCAAAACCCACCCAAGTGCAACATATATTTCATGAATGCAACACACATATTTTCACACATTAAGCACCTAGGGGTATTTTAGTCATTTCACTACACAGGGGTATTCTCGTAAATCTACCCTATAGGGGTATTTTCATAATTCTACCTTACAGGGGTATTTTCTAATTTCTTTCACCTCGGGTTTTAGTTATGAACTTTTTCCCATCAACAAGTCCTCGCGGTTAAAGTGAACAAACACTATACACCAGGTAGGATTCTAGAGAAGAGGAGGTGGGCCACTAGGACCGCTTAAGTACCAAGCTCTCCCTAGATCCACTCCTACACATTCATATGTCCGTTGCCACACTCTAACCCAGCGACTTGTCCACGGACATGTTTATTTATTAGAATTAAGTTTTATGCAGTTTGAGAGTTGTTCAGAACTAGGCCTAAAGTCCATTAAACTCTAGCATACTTGTCTACATCTTCATAAAACCCATCAAGCCCATTTCACGTTCATATAACCCATTATGCCCAATTCACATCCTTATGGCCCATTAGACCCAAATCTCATTCATATGGCCCGTTAGGCCCAAAACAAATCCAGATCATGTAACATGCATGCCTAACTCAATTCATATAATCAAATAAATCAATTTCATCCAACTTAGCCTCAGAGCCCACCGAGCCCATTTAACCACTTTTAGCTTTTCGGCTTTCCAACATTGCCGATATCATGTGTGTGTATTGTTTGTACACACCTGGTTACTGCGACGTGCTATACTATCCTTGGTCTTGAACCTACAACCAACCAACCTTCAATCAATCACCCATACTTAAATAAAATATCTACCAAAAGCCGAAACCTTACCGTAACCTTACCGTGTGCCACCGGGTTCTAATAGCCCTTCCTTAGCAACTAATTAAGAGTATCCCCTAGATCTGCACTCACAAACGCAACATCAAGATTCGAGTGACTCAAAATCCACACAAGTCACCCCTATAGATCAAACTCACATTCGACCATTCACTTAAACCACAATCGAGTTGAGTACACTTACCCTTGCTAACGATCCTACCACGCTTGCGATCGTTGAACCTTATCCTTGTTATCACAGAGTTAACAACAAGACAGTTAGATAGCCTTTCGACTTTTAGCAAAATGTACAAAAGAGGTTAACCGAATACTTACCAAATCCCCTTTCGATGCTGCGGCCTAGATAACTATTTACTAGATTCGGCTTTCAACACTTGACTAAGAGTAGGTAACAATCAATTTGTGATGGAGGAACAACCACCAAGATTCAGCACTATTAGGAATTTCGGTAAGAGAAAAGATGGTGGTAATTTGGCTATAGAACAGTTTGGCTATGAGAGAATTCGGCACAAAGGAATTCGGCTTTAGGAGATTTTGGCAATGGGAGAGTTTGGCAATGGGAGGAATCGATTGAGGGGAAGAAAAGAAAGAAAAAGAATGGAAAATTCGGCATTACCTAGGACCCAGATTCGCCACACACACATTTATATAGCCTATAGCCAAACTTAGCCACCCCTAAAGTCCAATTCGGCACCACTTCATCCACTGCTCATCTCCTAATTTTTCTCCATGATATCTCCCTTATCCTTCTCCTAAACTCTCTCTACTGATCACTTCTCCTTAGAGTCCCTCTACATGCCACTTCTAGCCTTCTAGAAGCCTAAAATTAAATTCCAAAATAAAACTAAGCTAGCACTCGAACCTCAGACCTCCCTGCATGCATATGTCGTCACCTCTCTACACCCTAGTGGCGTCACTTAGCCACTTCACCACAGAAAAGCTTTGTGCCATTTTTCACTTATTTTTATTTAAAAACCCACTACTCACAACCCTGATTCCTTAATTAATTAAATTAAGAATACTCCACCACAAAACTCGAACCCAGAGCTTCTCCAACACACCCACACACTCCAAATTCATTAAACCTTTAAAGCCGTCATGTCATTTGTCATTTTCTTACTCACTTAAAAAAATTCTGAGACCCAAAGCCCAAAGCCAAATTCTTCTAGGCCCAAATTCAGGGCGTTACAATTCTACCCCCTTAAAGAAATTTTATCCTCAAAATTTCCAACTAACTATTAATCGCACTGCTCAAGTCACATCACTATGCTTTCACTGCGCATTCTGATTTTAATAACACTAACACACTTTAACTCTAATCCCGATGCTGACGATCTAGCCCTAACACTTCCACGGCCTCTTGTACCTCTTCTAGCGCTCATCATTGCGTGCGTATTTCTGGATTAGAATTTTATGAAATTAGTTCATAGTTCCACTGTTTAAAGCACATGACTTATGCAAGTAACAATTTAAAAGTTGTTTCACGGTCGAGAATCCACTACATGCTTAAGTTTCCTACGGGCTTTAGTCTCTAAAAGCCTATTTGTAAGTACCCCATATCTAGATCTAGTTCCGTAATTTAAACAAAGGTAAACATAGAACACTTACTTGGCTCGAAGTCGAGGGCTCGGTGAACCACACTTCAAAAATCCTGCAAAAACTTTTTAATCTACTTGTTTTAAAAACCAAAATCTAAGGCCCATTTCACAGCCTGAGCTTTTTAACCTGGCTCTAATACCACTAAATGTAACATCCCCAGACCCGGCCCAGACGTTATGGCCGAATCCGAGAATTTCACATCAAAGGCATAACTCAAAACGATTTTGCTAAGTTAAAATTTAAGGCCTTAAAGCCCAAAATCCTTGACACCTTGTTAAGTGGTGATAAAAGCCCATTTAATTATTTTAAGTATCCCGAAAACCATATTTAAAAATAAGAAATTACTCAGGTTTAATAATTAAGTAAACAGTTGAAACAACAAAACTCAAAATCCAAAGTCAAAACGGAGTACAAGGCCTTATTGCATCTAATGAAAATAAAGCAATTAAAATCATGTCTTTTGAAACAAATAAATAAAACTTCTAAATGTCTTGTAGTGTGGCCATCTCCGAGTCCTCTCCCACGTCGAGCCGTTTACTGAGGATTACCTGAAACATTTAATAAAAAGAGGTGAGTTTCGAAACTCAGTGTGTACGACCCTTGGTAATCCAATCAACATACAATTATCACATTGGGCCTAAGCCCTATCAAAAATGGTGGTCTTGGGCCTTAGCCCATAACGACCTCATATCACATCAGTATCACATGAATGCAATGCAACAATCCATAATCCAACCATGCACACCATTTCCCTTCCAACCCTACACACCTGTGGGGATATAAATATCAACCCACCCATCCCTACACACCAAAGGTAGCACCAGCAAGAATGCAGACTACTCAAGCGTTGCGACAAGCTACTATATTGGGCTTAAAGCCACCGGTGGATGCACGGTCGTCAAGCGACTATGCGATCCTCAAATCTTCCTCCGTATCATCAAAACCCACCCAAGTGCAACATATATTTCATGAATGCAACACACATATTTTCACACATTAAGCACCTAGAGGTGTTTTAGTCATTTCACTACACGGGGTATTCTAGTAAATCTACCCCTACGGGGTATTTTCATAATTCTACCTTACAGGGTATTTTAGTAATTTCTTTCACCTCAGGTTTTAGTTATGAACTTTGGCCCATCAACAAGTCCTCGCGGTTAAAGTGAACAAACACTATGCACCAGGTAGGATTCCAGAGAAGAGGAGGTGGGCCACTAGGACCGCTTAAGTACCAAGCTCTCCCAAGATCCACTCCTAGACATGCATATGTCCCTTGCCACACTCTAACCCAGTGACTTGTCCACGGGCATGTTTAATTATTAAAATTAAGTTTTATGTAGTTTGAGAGTTGTTCAGAACTAGGCCTAAAGTCCATTAAACTCTAGCATACTTGTCTACGTCTTAATAAAGCCCATCAAGCCCATTTCACATTCATATAACCTATTATGCCCAATTCACATCCTTATGGCCCATTAGACCCAAATCTCATTCATATGGCCTGTTAGGCCCAAAACAATTCCAGATCATGCAACATGCATGCCTAACTTAATTCATATAATCAAATCAATCAATTTCATCCAACTTAGCCTCAGGGCCCACCGGGCCCATTTAGCCACTTTTGGCTTTTCGACTTTCCGACATTGTCGATATCATGTGTGTGTAGTGTTTGTACACACCTGGTTACTGCGACGTGCTATACTATCCTTGGTCTTGAACCTACAACCAACCAACCTTCAATCAATCACCCATACTTAAATAAAATATCTACCAAAAGCCGAAACCTTACCGTAACCTTACCGTGTGCCACTGGGTTCTAATAGCCCTTCCTTAGCTACTAATCAGGAGTATCCCCTAGATCTGCACTCACAAACGCAACATCAAGATTCGAGTGACTCAAAATCCACACAAGTCACCCCTATAGATCAAACTCACATTCGACCATTCACTTAAACCACAATCGAGTTGAGTACACTTACCCTTGCTAACGATCCTACCACGCTTGCGATCGTTGAACCTTATCCTTGTTATCACAGAGTTAACAACAAGACAGTTAGATAGCCTTTCGACTTTTAGCAAAATGTACAAAAGAGGTTAACCGAATACTTACCAAATCCCTTTCGATGTCATGGCCTAGATAACTATTTACTAGATTCGGCTTTCAACACTTGACTAAGAGTAGGTAACAATCAATTTGTGATGGAGGAACAACCACCAAGATTCAGCACTATTAGGAATTTCGGTAAGAGAAAAGATGGTGGTAATTTGGCTATAGAACAGTTTGGCTATGAGAGAATTCGGCACAAAGGAATTCGGCTTTAGGAGATTTTGGCAATGGGAGAGTTTGGCAATGGGAGGAATCGATTGAGGGGAAGAAAAGAAAGAAAAAGAATGGAAAATTCGGCATTACCTAGGACCCCAGATTCGCCACACACACATTTATATAGCCTATAGCCGAAACTTAGCCACCCCTAAAGTCCAATTCGGCACCACTTCATCCACTGCTCATCTCCTAATTTTTCTCCATGATATCTCCCTTATCCTTCTCCTAAACTCTCTCTACTGATCACTTCTCCTTAGAGTCCCTCTACATGCCACTTCTAGCCTTCTAGAAGCCTAAAATTAAATTCCAAAATAAAACTAAGCTAGCACTCGAACCTCAGACCTCCCTGCATGCATATGTCGTCACCTCTCTACACCCTAGTGGCGTCACTTAGCCACTTCACCACAGGCTTCTTTGTGCCATTTTTCACTTATTTTTATTTAAAGCCCACTACTCACAACCCTGATTCCTTAATTAATTAAATTAAGAATACTCCACCACAAAACTCGAACCCAGAGCTTCTCCAACACACCCACACACTCCAAATTCATTAAACCTTTAAAGCCGTCATGTCATTTGTCATTTTCTTACTCACTTAAAAAAATTCTGAGACCCAAAGCCCAAAGCCAAATTCTTCTAGGCCCAAATTCAGGGCGTTACAATTCTACCCCCTTAAAGAAATTTTATCCTCAAAATTTCCAACTAACTATTAATCGCACTGCTCAAGTCACATCACTATGCTTTCACTGCGCATTCTGATTTTAATAACACTAACACACTTTAACTCTAATCCCGATGCTGACGATCTAGCCCTAACACTTCCACGGCCTCTTGTACCTCTTCTAGCGCTCATCATTGCGTGCGTATTTCTGGATTAGAATTTTATGAAATTAGTTCATAGTTCCACTGTTTAAAGCACATGACTTATGCAAGTAACAATTTAAAAGTTGTTTCACGGTCGAGAATCCACTACATGCTTAAGTTTCCTACGGGCTTTAGTCTCTAAAAGCCTATTTGTAAGTACCCCATATCTAGATCTAGTTCCGTAATTTAAACAAAGGTAAACATAGAACACTTACTTGGCTCGAAGTCGAGGGCTCGGTGAACCACACTTCAAAAATCCTGCAAAAACTTTTTAATCTACTTGTTTTAAAAACCAAAATCTAAGGCCCATTTCACAGCCTGAGCTTTTTAACCTGGCTCTAATACCACTAAATGTAACATCCCCAGACCCGGCCCAGACGTTATGGCCGAATCCGAGAATTTCACATCAAAGGCATAACTCAAAACGATTTTGCTAAGTTAAAATTTAAGGCCTTAAAGCCCAAAATCCTTGACACCTTGTTAAGTGGCGATAAAAGCCCATTTAATTATTTTAAGTATCCCGAAAACCATATTTAAAAATAAGAAATTACTCAGGTTTAATAATTAAGTAAACAGTTGAAACAACAAAACTCAAAATCCAAAGTCAAAGCGAAGTACAAGGCCTTATTGCATCTAATGAAAATAAAGCAATTAAAATCATGTCTTTTGAAACAAATAAATAAAACTTCTAAATGTCTTGTAGTGTGGCCATCTCCGAGTCCTCTCCCACGTCGAGCCGTTTACTGAGGATTACCTGAAACATTTAATAAAAAGAGGTGAGTTTCGAAACTCAGTGTGTACGACCCTTGGTAATCCAATCAACATACAATTATCACATTGGGCCTAAGCCCTATCAAAAATGGTGGTCTTGGGCCTTAGCCCATAACGACCTCATATCACATCAGTATCACATGAATGCAATGCAACAATCCATAATCCAACCCTGCACACCATTTCCCTTCCAACCCTACACACCTGTGGGGATATAAATATCAACCCACCCATCCCTACACACCAAAGGTAGCACCAGCAGCGGCACTACTCAAACGTTGCAGCAAGCTACTATATTGGGCTTAAAGCCACCGGTGGATGCACGGTCGTCAAGCGACTATGCGATCCTCAAATCTTCCTCCGTATCATCAAAACCCACCCAAGTGCAACATATATTTCATGAATGCAACACACATATTTTCACACATTAAGCACCTAGAGGTGTTTTAGTCATTTCACTACACAGGGGTATTCTAGTAAATCTACCCTACAGGGGTATTTTCATAATTCTACCTTACAGGGGTATTTTCGTAATTTCTTTCACCTCAGGTTTTAGTTATGAACTTTGGCCCATCAACAAGTCCTCGCGGTTAAAGTGAACAAACACTATGCACCAGGTAGGATTCCAGAGAAGAGGAGGTGGGCCACTAGGACCGCTTAAGTACCAAGCTCTCCCAAGATCCACTCCTAGACATGCATATGTCCCTTGCCACACTCTAACCCAGTGACTTGTCCACGGGCATGTTTAATTATTAAAATTAAGTTTTATGTAGTTTGAGAGTTGTTCAGAACTAGGCCTAAAGTCCATTAAACTATAGCATACTTGTCTACGTCTTAATAAAGCCCATCAAGCCCATTTCACATTCATATAACCTATTATGCCCAATTCACATCCTTATGGCCCATTAGACCCAAATCTCATTCATATGGCCTGTTAGGCCCAAAATAGCGATTCGAGATCATGCAACATGCATGCCTAACTTAATTCATATAATCAAATCAATCAATTTCATCCAACTTAGCCTCAGGGCCCACCGGGCCCATTTAGCCACTTTTGGCTTTTCGACTTTCCGACATTGTCGATATCATGTGTGTGTAGTGTTTGTACACACCTGGTTACTGCGACGTGCTATACTATCCTTGGTCTTGAACCTACAACCAACCAACCTTCAATCAATCACCCATACTTAAATAAAATATCTACCAAAAGCCGAAACCTTACCGTAACCTTACCGTGTGCCACTGGGTTCTAATAGCCCTTCCTTAGCTACTAATCAGGAGTATCCCCTAAATCTGCACTCACACACACCATTAAGATTCGAGTGACTCATAATCTACACAAGTCACCGCTATAGATCAAACTCACATTCGGCCATTCACTTAAACCACAATCGAGTTGAGTACACTTACCCTTGCTAACGATCCTACCACGCTTACGATCTTTGAACCTTATCCTTGTTATCACAGAGTTAACAACAAGACAGTTAGATAGCCTTTCGGCTTTTAGCAAAACATAAAAAAGAGGTTAACCGAATACTTACCAAATCCCCTTTTGATCCTGTGGCCTAGATAGCTATTAACTAGATTCGGCTTTCAACACTTGACTGAGAGTAGGTAACAATCGATTTGTGATGGAGAAACAACCATCAAGATTCAGCACTATTAGGAATTTCGGTAAGAGAAAAGATGGTGGTAATTCAGCTATAGAAGAGTTTGGCTATGAGAGAATTCGGCACAAAGGAATTCAACTTTAGGAGATTTCAGAAATGAGAGAGTTTGGCTATGGGAGGAACCGATTGAGGGGAAGAAAGAAAGAAAAAGAATGGAAAATTCAGCATTACCTAGGATCCTAGATTCAGCACACACACATTTATATAGCCTATAGACGAAACTTAGCCACCCCTAAAGTCCAATTCGGCACCACTTCATTTACTGCTCATCTCCTAATTTTTCTCCATGATATCTCCCTTATCCTTCTCCTAAATTCTCTCTACTGATCACTTCTCCTTAGAGTCCATCTACACGCCACTTTCAGCCTTCTAGAAGCCTAAAATTAAATTCTAAAATAAAACTAAGCTAGCACTCGAACCTGAGACCTCCCTGCATGCATATGTCGCCACCTCTCTACACCCTAGTGGCATCACTTAGCCACTTCACCATAGGCTTCTTTGTGCCATTTTTCACTTATTTTTATTTAAAAGCCCACTACTCACAACCCTGATTCCTTAATTAATTAAATTAAGAATCCTCCACCACAAAACTCGAACCTAGAGCTTCTCCAACACACCCTCACACTCCAAATTCATTAAACCTTTAAAGTCGTCATGTCATTTGTCATTTTCTTGCTCACTTAAAAAATTTCTGATACCCAAATCCCAAAGCCCAATTCTTCTAGGCCCAAATTTGGTGCATTACAGTCGGCGTACTGTTGGTGGAAAACACTAACATCTGTAGTACCGAGGGAGAGAGTGACATGGGACTTCTTCTTGGAAGAGTTTCGAAAGAAGTACATAAGTCAGATGTTTGTAGATCAAAAACGAAAAGAGTTCCTTGAATTGAAGCAAAGCAAAATGACTGTGGCAGAGTATGAGCGCGAGTTTGTTAGGCTCAATAAGTATGCACAGGAATGTGTGCCTACGGAAGCTATCTTGTGCAAGAGGTTCAAAGATGAGTTGAATGAAGACATCAGATTGCTAGTTTGGATTTTGGAATTGAAGGAATTTGTGGTTTTGGTCGATAGAGCTTGCAAGGCTGAAGAACTAAATAAGGAAAAGAGAAAAGCCATGATCGAGGCCCAGGATGTAAGAAAGAGGCCAATGAGTAAATCATTCCAAACTCAACCAAAGGGGTCTAAGAAAATGAATCCTCGGACGACTACTTCAGCTAGGTATTCCCCCCGAGATCGAGGTAATACATATTCAGGCTCGAGAGTTTAAGCCACCTCGATGGCAAGTGTGGACAATGGAAAGCCAAGTAAATCAGAGTGTCCAAATTGTGGTAGGCAACATACTGAGGAGTGTTGGGGAAACAACCGTAATTACCACAAATGTGGTTCACCTGACCACTTCATTCGTAATTGTCCAGAGAGGAATGAGAATGATAGAAAACAAGAAGTAAGATCAAGTAATGTATCATCGAGGGGTAGACCATAAAAGAACTCGAGAGGTGGGACTAGTAATAGAGGTGCGCCTAGAGACTCTGCTGTGAGGTCGGAAGGTCGAGTACCTGGAAGGACTTATGCCTTTCACGCTCGCGAAGAGGCATCATCCCCATATGTGATAACGGGTACTTTTTCTCTTCATGATATCTTTGTTGTTGTTTTGATTGATCTGGGGTCTACCTATTCTTATATTTGCATGAAATTAGCATCTAGCATGAGTTTTATTGTTGATTCTACCGAATTTATGGTAAAAGTGTCAAACCCGTTGGGCAAGCATGTGCTAGTTGACAAAGTGTGTAGGAATTGTCCTTTGATAATTAGGGGTCATTCTTTTCCAGGTAACCTTATGTTGTTACCGTTTGATGAATTCGACCTGATTCTTGGCATGGATTGGTTGACTACTCATGATGTTTTAATAAACTGTGGTAGTAAATTTATTGAATTGAGATGTGTAAATGGAGATGTCATTCGGGTTGAATCAGGTAAATCAGATAGTTTGCCTGTAGTAATTTCATCTATGGTGGCTGAGAAATACATGAGAAAAGGGTATGAGTCCTATCTCACCTTTGTGTTGAATACTCAAGAGTCAGAGGTAAAGATTGAATCAGTGCCAGTGGTTTGCGAGTATCCGGATGTGTTTTTGGAAGAGTTACCCGGATTACCCCAGTTAGAGAGGTCGAGTTTGGGATTTAGTTAGTTCTGGGTACAACACCTATTTCGGTTGCCTCGTATAGGATGGCACCATTGGAGTTGAAAGAATTGAAGGTTCAGTTACAAGAGTTAACGGATAAGGGTTTTGCAAGACCGAGCTATTCACCGTGGGGTACTCCAGTACTTTTTGTGAAGAAGAAAGATGGGTCGATGAGGTTGTGTATAGACTACAAACAACTGAACAAGGTAACAGTGAAGAATAAGTATCCTTTGCTAAGGATAGATGACTTGTTCGACCAATTGAAGGGAGCTATGGTGTTTTCTAAGATAGACTTGAGATCTGACTATTATCAGTTGAGGGTTAAAGAGCAAGATGTACCGAAAACTGCATTTCGAATGAGGTATGGCCATTATGAGTTTCTTGTCATGCCATTTGGCTTAACAAATGCTCCTGCGATTTTTATGGATCTAATGAACCGTATCTTTCGACCGTGTTTGGATAAGTTTGTAGTCGTTTTTATTGATGACATACTAATTTATTCTCGGGATGAGAACGAGCACGCGAAGCACCTAAGAACTATTTTGCAGACTTTAAGAGATAAGCAGTTGTATGCTAAGTTTAGAAAGAGTGAGTTTTGGCTCCGAGAGGTCAGATTCTTAGGACATATTGTGTCGGGTGATGGCATTAGAGTTAATCCGAGTAAGATCTCGGCTATTGTGGAGTGGAAACCGCTGAGGAATGTGTCAAAGATTAGGAGCTTCTTGGGCTTAGCGGGTTACTACAGACGGTTCGTTAAAGGGTTCTCCATGATTGCTACCCCCGATGACGAGACTAGTACATAAAGATGTTAAGTTTGAATGGACCGAGAAATGCCAATAGAGTTTTGAGAAACTGAAAGCTTTACTGACTAAAGCACCGGTTTTAGTACAATCGGAGTCGGGAAAGGAGTTTGTGGTCTACAGTGATGCTTCATTAAATGGTCTTAGTTGTGTGCTGATGCAAGAGGGAAAGGTGATAGCTTATGCCTCGAGACAGCTAAAACCGCATGAGAAGAATTATTCAACTCACGATTTAGAGTTGGCTACGATCGTTTTTGCTTTGAAGATTTGGCATCATTATTTGTATGGTGAAAAGTGTCGAATCTTTACTGATCACAAGAGTTTGAAGTACCTGATGGACCAAAAAGATTTGAATTTACGACAACGGCGGTGGCTCAAATTATTAAAGGATTATGAGCTAGTAATCGATTACCATCCGGGGAAAGCGAATGTAGTTACGGATGCCTTGAGCAGAAAATCCCTGTATGCTTTGAGAGCAATGAGTACGAGCTTAGCATTGTCTGATGATGGTGCTATATTGGCCGAGTTGAGGGCTAGACCATTATTTCTTCAGCAGATACGTGAAGCTCAAAGGAATGATAATGAGATGCAAGTTAAGAGAGCTCAGTGCGAATCGAGGAATAACTCTGATTTTCAGATTGGTTCAGAAGATTGTTTGATGTTTCATGATAGAGTTTGTGTACCTAAAGATGATGAGTTGATTCGAAGAATTTTACATGAGGCGCACAATGGTTGCTTGTCAGTACATCCGGGCAGCACAAAAATGTACAATGATTTGACTAAGTTGTATTGGTGGTCGGGTATGAAAAGGGATATCTTCGAGTTTGTCACTAAGTGTTTGATCTGTCAACAAGTGAAAGCCGAACATCAAGTACCTTCGGGATTACTTCAGCCAGTGATGGTTCTCGAATGGAAGTGGGACCAAATTACGATGGATTTCGTAACGGGGTTACCTATGACTCCGAAAAAGAAAGATGTTGTGTGGGTTATTATGGATAGATTAACAAAATCGGCTCACTTTATACTGGTGCGTGTGGACTACTCACTTGATAAGTTGGGCGAGCTGTATGTCACTAAGGTGGTAAGATTACATGGGGTGCCTATATCTATTATCTCGAATAGAGATCCAAGATTTACTTCGAGGTTTTAGAAGAATTTGCAGGAAGCCTTTGGTATAAGATTGAATTTTAGTACCGCGTTCCATCCGCAAATCGATGGCCAATCCAAAAGAGTAATTTAAGTTCTCAAGGATATGCTCCGATGCTGTGTTTTAGAGTTCGAAGGTAGTTGGGAAAAATATCTACATTTGGTTGAGTTTGCCTACAACAACAGTTATCAGTCGAGTATACGGATGGCACCTTATGAAGCCTTATATGGACGCAAGTGTCAGACTCCATTGTATTGGACCGAGCTTAGTGAGAAGCGAATTCGCGGAGTTGATCTAGTTAAGGAAACCAAGGAAAAAGTGAAAGTGATCCGTGATAGTCTGAAAGCTGCTTCATATCGATAAAATTCATATGCGGATTTAAAAAGGAAAGAAATTGAGTTTCAAGTGGGCGATAAAGTATTCCTAAAAGTATCCCCGTGGAAGAAGATATTAAGATTTGGTCGAAAGGGCAAATTGAGTCCACGATTCATAGGGCCGTATGAGGTTATTGAAACGATTGGGCCAGTAGCTTACTGGTTGGCTTTACCGGCAGAGTTAGAGAGAATACACAATGTGTTTTACGTGTCGATGTTGCGGCGATATCGCTCTGATCCTTCGCATGTGATCCCTCCGGCCGAAATTGAGATATGACTGGACATGACTTATGAAGAGGAACCAATTAAGATTTTGGCTCGAGAGGTTAAACAGTTGAGGAATAAGAGCATAGCCTTAGTGAAAGTGTTATGGCAAAAACACGGTGTAGAAGAGGCTACGTGGGAACTAGAAGAAGCCATGAGAGAACAGTACCCAAACCTTATTACCAGTAAGGTTTTCGGGGACGAAAATCTCTAAAGGGAGGGAGAGTTGTAGCATCCCGATTTTAGGGGTAGTCGAAATAGTGGTTTCGGGACCACTAATCTGAGGTTGAAGAAAAATATTTTAATATTATTTTATGTGTTATAGCATGATTACAAGGATGCATGAAAATTTTAGTGCTTTAATTTTAGCGATTGTATGCTTAATTGCAAAAAAGGACTAAATCGCATAAAGTGCAAACGTTTCATTTTACAAGCTAGAGGTGTCTAATAGCTATGGAATATATAATTGGAGGTCCTTAAAGAGCAATTAATCCCTTAGAGAATGGGTGGTCGGCCATAGGGGACAAAATAAGGTCAAAATTGGTCAAGTAGGAGGGTTAGGTGGATTAAATTGAAGGAAATAAATAAAATAAAGAAAAGGCTATCATCTTTTTATTTTCTCTTCTTCTTCCACCGAATTTTCACACTCAAAAAGGGCTTTGGGAGCTTGAAATTTCAGCAACCTATTTTTCTTGCTAGTAAGTGATTTTAATGGCTTTTCTTTATAATTTTTGTACTTTTGGAACCCTTAAAGCCTAAGCTAACTAAAGAGGGACTATTTTGCAAAATGATTGAAAGTTTAGGGAATTTCCATGAGAGTGTTTATGTTGTTTGCTGAGTTTTTATGGAAGAAAATGAATGTTAGTAGGTCAAGGAATAACTTTTGTGAAAGGTTTTTCCATGAAAACACCTAAATGGGACTTATTTGTAAAGGTTGCAATTGAGTAATAAATGCATGAAATGCTTTGTTTTGTGAATTGTTGTAAGAGAAATAAATGTTCAGCTAGGCTTGTTTAATGAGAAAATGTGATGAAAAATGATTTACGAGCGTATGGGAAAAATCATAATTTTGCCAAAGTATAAGGGAAAAATGGTCATTTTTGCCTAAGGAGAAATTTTGATGTATTATGAATTATGTAGTGATTAAATGAGTAAATTTTATTATTATAGATCAAGAAGAGCGCGGAAACCACCTTGACCGAGGAAAAGGCAAGGTTACGGACTAAACCGCCAATTAACATATTTTGCACCGAAGTAAGTTTATGTGTAGACAATACATATTTAATACATATGTTGTTACCTATTGATGCATTGTATGGATGAAACTACTTATTAGAGAGATTGATTGAAAATGATAGATAATGAGTAATTTTCGTATGAACCTCTGAATAGAAATATAAGTACGGGTAGATACCCGTAATTATTATTTGGTGGGTTGTGTGCGATACCACCGTAATTATCCTTGGTTGTGGGCTGCGTGCGATACCACCTTATTATTTATTCACGATGGGCTGTGTGCGATACCATCGTTTATATTATCTTTTGGTGGGCTATGTGCGATACCACCGTAATTATCCTTGTTGGTGGGCTATGTGCGATACTACCTTATTATCGATTAATGGTGGGCTGTGTGCAAAACCACCGGGTACTTTGTATCACTCTGAAGAGTTCATGGAGAAACTTGTTTAAGTAAAATGTTTCATGCGCTTTGTGGTGATAAGTGCAGGGTATATGTGCAAGTAATTGTGAGCAATGTTTGTGGTATGTGTTTGGGATGTGGTAAGAGATGAGATGAGTAAGCATGAGTATGAAAAAGTGAATTGTTCTTAAATAGTATATAAAGCTTTTGGTTGATTAGTAATTAGTATGATGCTTATTGTTTACATGTAGACTTACTAAGCTTAAAGCTTACTCCCTTTGTTTTCCCTTGTTTTATAGTGTCAAAGAGCCAACTCGGGATACGAAGATAATCAGAAGATCACCCACACTACCAGCACATCTCAGTATAGTTAGATTTAGCATTTTGAATATGGCATGTATAGGGGCTAGACCTAGTGAAATGTCTTGTTGTTTTGGCCAAGTGTGTTGATTCATTCAAAGATGAACTCTTTTGTATAAGGCCATAGTTGGTGGCTCTTTCTTATTAATCTATAAAGAGATGAAGTTATTCATGATTGTGCAAGTAGCATGTTGATTACTTGGTTTAAAATATGTATGAATGGGTTGATGGTTGAATGTGTTTTATGTTGCTATGAGTTAGGGAGATAAAAAGACTTGGCAAATAGCCTTGTTCTTGTCCACACGGGCGTGTGTCTAGGCCGTGTGTGACACACGGTCAACCTCATAGACGTGTGGTTAGGCCGTGTGTCCCCTTACATGCTAGGTTTACAAGTCAGTATGCTCAGTAGTAAACACACGGGCAGAGACACGACCGTGTGTCTCAGCCGTGTGGAAGGCACGGCCATGGACATGGGCGTATGCCCAGGCCGTGTGAAGTCTACACCTGAAATTTGGAATTTAATTCGCCTCATGGTCGAAGGACACGGGCGTGTGCCTAGGCCGTGTGACATTTATGGCGTGATAACGTCAGAAATAGAATGCCAAGGTTTTGGCACACAGTCTAAGACACGGGCGTGTTGAGGCCGTGTGAAGGACACAGGTTAGGGACACGAGCGTGTGTCCGACCGTGTGAAAACTCTTGTAGGTTCGAATTGAAAAATAGTTCCATACGGGTGTGGAACAGGAGCATACGATATGCCACATGGGCGTGTCCCTTTCTCTACACGGGCGTGTGGACTGTTTAGTAAGAAATTTTATAAGGTTTTCGAGAGAGCTTCAAAGGAGCTCGGTTTGATCCTGAACCATTCCTAAAGCGTAATTTAAGCCTCGTAGGCTTGATTAAGAGGTGTTAATAAAAGTTTTAAGTTTGGAGAGGAAAGTCAAGTCTTGGTGTTGCATAAGTGTTAGTGTATAAGACTTGTAATGCCTCGTACCCTGTTTCGGCATCGAATACGGGTATGGGGTGTTACACGTGTGTCCCCTGGTGTGGTTTTAGAAATCAAGTCAATATGCTCCACACGATCTCACACACGGGCGTGTGATCAGCCGTGTGGCATAAGTCAGTATACCTTATAATTTAGACACGGCTTAGCACACGGGCGTGTGACTTGGCCGTGTTGCATAAGTCAGTATACCTTACAGGTTTGGCACGGCCTAGCACACGACCTGGCACACGGGCGTGTGTAGCCACTTCGAAGGGCACACGGGCTAGACACACGGGTGTGTGGTTGGCCGTGTGACCAAAGCCAGTAAGCTCACTTGTTTGGACACGGGGTAGGACACGGGTTGGGACACAACCATGTGCTTCCATTTCGAATTTCCACACAAACTGTGACACGGGCGTGTCTGGTGGCCGTATGAGACACATGGCCTGGCCACACGGGCGTGTGTCCCCTATTTTGAGAAAAAGTTTCAAAGTTTGTGAAAGTTTCTTAAGTTATCAGTTTAGTCTCAACGCACTCTTAAAGCATGTTTAGGGCCTCGTAGACTCGTAATAGGGACATATTGATTGAGATTGAATGATGAATGTTTGAGTTGTGAAAATGTATGCTAAAAGTATGTATAGATGTGTTGTAAGTCCGGTAATGCTCCGTAACCCTATTCTGGCGTTGAATACGGGTGAGGGGTGTTACATTTATTGGTATCAGAGCTACGGTTTAGTCGATTCTAGGACTAACATAGCGTGTGTGAGAGTCTAGCTATACATTCCATATATAAACTGTGATAGTGTGATGACTCCTGACATTTTAAAATGTGTTTTCATATAGTAAATGGATCCCAATCGAGCTATAGCTGATAAGGTTAAAAGTAATGCGTCAGCTCCCGCTCAATGGACAGCGCCTTCTGATTCTAGACCCGTATCGGGTAGCTAGGGAGGAGAGGCTAAAGAAGCCTTCTTGCAGATGATGAACGAGTGGTTCATATAATATATCCGAATGAACCCCGCTTCTCAAGAACCTCCACCTCCTCCTAATCCCCAAACGATTCCCATAGTTCGTCAAGGAGTCGAGCTTTTAAGATTGAATAAGCCTCTAATTGATAAGATCCGTAAACACGGGGCTGAAGAGTACAGAGCTAATGTTGATGATGATCCTGAGAGAGCTGAGTTTTGGCTTGAAAATATGATTCAAGTGTTTGATGAGCTTTCTTGCACACCGGCTGAATGTTTAAAATGTGCTATATCATTTCTGAGGGACACCGCATATCAGTGGTGGAATATGTTGGTGTCAGTGGTGCCGAGAGAGAGGGTTACCTAGGAGTTCTTTCAGACCGAGTTCTGGAAGAAATACATAAGCCAACGGTTTCTGGATAAAAAGCACAAATAATTTTTAGAAATGAAACAAGGTCGTATGACTGTAACTGAGTACGAGAAAGAATTTGTGCGATTGAGTAAATATACTCGAGAATATGTTTCAACCTAAGAGATTATGTGCAAGCAGTTTGTTGATGGGATAAATGAAGATATTAAACTTTTGGTCAAAATTTTAGATTTGAAAGAGTTTGTTGTGTTAGTGAACCGGGCTTGCAAAACCGAAGACTTTAGCCAAGAAAATAGGAAAGTTGATTTAGAGGCTAGAGATTTGAAGAAAAGACCGATGAATAAATCTTATCATTCTTCATCAAAGAAATCCCGAGATTCGTATAGTCAATCAAATGCATCAGTAGGATACCAGAATAGAGATCGTGGAAATCATCATGTGAATCCTAAAGCTCAACCTACTTCTATCTCGAGTGTTGGCAGTGTAAGAAATAACAAACCCGAGTGCCAACAGTGTGGGAGACGGCATTTTGGAGACTACTGGAATAATAGTAGTAAAGCTTGTTTTAAATATGGTTCGCTAGATCACTTTATTCAAGATTGCCCAGAGTTATCCGAGAAAGATAAATTTCAGAATGCAAGATCGAGTAATACGATTGCGAGAGGGAGACCAACGCAAAATACGGGGAATGTGTTTAGTGGCAGAGGTATGACTAGGGACTCAGCTGTGAAATTCGATGCCAGAGCACCTGCTAGAGCCTACACTATTCGCGCTCGCAAAGAGGCGTCGTCCCCAGATGTTATTACCGGTACATTCTCTCTTTATGACACTAATGTGATTACTTTAACTGATCCTGGATCAACACATTCGTATGTTTGTGAGCATTTAGTATCTAGTAAGAAATTTCCTGTTGAGTCTACAGAATTTGTAATTAAAGTATCGAACCCCTTAGGCAAGTATGTTTTAGTTGACAAAATATGCAAGAATTGTCCTTTAATGACTCGGGGTTACTATTTTCCAGCTGATTTGATGCTTTTACCATTTGATGAGTTCAATGTGATTCTGGGTATGGATTGGTTGACTCTACATGATGCCGTTGTGAACTATAGACGAAAGATTATAGAATTGAAATGTCAAAAAAATGAAATTCTTCGGATTGAATCTGATGATTCGGGTGGATTGCCTATAGTGATTTCCTCGATGTTGGCTCAGAGATATGTGAGAAAAGGTTGTGAAGCGTACCTAACATACGTTTTGGATACCAAAGTATCTGAAAAGAAGATTGAATCAGTGCCTGTAGTTTGTGAATATTCAGATGTATTTCCAGAAGAATTGCCTAGGTTGCCACCAGTCAGAGAGGTTGAGTTTGCTATTGAGTTAATACCGGGAACTTCACCGATATCTATAGCTCCGTATAGAATGGCTCCGACAGAGTTGAAAGAGTTGAAAGCTCAGTTGCAAAAGTTAACATATAGAGGTTTTGCACGATCGAGTTTTTCGCCCTGGGGTGCGCCTATATTGTTCGTGAAGAAGAAAGACGGGTCAATGAGAATGTGTATTGATTATCGTCAGCTCAATAAAGTTACAATAAAGAATAAGTATCCGTTACCGAGAATAGACGATTTGTTTGATCAGTTGAAAGGTGCAACAGTGTTTTCAAAGATTGATTTGAGATCTGGTTTTTATCAGTTGCGAGTTAAAGACTCAGATGTACTAAAAACTGCGTTCAAAACGAGGTACAGACATTATGATTTTCTTGTTATGCCTTTTGGACTAACTAATGCTCCTGCCATTTTTATGAATTCGATGAATCGGATCTTTAGACCGTATTTAAACAGATTTGTTTTTGTGTTTATTGATGACATTCTAATCTATTCTCGAGATGAGTCTGAGCATGCCGAGCATTTGAGGATTGTGTTACAAACCTTGAGAGATAAGCAACTGTATGCTAAATTCAGTAAATGTGAGTTTTGGCTCCAGGAAGTCAGATTTTTGGGACATATTGTCTCGACGGATGGCATTCGAGTTAATCTGAGCAAGATTTCTGCAGTTATTGACTGGAAACCACCTAGAAATGTATCCGAGGTCAGAAGCTTTCTGGGATTGGCTGGTTACTATAGACGTTTTGTAAAAGGGTTCTTGATGATTGCTACACCGATGACCAGACTGCTACAGAAAGATGTAAAGTTTGAATGGTCCGAGAAATGTCAACAAAGTTTCGATCAATTGAAAGCATTGTTAACTGAGGCACCAGTGTTGGTTCAACCTGAGTCGGGTAAGGAATTTTTGATTTACAGCGACGCGTCATTGAACAATTTGGTTTATGTGTTGAGGCAATAGGAAAAGTGATAGCTTATGCTTCCAGAAAGTTGAAACTGCATGAAAAGAACTATCCGATGCATGATTTAGAGTTGGCCGCTATTGTATTTGCATTAAAAATTTGGCGCCATCATTTGTACGGTGAAAAATGCCACATCTTCACTGATCATAAAAGCTTAAAGTATATTATGACTCAGAAAGATTTGAATTTGCAACAACGGAGATGGCTCGAGATACTAAAATATTACGAGTTAGTGATTGATTATCACCCGGGGAATGCGAATGTAGTCGCGGATGCTTTGAGTAGAAAATCGTTGTTCGCCTTGAGAGCAATGAATACCGAGTTGACATTATCTGATGATGGTTTTATTTTAGCTGAGTTAAAAGCTAAACCAATATTTCTTCAGCAATTTTTCGAAGCTCAGAAATGTGATAGTGAATTGCAAGCTAAAAGAGTACAATGCGAGTCGACTAGTGATTCAGAGTACCAAATCTGATCCGATGATTGTTTGATGTTCTGAGATAGAATCTATGTACCGAAAAATCCAGAGTTGATTCAGAAAATTTTATACGAGGCACATAGTGGTTGTTTATCTATTCATCCTGGAAGTACTAAAATGTACAATGATTTGAAACAACTGTATTAGTGATCGGGTATGAAACGAGACATTTCTGAATTTGTAGCGAGATGTTTAGTGTGTCAGCAAGTCAAAGCTGAACATCAAGTGCCATCGGGTTTACTTCAGCCAGTAATGATACAAGAGTGGAAATGGGAAAGAGTTAGGATGGATTTTGTATCAGGATTGGCCTTTTCTCCGAAAAAGAAAGGTGCTATTTGGGTTGTCGTTGATCGATTAACAAAATCAACACTTTTCATCCCGGTACGTACTGACTATTCACTTGATAGATTAGCTGATTTATACATTGTTGAGATCGTTAGATTGCACGGGGTGCCAGTTTTGATTATTTCGGATAGAGATCTGAGGTCTACATCACGGTTTTAGAAGAAATTACAAGAAGCTCTGGGTACGAAGTTGAATTTCAGTATAGCTTTTCATCCGCAAACTGATGGTTAGTCTGAGAGAGTAATTTAGATTCTCGAAGATATGCTTCAATGTTGTGTTTTAGAGTTTGAAGGCAACTGGGAGAAATATTTGCCGCTGGTTGAATTTGCGTATAACAACAGCTTGAAATCGAGTATAAAGATATCACCTTATGAAGCTTTGTATGGTCGCAAATGCTGAACTCCATTGTATTGGACCGAGCTTAGTGAAAAACAGATTCACGGGGTTTATTTGGTTAGAGAAACCGAAGAGAAAGTGAAAGTAATTCGCGACTATTTAAAAGCAGCTTTAGATCGTCAGAAATCGTACGCGGATTTGAAACGAAAAGACATTGAATTTTAGATCGGTGACAAAGTGTTTTTGAAAGTATCTCCGTGGAAGAAAATACTTTGTTTTGGTGGTAAAGGCAAATTGAGTCCGAGATTTATCGGGCCGTATGAGATCATAGAAAGAATAGGTCCAATCGCATATCGGCTAGCTTTACCGACTGAGTTAGAGAAAATCCACAATGTTTTTCATGTGTCGATGTTGCGTCGATATTGATCGAATCCCTCACATGTGATTTCTCCGTCAGAGATCGAAATTCAACCTGATATGACTTAAAAAGAAGAACCGATCAGAATTCTAGCTCGAGAGATTAAAGAGCTAAGAAATAAACGCATAGCTTTAGTGAAAATCTTGTGGAAATGACATGGAGTTGAAGAGGCTACGTGGGAGCCCAAGGAAGCTATGAGGAAACAGTACCCTAACCTATTCACTGGTAAGATTTTCGGGGACAAAAATCCTTAAGGGGGAGAGTTGTAATAGCCCGTTTTTAGTCAAATCAGAATAGTGGTTTCGGGACCACAAATCTGAGGTCAAAATTATTATTTTATTATTATTTTAATGCCTGTGGCATGATAATATGTTTGTGTAAAAATTTCGTTAAGAAATTTTATAGTTTGATTGGTTAATTTGAGAAAAAGGGCTAAATTGCGTAAAGTGTAAAAGTGGAGTTCCATTAGCTAAAGGTATCTAATAGCTATGGAATATTAATTTAGAGGTCCTTATGTTGTAATTAAACCATTACAATGGTAAGTGGACAATATTGGACATTAAATGGATGATATTAATGGTTTTTCATTAAAAAACTTGAAATAAATAAAACAAAAAGCCAAATTAGTGTCCATATTCTTCTTTGCCGTGAATTGAAGGAAGAAAGGAAAAAATTTATGGTTCTTCATTCGGCTAAGACAATTCATGCAATTAGGTATGTATTGTTGTCCCGTTTTTAATGATTTCTACATTTTTGAGATCGTTGCAACTAGGTCTAGCTAGCCCAGAGACTAATTTGTAAAACTGTTAAAGATTTTAAATGTTTCCATTGATGAATAAGCACGAATTTTGAAGTTTCTTGATAGATTATGAATGCTTGTTGATAGATATACAAGTTTTGTTAAATGATTTTTGAAAAAAAAAATGCAAGATAGGGATTAAATTGAGAAATGTGTAAATTGTGGTAAAAGTGTGAAATAAATGAAAAATATGGGCTGTTAGGGACCTAATAGAAATTCGGCTAGCATGGGTTGTGATTGAATTGTGTGAATTTGAGATTTTATGAAATAAGGACTAAATTATGAAAAATGTGAAATATTAGGGGCAAAAGTGTATTTTGGATTGAATTGAATAAATAGATGATTAAATAAGTCAATTTTGAATATATTTAGATCAAGATAGGAGAAATAAGAACTTAGATCGGGGAAAGAATAAAGTTACGAAATAGTTGACTCAATTTGCCATTTTAGCAACCGAGGTAAGTTCGTATGTTATAATTTCATTTCAAATGTATTCAATATGCTTTGATATAGCATAAATTGTGATTATGTGACTACGGAGAAGTTTGGAAATGATTCGACGATAATTCGACAGTTGAAATCCCGGTTGAACCTTAGGAATAGTTTAGGATACTAGTGACATATCATTAGGGGATACAGTGAGTTGGCTTCGGGCTATGATACTAGTAGTTCGGGTGTGAGGTATATCGATTTGGCTTCAAGCCATGTATATCGGCTGATTTGTCTTCGGGCCATGATATTAGTACTCCAGATAAGTTACCTTGATTTGGCTTCGGGCCATGGTATAGGTACTTATCGTGTGAGAACCTTGAGTATCCGATTTCTATTCCGAATGGTTCAACGGGAAATTGGAAGACGAGAATGTGTATGAGATTGTTACAAGTTGGTACAGGTATGTACATAAACCATATTAGTTTTGAATCGAAGAAATGATAAAGAACGTATATAACTTTGTGAATAAGTAATGGAAAGGTTTGTTAGTTGATGTGAATTCATGTATCTATAATCAATTATTGAATTATGTGTTTATGATTTTATGAAGTTTATTTCATATGAGCTTACTAAGCTTTATAGCTTACTTTGTTTAATTTTTCTCGTGTTTTATAGTGTTATCAAGGCTAGCTCGGATTCGGGGATCGTTTCACACTACCACCTATCACTTGGTACCTTTGAACTTTGGTATTTTAAGTATATGGCATGTATAGCTATTTTGAGTAATTTTGATTATACGTTGATAGTGATTTTGGTTATTTGTAATGACTTATGTTTTTGGTTTGTAAATATGGTCATGAATGTTGACTTAATTTGGTGGATTTGGTTATGTGCATATATGGTTAATATTTTGAGTTCTTAGATGGATATGTGAATGGCTTATATTATGAGGCTTGTGGATATTGATTTAGTAAATATTAAATGGTTGATATTAGATATGAATTATACTTGTGAATTGGTATAAAATGATGTATGTTTGGTAAAGGTTTAGTTTGTTGATTTGTATATGTGTTTTGGTATGTTTTGATTGAGTAAGACTTGAGGTTATAAGCATGTTGGTTGTTAGTATTGAAAATGGTATGAATTAGCCTTGATTGTGGCTAAATTAGATGTTCATTTATACTATGAATTGGTGCCATTTTGGTTGTGTAGGTGAGCATAAGTTTGGGTGGCAAATTGGCTTGGTAAACAGCCTATTTTTGTCCACACGGGCAAATACACGGGCGTGTGTCTCAAGTGTGTGACACACGGTTATGTAACATGGCCGTGTGTCCCCTGGTCTAGTTTTAAAAATCAAGTCAGTATGCTCCACACGGTCTCACACACGGGCGTGTGATCGGCCGTGTGGCATAATTCAGTATACCCTATAATTTAGACACGGATTAGCACACGAGCGTGTGACTTGGCCGTGTTGCATAAGTCAGTATACCCTACAGGTTTGGCACGGCCTAGCACACGGCCTGGCATACGGGCATGTGTGGCCACTTTGAAGGGCACACGGGCTAGACACACGGGCGTGTGGTTGGCCGTGTGACCCAAGTTAGTAAGCTCACTTGTTTGACCACGGGGTAGGACACGGGCTGGGACACAACCATGTGCTTCCATTTTGAATGTCCACACGACCTGTGACACGGGTGTGTCTGGTGGCCGTGTGTGACACACGGCCTAGCCACACGGGTGTGTGTCCCCTATTTTGAGAAAAATTTTCAAAGTTCTTGAAAGTTTCTTAAGTTATCGGTTTAGTCCTGAGCCACTCCTAAAGCTTGTTTAGGGCCTCATAGGCTCGTAATAGGGACATATTAATTGAGATTGAATGATAAATGTTTGAGTTGAGAAAATGTATGCTAAAAGTATATATAGATGTGTTGTAAGTCCGGTAATGCTTCGTAACCCTATTTTGGCGTTGAATACGGGTGAGGGGTGTTACAATCAACATCTCACAGTGACTTTGAGCAGAAAGTGATTGATGCTCTTAAGATGTTGCAATAACAATTTCGAATGATGGAAAAACAACAACTAAGGATAGTCATTGATCTTGGCCGAGCTCAAGAAGAAATGGCTCTATTTTGGGGATATGTCAGACGACGGGACAAAGCCATTAAGAAATCTCTTCAAAAGAACTTTATCCGACCTATGCCTACATTCCCTATTTTTCCTAAAGAATTGTTGTTGGAGCCAGAAGATGATGATGAAGATGGAGAATAAGCTGCTGTAGAGAAGAACATAGAAAAACGGGGAGAGGGGGAGAAAATTGAATCTGTGCATATTGAGTCCGATAAGGATGAAGCTGATATGACTCAAACTTCTACACCTACTACAATTGCCACTACACCGAAATCCACTACATCTATGACTGAGCAAGAGCGTGCGATTCATCAATTGATTGATGATTGCACAAAATCAGATACTGATGATGAAGAAGAGGTGCCAATTAACTAGCTAAAAAGGAAGTGCTACAAGCAAGTTGCTGGGAAATCAGTTCGAGATGATGCTGGTGAAGTGGAAAGGAAGCAACGCTACAAACGCACTGCCAGGAAATCAACCCAACCCAATTAGAGTAACTCAAATTCCTTCCAAGCTTTTGTTTTTATTTTCATTTGCATCCTTTTCATTTTATAACATATGTTCATGCATTCATATTTGGTTGTCATTGCATTTTTATATTTGTAAGTTGTTGTTTTTGCATTTTGAAATGTTTCATTGTTCATGCATTGAGGACAATGCATCCCTTAGGTTTGGGGGTGTGTTGTGTTGTAAATATAGTATGCAGTAGATATATGTTTTAATATTCATGCATTTTTTCATTCATTTTGTCATTACATACAAATGCCAAGTAACTCCTAGACTATGACAAGTATATTGTCATCTATGATATTCGATGAGGATAATAATTCTTCGATAAAATTAAAAAATTGTGATGGGTGAATAGTTGTGTTTAGTTTAGGATAGTTGTGTGAAAATTGATTCCTAAAAGTAGAATGCCCTATTTATAATTGTAATTTTTCTATAGTAGGTTTTTTTTAATACATTTAGGAATTCTTAAACTTAAATTCAGTAAACCGGGAGTGTGTAATAATGAATATCATGGCAAAATGATAAGAATCACTCCAATGTTTGAAAATGTTGAGTCAGTAATACTTTATTTGCTTCATTGTATTATTGATAAATAAAAAGTTCAAATAAGAGTGAGTAAAAAAAACAATTGAGGGAAACTCCACTGTAGTAATAGGCTAATTATGTAACACCCCGTTTTTGGTCAAATCAGAATAGTGATTTCGAGACTACAAATCCGAATTCAAAATTATTATTTTAATATTATTTTAAGTGTTTACACCATGATAGCATGTATGTGTGAAAGTTTCGTGAAGTAATTTTATCGTTTGAATGCTTAATTCGGTAAGAAGGATTAAATCGCGTAAAGTGTAAAAGTACAGTTCTATAAGCTAAAAGTGTTTATTAGCTGTGGTTTTTAAAGTGGAGGTCCTCAAATGGTAATTAAACCATTTGAAATGTGAGTGGACATTTATGGGCATTATTTATGCATGTTTTAATGGTTTTATTATAAGGTTAATATAGTAAAATTAATTATTAATGATAAATTAAATGAAACAAAACATGAATATCATCATTTTTAGTTCATCTTCACCGAAAATTAAAAGATAAAGAAGCCATGGGAGTTGTTAAGGTTCGGCTAACATGATTTCATGCATGTAAGTACAATTTTACTCGATTTTTAATGATTTCTATGTTTTTGTGATTGTTGCATCTAGTACTAACTAGCCCAGGGACTATTTTGCAAAACTGTTAAAGATTTTGAATGATGCCATTGATGAATACATGTGTATTTTGAAGTTTCTTGATAGATTATGAATGCTTGTTGATAGATATACAAGTTTTGTTAAGTGATTTTTATTGAAAATGCAAAATAGGGATTAAATTGAGAAATGTGTAAAGTTAGTGGTTAAAATGTGAAATAAATGAAAATATGGGCTGTTAGGGGCATAATAGTAATTTGGCTAGCATGGGTATATTTGAAATTTCATTAATTTGTGATTTTATGAAATAAGGACTAAATTGTGAAAAATGTGAAAGTTTAGGGGCAAATGTGTAAAATAGCCCTAATGTATATTTTGGATTGACTTGAATAAATAGTTGATAAAATAAGTTAATTTTGAATATATTTATATCAAGAAAGGAGAAATACAGACTTAGATCGGGGAAAAGATAAAGTACTCGATTAATTGACAATTTCATCGTTTTTAAACTGAGGTAAGTTCGTATGTTATAATTTCATTTGAAATGTATTCTATATCCTTTGATATAGCATAAATTGTGATTATGTGACTACGGACAAGTTTGGAAATGATTCGACAGTTGGAATCCTGGATGAATGATAAACCGTAAAAGTAACATATTTTAATCCCACATTTAGCATACTTTTGGATGATTTATCCCTTGATTTATGTAAAAAGGTGCTCTTAATCCTTTCTTTTCATGTTTTATACTCAAGAAAGCACCGGAGGATGGAAAGAACGAGAAACAGGCTCAAAACGGACCAAATTGGGCCAAAGTGAAAATTGACACGGCCTAGACTTGAGCCAACACGGTCGTGTCTCCTTGATAGACTAGAACACGGCCTGATCACGATTTACACGGGCGTGTCACCTCATTAAAAGTCCAAACACGGCCTAAAGACGATTCACACGGGCTTGTGCCATGGTCGTGTCCCTGTCGTGGAGAAGAGCAATTTCACTTAGAAAAGGATACTTAGGGGCAAAGAAATCTATTTCAAAAGCCTATATAAACACCCTAAGTATAACCTAGAAGAGGGCGGTGAGCTAGGCCAAGGAGCCGAGCGAAAAAGGTCAGATTTGTGGGAAACACTCGAAGATAGCCAGTTGATCCATCTCAAGAAGCCAAAATTCTACTCAAGACGGCGGATCTCTCCTTCAATTCCTTCAGGGGGTTTTAGGGATTTCTTATGTTTTGTTTTATCTTTTCTTCTGAGATGTTTTCTTTTATCGTTATGAACTAAACCCTTGAGATACACGAAGGGGATGAAACTTAGATGAATCTTGTTATCGTTTGTTTGAACTATATGATAAATACTTGATTTGTTCTTAATATGTGTTCTTAATTCTTGTGTTGATATTTTCGGATATTGATTCAAGTTTGATGTGCTTAGGTAGAGGAGCAAAAGTCCTGCGCTAAGAGTAGATCTAGCATAATTAACCTGGAGTTGATCGCGCGCTAGAGATAGGGTGACGAGATTTTGCGGATTTGGGTAAAACCTAATATGGGAGTCCATAGATCGAGTTAATGCAATTCTAGGGGTTTTAATTAGAAAGAGATTTCAATTAATCAACCTAGGGTTAGACGTTATTATTAAACTTGAGAGAGGGTTTAATATACATTAGGGAGTCTTACGGATCAAGTCAAGTGAATAAATCATCCGGTTCAGAGTTAGATAACAAGTGAAGTCTAGGTGAATTCTTCCTAAGGGTATCGTCTTAATCAACTGAGTTTTTCCAACAGTATTTCCCCAATTCATTCTTTTTGTCTTTACATCTTCAGCTTAGTAGTTAGTTAAATTTAGATTAAATAACAACTTCACTTATTTTAGGCTAGATAATAAAAAGAAAGTTAGTATTAGTACTTTTGGTTCCTTTGGGTTCGACAATCTGGTCATGCCTAAGCTATACTACTGTTCGATAGGTGCACTTGCCTCAATCGTTGTTATAGTTAGTTCCAAGTTCGATCATTATAAATTTAAAACTCTGAAATCACAGCGATCAATGAACCTTAGGAATAGTTTAGGATACTAGTGACATGTCATTAGGGGATACTGTAACAACCCAAACCCGGCCCAAACATTACGACCGAATTTGATTTGCTACGGAGAAAAACTTTTTGAACACCATCTAGAACCAATTCAAGATTCATTGAAAACCCCTTGTTTTTGGTTATCTTGCCAAAACTACACTTGGATTTAAGTTGGAAGTTTAATTAAGTCCGGTTATTATACAAATTTCAAGTGTGCCCGATGGCACGATAAAACATTTTCGTGTTAATTTAAGAAAACATGTGATTTCAATTCAATTTTAATAATATAGCTTAAAGTGAATATCCAACATATAAAAAAAAACACAAATAAAGTTTATGGAGACCTTATTACAACCAAAATAAAAATAACCAAATTTAAAGTTCTATAAATTTAAATCCTTTGCATGGCCACCTCGAGTCCAACCGGCTCCTCCACCGCCATTCTGAGTCACTGAAAAATGTTAAAGGAGAAGGTGAGTCACCAAGACTCGATATGTAACCCTTCCCCGTTTTTAAAGAAAAACAACATTTCATACACAACATATATCGGTTAACATGCAGAGTATCGTGTGCCCAACCTAGCCCGACCAAACGCCTTTGTCTACCCCATGTGGTACCAAACCACTTTGGTGACCGTAGTCACGATGTGTTACCAAAACACCGGTGGTGCCAAACCACTTTGGTGACATATAGTCACAATGTGCTACCAAAGCACCGGTGTCCGTAGACACAAATCGGGTGATGGGGCCAACCCATCATGTGATACCAAATCACCGCGACGATCCCATATCTCAAGTGGGGCCAACCCACGGTGGTGTTTACCACGAGGACAAGTCGCTATGAGGTACCAAACCTGCGGAGGTACCAAACCTCTGGTGACATATAGTCACGATGTGTTTACCAAAACACTGGTGCTCGTCGACCACGAAACATCACCCCCTCCTCTCTCATATAGCCCATATTAGGTAAACAGTTAACAACAGATCTCATGCATTTATCACATGTATCAATAAGCCATGCTTCCCAAAAGCATTAAAGTAATCTCATATTAACAGAGACTTACCGGGATCCTCACTTGTACCGTTAAGGTACCAATCCGCATCTACATCAAGCAGATTTACATACAAAATATATATATACAACATAACATTAACTGCTATACGTGTGTATGTACACACCTGTCACCCCCGAATAATCTAAATCCCGAATGAAGAAGTCGGCCACCTTAGATCCACTAGCCCCTATATTCGGCCAAGATAGTGTTAGTGATATGGGCCATTCGGCCAAACCAAATAATCCTTTTAGGGTTATTGCTTGAACCCGAATCCTTACCTACTCGCTTTGAATACTAGTCTCAGCACCCAAATCACGAATCTGGTTCACACATTAGAATCGGTCAATGGACAATGTCAGTAGCCTTCGGCTTTAATCGAATACCAACTAAATGAAATCTTCTTACCACTACTACCAAAACCGATTGCTAGAGATTAGGGCTTGGGTCAACTGCTTCACAATCTTGGGGTACCTAGCAGAGATCAATTCCCGAAAGCATTTAGAAACCCTGATTACCATTGCCGAAATCGGCACCTATCCCCCCCTAATAGAAATCGACAAAAACACAGAGGAGGAGAAAGATGGCATTCGGCCATACCTACCTTCACCAATCGTTTGAAAAAAAAGAAATCCCGCAGAGACTTATGCTACTCCTAATATTCGGCCAAAGTGCTTCTAGATAGGAGAAGGGAATTTCGGCACAAGGTAGGGAGTAGATTCGGCTAATAGAGAAAAAGAAGAGAAGGGGAAAAGAAAGTAGGGATTCGACGAAGAAAGGGTAGAGAGAGTTTCGGTTTTTACAACAAGAAGAAGAAGAGGGGTAGGGGATTAATGGTGGTTTCGGTTTTGAGAAAAGATGAAAAAGAAGGAAAAGGGGTGGAAGATGAGAAAATGCCTAGCCGAAATTGTCAAGTAAGAGACTAAGAGAATTCGGCCTCCCCCTCTACATAGTTCCCTTGCCGATTACTCCTCTCCAACAAGGAGTCCTAGATTCGGCCAACACCCTGAATTACTCTTGGCCAATTGTTTAAAATCATTCAAAAGAGTTTGAATTAATCAGGTTTCTACTTTTTCTCTCTACCAACTTTTAAACAAATATTCAAATAAAATCCAAATAAAATCCTTATTATCCTGAAGTGTTTGAATTGAGCATTTCTCTCTCTCTTTTGCCGTCCAAAATAAAGAGCAAAAAGGAGGATTTTGTGACTCGAACCAAGGCTCTCCCTTGCTCCTTGGTGGCGTCACATGCTAGCTCCTAAGTGGGCTTGCTTTGCCACTTATCCAAGGCCTAATTAGTGTCAGATTACACCCATTTATTCTTATAACACCCCTCTTGCTAAGGCTCCCTTCTTTTAAAATTAAAAACTGAAATTTTTCTATCAAACCGGCACACTCAAAGCCTTAAATTAAGCTCTATTATTCCATTAATAATATCACAGCAGTTCATAACAAGAAAATAATCAAATTCCAAATAACCCCATATTTGGGATGTTACAGATTCTACCCCTTAAAATAAATTTCGTCCTCGAAATTCCTTGATCAAAAGAGATGGGGGTATTGCTTTGCGCATCACCTCCTCGGGCTCCCACGTAGCTTCTTCCACTCGTGGTTCCGCCATAACACTTTCACTAAAGGCACCGCCTTCCTCGTAGAACTTTCACATCTCGGTCTACAATCTGAACCGGTTCTTCTTCAAAAGATAAATCCGAGTTCACCTCAATCTCTCATCGCACAACGGCAACGTGCGAAGGATCGACCGATACTGCGTCTCGGCATTGACACATGAAATACGTCATGAATCGATTGATTCCGCCGGCGACTCTAGGCGATAAGCTACCGGTCCTACTCGCTTTACAATCGTATATGGCCCGATGAACCTTGGGCTTAGCTTCCCTTTCCGTCCAAATCTCAACACCTTTTTCCAAGGCGACACTTTCGTAAAGACTTTGTCTCCCACGCATACTCCATTTCCTTGCGTTTGAGATCGGCATAAGACTTCTGCGCTATCCGATGCTTCCTTGAGACGAGACCGAATCACCTTGACTTTGTCCTCGGTCTCATACCAGTCTGGACCCGGAACTTGTCGTTCTCCCAACTCCGTCCAACATATAGGAGTACGACACTTTCGCCCATATAGGGCCTCGTATGGAGCCATTTGAATACTCGCTTGATAACTATTGTTATAAGCGAATTCCGCTAATGGTAGGTACTCCTCCCAACTACCACTAAAATCCAAGACACGACCTCTTAACATGTCTTCTAAAATCAGTATCACCCTTTTCGATTGTCCAGTCGATTTGTGGATGGAAAGCCGTCTTGAAATCTAACCGTACCCAAAGCTTGATGCAACGCTTTCCAAAACCTTGACGTGAATCGGGGTCCCTATCCGAGATAATCGACACAGCACGCCATGCAACCTCACTATTTCACCCACATACGCCGCTAGCTTCGGAGTGAGTAATCCATTCTCACCGGCATGAAGTGAGCTGATTTAGTCGAGCGATCCACAATTACCCAAATCGCATCCTTCTTGGTGGGCGTGAGGGTAGCCCACTAACGAAATCCATGGTGATCCTCTCCCATTTCCATTGAGGATCTTTATCGGTTGAAGTAGTCCGATGGTAATCGATGTTCACCTTAACCTGGCGGCACGTCGGACACTTTCCTACTGAACTCCGTTATCTCACGCTTCAACCACGCCACCAGAATCTGCTTTCCGCAAATCTCCATACATCTTGCTTCCCCGGGATGCATAGCGTATGGGCTGCTATGTGCATCTTGGAGAATTTTACTCGCCTTAATTACGTATCCTTTGGCATACATACTGGTCCTTGAAAACAAAGCATTCCATCACTAGACAAATCTGTACCCTTCCAAGCCACCATCCCGAACTTGTACTCTCTTAGCGCTCAAGCCTTCATCCACTAACTGCTTTTCCTTAATCTCCTCAATCCAAGTCGGCTTTACTTGAAGTTACGCTAAAAGACTCCCATCTGCACTTAACCGAGCGAACATTGCTCTTAAGTCCGTCACCACCTTCCGGCTCAATGCGTCGGCTACCACATTAGCCTTACCGGATGGTACTCGATTGAACAATCGTAGTCCTTTAGTAGTTCAATCCACCGACGCTGCCTCTCGTGTTCGAGATCCTTCGAGTCGAAGATACCTCAAGCTTTTGTGATCCGTGTAGACTATCGACTTCTCCCCATACAGTAATGTCTCCATATCTTGAGAGCGAAGACGACCACCGCTAACTCTAAGTCGTGCGTTGGGTAGTTAACCTCATGCGGTCTTAATCGACGGGATGCATAGGCTACTACCTTCCCATCTCGCATCAACACACATCCCAAACCGGTGTGAGATGCATCACAATAAATCGTGAATAACTTTCTGCCTTGCCGCACCAAAATCGGGCTTCCGTCGAATTTTCCTTAACCTATCAAAGCTTTCTTGCTTTGCTTCTCCGTCCATACAAATGGAACACCTTTCCTTAGTAACTTGGTCAATGTGACTGCTATTAGAGAGAATCCTTCCACGAATCTCCGATAGTACCTGCTAAACCCGAGAAAACTTCGTATTTCACCACCGACCTAGGTGGTTTCCACTCCAATCTTGCTTCAATCTTGCGAGGGTCTACTCTAATTCCTTCCGCGATACTACATGTCCTAAGAAAGCCACTTCCCTCGACCAAAATTCGCACTTACTTTGAATTTGGCATATAATCGCTTCTCCTCAATACTTGCGTAACTATCCGTAAATGCTTGTCATGCTCCTCTTACGTCTTTGAATAAACCAATATGTCGTCTATGAACACCACGACGAACCGGTCCAAATCTTCTTTGGAATACTCTATTCATCAAGTCCATAAATGCCGCCGCGCATTAGTCAACCCGAATGGCATCACCAAGAACTCGAAATGCCCATACCGAGTTCGAATGCCGCTTTGTGAACGCCGACCTCCTTCACCTTAAGTTGATGATATCCCGACCTAAGGTCTATCTTCAAAACACCGAGGCACCCTTCAGTTGATCAAACAAGTCGTCAATCCGAGGCAACGGATACTTGTTCTTGATCGTTAACTTATTTAATCGACGGTAGTCGATGCACATCCGCATAGAACCGTCCCTTCTTCTTGACAAACAACACAGCGCTCCCCACGGAGATATACTTGGTCGTATAAACCCTCTATCCAAGAGCTCCCGAATTTGAGCCTTTAGCTCCACCAACTCCTTTGGTGCCATTCGGTATGGTGCTATGGACACAAAGTCTTTATTCGGTAGCAAGTCTATACCGACTCGACTTCTCGATCCGGAGGCAAACCCTAAGTTCTTCCGGGAATACATCAACAAATTCCCCAACCGTTCGGACCTTTCCAACTACTAACCCCTTAGCTTCCAAAGCACAGATTTGAACCAGAAACGCCTCACAACCCTTCTTGACCATCTTTTCAGCCTTCAAGGCAGTCACTACATCGGATAGATAATTCCTTCTATCTCCTATCATAACCACTTCATCACCTTCACCGTCTTGAGGACCATGCGCTAGTCACAAGCGCAATCCAAATTCGCTTGGTACTTAACCAACCAATCCATACCAAGGATCAAATCGAACTCCCCAAACGGTAGTTCCATTAGATCGACTACAAATACTACCCCTTGAAGTTCTAGGGGTACGCCTCTATAAAGTCTATCTCACGACTACGGAGTGACCTAAGGGGCTAACTACGGTCATCTCCTAGAAGCGGTTTGAGTTTAGGTCCATAGTTCCTACCACACTACTAGCAATGTACGAGTGCGTCGAGCCCACATCAATCAATGCAACATAAGGAAAACCGAAAATTAGAAACGCGTCTTATAACATCCGGTGCGTCACTTTCCTCGCGACACCTCATTCGCGTAAACCAAGCCAGGCCGCCTAGCCTCTGTGTTTCTGAACCTCGCCTTGAGTTCCACGACCTCGGTTAGGACCGTTGTTTCCTCTTCCATTACCACGACCCTCTCGTGGTCCTACATTTCTATCCCGAGCACGGCTTACGCCCCTCGCTTTCTTAGCTAGTTTCGGGGACAATCTCGACGCGATGCTCCAAAGACCCACACTCAAAACATCCTTTGTCACCGGTCCAACAACCTCCCCAATGGGTCTTTCCACAGCGATTGCACCGAGTCGGCCTCGATTAGCGATCGTGGGCCTTGTTTGCTGATTGGGCCCACTGGCCTAGCCTTTTCTCGAGCACTACCGCTTGATCCAAATTGACCCAAAACTTCTCTTACGATTGTTCTTACTATAGCTCACCTCACGACTCCTTGATCCCTTCGGCTACCTTAGCCTTCTCCACTAGGGATGAGAACTCACGAACTCTTTGCATGGCAATCGGTAATCTTAAATCATCTCGGAGTCCGTCCTCAAAGCGGACACAGCGCTCATGTTCAGTGGACACGATGCCTCTCGCATACCTACTCAGCCTTAGAAATTCCGCCTCATATTCCGACACGGACTTAGTTCCTTGCACTAATCCCAGAAAAGCCTTTCTCTGCGCATCAGTGTAGCTGATGCCCACATACTTTTTCTGATAGGTGGTTCTGAAATACTCCCAAGTCAAATCATCTGCTGTAGCCCCATCTCGAACCGTAAGCCACCACTGATACGCTTCATCCTTTAGAAGCGACACTGCCCCTTTCAGCTTTTCTTCCTCAGTCAGGTCAAGGTCATCCATGATTCTTTCAGTTGACTCTAGCCAGTATTCCGCTGCACTGGGTGCCACTCCTGACACACCTCGAAATACCTCCGCTCCGTTAGATCGGAGTCGCTCGGGGACAGATTTCCGAGCTCCCACATTTCCACCAGCCCCAGCCACCATCTCCAAGACTCGCAACACAGCTTGCGATACCGACTCGCCACCGGTCTGATCCGGCTCCTCAGCTCTAAAAGTAGGAGGTGGTGGTGGCAGTGGTACCTCATTTTCTGAACCTTGTCCTGACCTGACGGGTTCAGACACCGTCATCCTACCCCTACCACGTCCACGGCGTCCACGTCCTCTAGAACTCATTCTATCTACCGCGCTTTTAATCTGATTAAGAAAAATTTTATGCGTTAGCATTTGTTTCACTTTATTACTCGCGAAGAAATTTTATGGGTAAGGTTTAATCAGAGATTCTTTCGAGCAAACAAAGTTTCAGTTTCCTATCCTAGTTCACACAAAGAAGTTCATGCATCCATTCCTTAATACTTTCCATACCTATTCGCTCATCGGACATTTATGCCCATTTCTAACCCAGGGGTATTTTCGTCTTTTTCCTACAAGGGTATTTTCGTAATTTTCTAGAACCAAAATATTTTACTGATGATTTCCAAAGCTAAGTTGCTGAATATTTGTAAAATAGTTGAAATTTTTGGGCAAAACCATCGAATTAATATTTTATGGGTCAGGGGCATTTTAGTAATTTTACTCCTAAGGGTATTTCTGTAATTTTCCACAAGTCAAGTTTTCCGAGAAAAACGTTGTAAAAGTAATGTTCTAGGGTTTAAGAGAGTTATTGGACAAGTTTTGAAAACATTAGGGCTTGTTGTTTCATTCCATTTCGAAAAACAAGGCTAATTCCCTTTTTCGGGTTTTAATCATTGTGTTTAGCCCATGACCGAGCCCTCCTGGTCGTGGTGAACCAAAGCTACGCACCGAGCGGAGTCGAGTGAAGAGGAGGTGGGTCACGCGGACCGCTTAAATACCAAGCTCTCACTGAACCTTTCTAGACATGCGCACAGAGGTTGCCACACCACTGAGCCCTCTGAGTTAGGGTGAACCGAAGCTACGCACTGCAGGATACTGCGAAGAGGAGGTGAGTCACGAGGACTGCTTAAATACTGTGCTCTTCCCTGATCCAATCCTAGACATGCGTACAGGGGTTACCACACCCTAGCTCATTGACTAAGTCATAGGTTGGTTTAGTTCTTTAAGTCTTATGTCTTGTTTGTGTGTTTGAGTAGTCTAAACCTAGGGTTCAAGTTCCTATAAGTCTATCTACGTTCCATGCTTCCTACCCTTCTACAGAATATAATTCACAAAGAGGTTTAGATGTACTTACCTGGGCGGATCGGTGCCGGAGACTCGGGCCATGCTGCTTAAAACCCAAAAACAATTCAAACGGCCTACTAAAACATTTTTGGGCCTTGGGCCCCCACAAAGTGAGCTTTGAACTGGCTCGATATTAATTCAGAATAACCCAAACCCGCCCAAACATTACGACCGAATTTGATTTGCTACGGAGAAAAACTTTTTGAACACCATCTAGAACCAATTCAAGATTCATTGAAAACCCCTTGTTTTTGGTTATCTTGCCAAAACTACACTTGGATTTAAGTTGGAAGTTTAATTAAGTCCGGTTATTATACAAATTTCAAGTGTGCCCGATGGCACGATAAAACATTTTCGTGTTAATTTAAGAAAACATGTGATTTCAATTCAATTTTAATAATATAGCTTAAAGTGAATATCCAACATATAAAAAAAAACACAAATAAAGTTTATGGAGACCTTATTACAACCAAAATAAAAATAACCAAATTTAAAGTTCTATAAATTTAAATCCACTGCATGGCCACCTCGAGTCCAACCGGCTCCTCCACCGCCATTTACGAGTCACCTGAAAAATGTTAAAGGAGAAGGTGAGTCACCAAGACTCAGTATGTAACCCTTCCCCCGTTTTTAAAGAAAAACAACATTTCATACACAACATATATCGCTTAACATGCAGAGTATCGTGTGCCCAACCTAGCCACCAAACGCCTTTGTCTACCCCATGTGGTACCAAACCACTTTGGTGACCGTAGTCACGATGTGTTACCAAAACACCGGTGGTGCCAAACCACCGGTGACATATAGTCACAATGTGCTACCAAAGCACCGTGTCCGTAGACACAAATCGGGTGATGGGGCCAACCCATCATGTGATACCAAATCACCGGCGCACGATCCCATATCTCAAGTGGGGCCAACCCACGGTGGTGTTTACCACGAGGACAAGTCGCTATGAGGTACCAAACCTGGAGGTACCAAACCTCTCGGTGACATATAGTCACGAGTGTGTTACCAAACACTGGTGCTCACAACCACGAAACATCACGCCCTCTCCTCTCATATAGCCCATATTAGGTAAACGAGCTAACAACGGATCTCATGCATTTATCACATGTATCAATAAGCCATGCTTCCCAAAAGCATTAAAGTAATCTCATATTAACAGAGACTTACCGGGATCCTCACTTGTACCGTTAAGGTACCAATCCGCATCTACATCAAGCAGATTTACATACAAAATATATATATACAACACAACATTAATCGCTATACGTGTGTGTACACACTGTCACACCCCGAATAATCTAAATCCCGAATGAAGAAGTCGGCCACCTTAGATCCACTAGCCCCTATATTCGGCCAAGATAGTGTTAGTGATATGGGCCATTCGGCCAAACCAAATAATCCTTTTAGGGTTATTGCTTGAACCCGAATCCTTACCTACTCGCTTTGAATACTAGTCTCAAACTCCAAATCACGAATCTGGTTCACACATTAGAATCGGTCAATGGACAATGTCAAGAGCCTTCGGCTTTAATCGAATACCAACTAAATGAAATCTTCTTACCACTACTACCAAAACCGACACTAGAGATTAGGGCTTGGGTCAATCGCTTCACAATCTTGGGGTACCTAGCGAGAGATCAATTCCCAAAGCATTTAGAAACCCCGATTACCATTACAAGAAATCGGCACCTATCCCCTAATAGAAATCGACAAAAAACACAGAGGAGGAGAAAGATGGCATTCGCCATACCTACCTTCACCAATCGTTTGAAAAAAAGAAATCCATGAGAGACTTATGCTACTCCTAATATTCGGCCAAAGTGCTTCTAGATAGGAGAAGGAATTTCGGCACAAGGTAGGGAGTAGATTCGGCTAATAGAGAAAAAGAAGAGAAGGGGAAAAGAAAGTAGGGATTCGACGAAGAAAGGGTAGAGAGAGTTTCGGTTTTACAACAAGAAGAAGAAGAGGGTAGGGATTAATGGTGGTTTCGGTTTTGAGAAAAGATGAAAAAGAAGGAAAAGGGGTGGAAGATGAGAAAATGCCTAGCCGAAATTGTCAAGTAAGAGACTAAGAGAATTCGGCCTCCCCTCTACATAGTTCCTTGCCGATTACTCCTCTCCAACAAGGAGTCCTAGATTCGCCAACACCTGAATTACTCTTGGCCAATTGTTTAAAATCATTCAAAAGAGTTTGAATTAATCAGTTCCTACTTTTTCTCTCACAACTTTTAAACAAATATTCAAATAAAATCCAAATAAAATCTTTATTATCCTGAAGTGTTTGAATTGAGCATTTCTCTCTCTCTTTTGCCATCCAAAATAAAGAGCAAAAAGGAGGATTTTGTGACTCGAACCAAGGCTCTCCCTTGCTCCTTGGTGGCGTCACATGCTAGCTCCTAAGTGGGCTTGCTTTGCCACTTATCCAAGGCCTAATTAGTGTCAGATTACACCCATTTATTCTTATAACACCCCTCTTGCTAAGGCTCCCTTCTTTTAAAATTAAAAACTGAAATTTTTCTATCAAACCGGCACACTCAAAGCCTTAAATTAAGCTCTATTATTCCATTAATAATATCACAGCAGTTCATAACAAGAAAATAATCAAATTCCAAATAACCCCATATTTGGGATGTTACAGATACAGTGAGTTGGCTTCGGGCCATGATATAGCACTTCGGGTGTAAGATAAACCGATTTGGCTTCGGGCCATGCGTATCGACTGATTTGGCTTCGGGCCATGATATTAGTGCTTCGGATAAGTTACCTTGATTTGGCTTCGGGCCATGATATAGGTACTTATCGTGTGAGACCCTCGAGTATCCAACTTCTATTCCGAATGGTTCAACGGGTAAATGAAATACGATAATGTGTATGAGATTTGTACGAGATGGTACAGGTATGTGTATAAACTATTTTAGCATTAAATCGAGAAAATGATGATGAAAGTATATAATTTTGTGAATGAGTATTTGAAAGGTTTGTTAGCCAATGTGAGCTACATGTTGGTGTATTTAAATCGTTGAATTATATTTATATGATTGCATTAAGTTTATTTCATACGAGCTTACTAAGCTTTATAGTTTACTTTGTTTATTTTTCCCGTGTTTTCTAGTGTTATCAAAGCTAGCTCGGATTTGGGAATCGTTAGAGATCATTTCACACTACCACCTATCACTTGGGACCTTTGAACTTTGGTATTTTAAGTATATGGCATGTATATGTATTTTGAGTCATTTTGATTATGGGTTGATAGTGATTTTGGTTATTTGTAATGACTTGTAATTGCGTATGTTTTGGTTTGTAAATATGGCCATGAGTTTTGGCTTAATTTGGTGGATTTGGTTATGTGTATATATGGTTGATATTTTGAGTTCATGGATAGATATGTGAATGGCTTATGTTATATGGCTTATGGATATTGACATAGTAAATGTTAAATGGTTGATATTAGATTTGAATTGTGTTTGTGAATTGGTGTAAAATGATGTATGTTAGGTAAAGGTTTAACTAGTTGATTTGTATATGTATTTTGGGTATGTTTTGATTAAGTAAAATTTGAGGTATAAGCATGTTGGTTGCTAGTACTGGAAATGGTATGAATTAGCCTTGATTGTGGCTAAATAAGATGTTCATTTGTACTATGGATTGGTGCCATTTTGGTTGTTTAGGTGAGCATAAATGTGTGTGGCAAATTGGCTTGGTAAATAGCCTATTTTTATCCACACGGGCAGAGACAAAGGCGTGTGTCTCAGCCGTGTGTGACACATGGTTATGTTACACAGCCGTGTGTCCACCGGTGTTGAAATTGAAATGAAGTCAGTATGCTCCACGCGGTCTCACACACGGGTGTGTGATCGGTCGTGTGGCATAAGTCAGTATACCCCCTAATTTGCACACGGCCTAGCACATGGGCTTGTGACTTGGTCGTGTTGCAAAAGTCAGTATACCCTAAAGGTTTGGCATGGCCTAGCACACGGCCAGGCACACGGGCTTGTGTGGCCACTTCGAAGGGCACACGGGCGTGTGGTTGGCCGTGTGACCCAAATTAGTAAGCTCACTTGTTTGGACACGGGTATGACATGGGCTGGGACACGGCCATGTGTTCCCATTTCAAATGTCCACGGGGCTTGTGACACGGGCGTGTCTGGTGGCCGTGTGAGACACACAGTTTAGCAGTATATATGGTTACTATGTGTTATGGAAAATTCATGCATTCATGCATACTCATACATATTTTGCTTGAGGACAAGCAATAATTTAGGTTTAGGGGTGTGATAACTCTTGAAAAGAGTTATATTTCAGGCATCTAGATTGAATTAATTGTTTGTAATTAAGTAAATATGTTTGCATTTTTAGGATATTTTTAGAAGATAGCATAACAAAACTTGGATTGTGCTATAAATGTCATTATTTGTTACTAGGGAAGAAAGGTGTTGATTATTGTTGGCACCAAGTGTAGGATGAAGAAGAGAAGAGAGAAATGAGAAAGAAAATGAAGGAAGTGAAATATTGCCATGGCAAAATGTTGGTTAGATTGCCAACAAGAATTCCATGGCAATTCCAAGAAGATGATGTAACACTCAGTCCACGTCACTCTCAGCCAGTTATACTTGTACCGAATAAACCACCCTGAAAAAGAGGAAGCAAAAGGTGTGTGCTGAGAGGGAGGGACTATAACATCCCTTACCCGTATCCGTCGCCGGAATAGGGTACGAGGCATTACCGGACTTAATCACCTATAACCGATCATTTTCGAGTCACAAATTTCTATCCAAATTTAAAACTTTTCATATTCAATCATAGAGTCCCTAATATGGACCTACGAAGCCCAAAACATGCTTTGGAAGCGGTTCGGGACTAAACCGAGAAATTTGGAAAATTTCACAACACTTAGAAAATTTTTCTTCAAAATAGGGTCACACTCAATATGCATCCTCAACAACTCTTATACATGCATAATCATATCTAATTATCATACCATACCATTGAGCCAAACTTAGAAATTCGACATCAAGACTACTAGCACATTCAACCATTAGGTATTTAGGCCAAAACCCACAACTCATCATGTATCATGCAAACACAGCTCACATCACAAGACATTGGCATATAAATAATATATATAGGCTTACAATCAATTAGCCAATATAAGCCAATTAGCATGGCTACATACTACAATAACCTTTAACCATTACAAGCCAATACATTTGGCCAAAACATAATAACACATACACAAAATGACTAAGTCCCTATACATACCATAGACTTAAATTACTTGAAGGCATTGATACCAGTCAAAAGCTTGATAGTGTGATAGAATCTCCGACGATCTCCAACCCGAGCTAGCCTCCGTGACACTATAGGAAAAAGGAAAGGAAGGGGGTAAGCTATATAGCTTAGTAAGCCCATATGAAAATAATAACCAATTTATTAACATGTTTTCACCAATTCTCACAATATGTTCTTAAGGTAATACAATCATAATTGCACAAAATTTCACTATTTACTTATGTTCATCTCAAGCTGTCTACTCAAGTTACAGTCACTAAATTATTTATATCTTGACATACGGAACTCCAAATTAAGATCCAAAAATTTTCCCTGAAACTAGACTCACTTATCTTCTTACCATAAAATTTTCAGAATTTTTGGTTTAGCCAATAAGTACAGTTTATTCTTTAAAGTCTCCCCTGTTCTGCTGTCTGACAGTTTCGACCCTTCTTCACTAAAAATTAATTATCTCTTCGTACCGAATTTGGATAATGTTTCCATTTATTTATATTGAAGGTAGACTCATTAATAAATTTAAGCATATAAATTATAAACCATAATTATTTTTATACAATTTTTAGTGATTTTCCAAAGTCGGAACAGGGGATTTCGAAATCATTTTGGCCTGTCTCACAAAAATTCAAATATCTCAGAATATTAAATTTTTTCACTTACACTGTTTCTTTTATGTGAAAATAGACTCAATAAGCTTTAATTTCATATCTTATTCAACCTCTAATTCGATTTTCACCATTTTTTGTGATTTTTCAAAATGATACAACTGCTGCTGTCCAAACTATTTTATTGCTAATTTTACTCTATCATATTTTCTTTGTATTAATTCTCATTTACACACATATAACACTAAAGTATATCCATAGTTAGACATACCAATAGCTAGTCATCATCAAATATTTACAAGTCTTCATTGTAACACTTACTCCATATCAACCTTACCAAATTCGATCACATATCGAGCACATTGCTCATGAATATATATACACATGTACCTGCACTTGTTCATCACATAATCACATTCAATTACACTTAGTCATTTTCCCGTTGAACACATCGGAATATTATTGGATACATCGGAAGTTTGCACATAAGTGCACACTTGTAGCCAAAGCTACTTCACATCACTTTTCACATAGAGGCTCATTCTCGAGCTATTCACTTTCACAAGTCTGCTCACACAAGCTGTCAATCATTCGTTACTACTCAGTGCTGCTCACACAAGCTGTCAGGTATCCGCAACACATGCCGGTATAGCCAGCCACTGGTAGAACTTAAGACCAGCACCCGGATTCACTCAGTCACAATTTCACATAGATTTCACATAGGTCCCTAGTGACATGTCACTTGTATCCTATTCTATTCCTAAGGTTCAATCGGGAAATTTCTCACATTTCAATACTTCGTCAATTTCGTTCAATATTCAGCCACATCTCATAAAATATATCAAAACATAAAAACGCAAGTAAAAACGATGCATTATTTACATACAAACTTACCTCGAAAGTAAAATCGGTGAAAAAGACTTATTCGTCAATTACTTGTTTTTCCCCGATCTAGATCTGCACCTTGTTTTTCTTGATCTAAAACATCACATTTAACTTATTTAATCATTATACTAATCAACTCAGCCCATATTTGGAAACTTTGTCATATTTACACTTTTTTCCCTAGGCTCGTAAAATGATTTTCATTCAATTTCTTTGTACTTTAAGCCTAGCTGAACAATTTTCATAACTATAATAGCCCACAATTTCCATTAAAACACACTTTTATGACATATTTCATAACTTTTACAAATTAGTCCTTTTAGGCATTTTCACCGAAAATCACTTAGTAAAAGTCATTTCTCTAACCATAAACATGCATTTTCTACCATTAAACATCAAAATACACACATATTCATCATGGTTCAAAACCCTAGACTTTAACCATATCTCAAATTAGTGGTAGAAATAGATAGATCTTGTTACGAGGATTTCAAAAACGTAAAAATCGTTAAAAACAGGGCTAGAACAAACTTACAATCGAGATTGGAAGCTTGAAAAACCCTAGACATGGTTTCTCCATGCAAGTTTTGACCAAGGGGTTGAAGATGGACAAAAATTGGCTTTTAATTTTGTTTTTAATTCATTTTAATAACTAAATGACCAAAATGCCCTTAATGAAAAACTTTGGAAACATGCCTAACCATGTCCATTTTTGTCCACCAACTTTAAAAATGGTCTAGTTACCATATAAGGACCTCCAATTTAAAATTTCATAACAATTGGACACCTCTAGCATGTAGAACTCAACTTTTGCACTTTTTACAATTTAGTTCTTTTGACTAAATTGAGTGCCCAAACGTCAAAATTTTTGAACGAAATTTTCACAAGATCATTTGGTGAGACCGTAGACCATAAAAATATAATAAAAACAAATTTTCTTATGTCGAATTTGTGGTCCCGAAACCACTGTTCCGACTCGGCCCAAAATCAGGCTGTTACAGGGACCTATCCTATTAAGGAGGAAAGAGAAAAGATGCAAGGGGATGAGGATTTTAGGGAGAGAGGAATTGGAGAGCATTTTTTCTCTACATCGAATTCACTACATCAAATTTTAGTATTAAAGTGAAAGCTGGAGTAGCGAGAGATTCATGCAATTTTGCCTTTATTTTCTGATTTGAACTTTGTGATTCGTAAACTTGAATGATGATGTTGAGTGGTTTTATTTTGGATTTGAATGTTAAATCCATGAGCTAAATCTCATTGGGTTGGAATTATTTGGGTGAAATTTCACTATATTTAATGCCTATGGTCTGATTTTAAGTATATTGCTGTTTCATTTGATTTGTGATTATTTTAAATGCAAGCTCTAGACATCGATGATTGTATGGTATGTTGTTAGATCTAATTTAATTTTGAAAAGATTAAATAAATTGGATTATTATCGGTTGATACAGGCGAGTATTCGAAAGAATAATTGCAACACTCTAGACATAGAAGTTATGATCTGTACAGGGAAATGAAGAACAGTCTAGATATCATTATTGAGTTCTGTAGACATGCAAAAACTTAGAATGATAGCTTAAAGTCTGGCTCTCGAAAGAAGCAGACCGCAGTAGTGATTCCCTGAGCAGTAGAATGGTTAATATTTTGCCATGGCATTGTTATGATATAAAAATAAAACCTGAGTAGTTCCAACCTTTATCATTCAACAGTACAAATCCTCCCCACTTATTCTTTGAGAATTGCCATAGTATTTCAATTGCCCTAGCATTTTTTCATTCATACTTAATTTTCTTAATCCATTCATTAATTCTCTTTATCATTTTGTGATTTGTTTCTTTTGCACAGTTTAATTTGACAAATTCAGAGTAATAGCATAACCAATTTTTTTAATCAATTTCGATCCTTGTGGAGATGATACTGACTCATCACTTTATTGCTTAATTCGACGTGTATACTTGCACATTCGCATTACACATTCATACGCGACAATGATGTTGGGCCGTCTCAAGAGTAGGGAAAGACGAGAGTCATAGACGAGTGACGAAAACTTGGTTTGTACTTTTATGATTCGAGTTCAATATATATGTTGTTATACATTCCTAATTGTTGCAAAACTGGCTATTGAGGTAAACTTATTATTTGTCTCATGACTCTATTTGTATATAAAGATTTGAATGTCGAGAATTGAATTGATTTGAGCTTAGTACAAATGAGCATGATATGAACTATGAAGTCACACCCGAATTTCCTTAGCGACTCGAATTTATAGGAGCTCGGGAGTTAATTGAACAAAGTAGAGAGTTAGCAGAACCTATTGAGAATTTTGGAAAAATTTTGTGATTTTCGTGTAAATAGTTAGGTTTCAATTATGAACTGGTTAGGATGGAACCGTCTGGTTTCAAAGTGGGAGACAAAATAATTCCTAGCGATTGGCTAAGAAAAATTGGGAGATTATGTATAGGAGTTATATATAGATGTTAATGAACGCTCTAACAGAAGGAAGATTCTTTACATTTCTGTTTACAAATTTCTTCTTACTTGCATTATCTTCTTCGGTTGTTCTGAAGAAGAGGAGAGCTTAGGAGAGCTCTGTATAGAGCAAAAGTCGTGAGAATTGGAGTTTGGAAGTAGAGAATTTGAGAAGTTGGTAAGTTTTCTTTCCTTCCGTACTGGAGGGTTCGAGGAAGGAGAGAGAGTAATGATTTTATACTAAGTTTCTGTAAAGTGGGATTCTTGGTTTTAAGGTTTAATTGCTTTCGATTTAACCAAGTTATGGTTGTCATGCTTAGCTTCCAAGACGAAGAAAGCTCTGGTGTTGGGACCAGCTAAGCTGACAAGGAAGAAGGATTTAATGTGAGTTTTGTACTCTTCTCACTTCCCTCTAAATGTCGTTTGCTGTGTGGTAGATATGCTCTATGAATGTACACTATGTTGATATGTTTTCTTGTCGAAGATGGCATATTACCCATAGTATTAGTGTTTGGAATTACCTTGATAGAGAAGATGAAGATAGGAATAAATGGTGTATTGGAGGAATGGGCAGATTAAAATGGGTATATAAGGGAGTTTGGGGCTGCACTAAGGAAATGGTATTGACTAGCTCGCTAGAGTGATATTGTTACGATAGTCTATCGACTTTATGGAGCGACACCGCGACGATGATTATCAAGTCTTACGAGGCGACACATTGAAATAAGTTTATTGATTCCTTGGAATCGGGAGTTCGGCAGGACATTAAACATGGGGTACATTTGTAAGACCATAGCTCGACTATGGAAACATATGGAGTCCACCAGGACATTAAATATTGGGTACATTGTGTAAGATCATATCTTAGCTATGGCAACATATGGAACCTTCTAGGACATTACACATGGGGTACATTGTGTAAGACCATAGCTCGGCTGGAGTTCACCAGGACGGTAAAACAGAAGTGCCGCCAAGATATAAAGAAGAAGACTTGATGCGCAACAAATTTCAAGACCAAATGGACTTTGTTTTCCTGAGAATGCAAGTAAACATGATAGCAAAGGGGTTTGCCAAAGGCAATGGTGGGTGGAGCCTGGGATGTAATAGCTCGATTTCAGTGGTGCCAAAAATAGTGGTTTCAAGACCACGACTTCGATGAGTGGGTTAGTATTTTAATATTTATTTAGTGTTTAAAAGTAATTATTAGGGTCGTATTAAAATTTGGTTAAGAAATTTTAAGGTTTAATTAGTTAATTAAGTGAAAAGGACTAAATTGTAAAAATTTCAAAAGTAAGCCTCTATTAGATAATAAGTTTAATTGTTAAAGTACAAGGGTTTATGAGGCAAATATGCCATTAGTATAAAGGTAGGCATGGTTGGCATTGTTTTGTTATGTATATATATGTTTTATTAATCAATTAAAATAAAAATAATTAAATGATAATAAAAAAACAAATAAAATTATCTCTTTCATTGTTCTTTAAACCACAAAAAATTCACCATTGAAAAAGAAAAAGAAAAGCTTCAAGCTACTTAGTCTTTCGGTCAATTTGCATGTAAGTATAACTAAGCTTGTGTTTAATGATTTTTATATTTTTTAGCTCGTTTTAACTTAGTTTAGCTAGCCTAAGGGTCAATTTATAAAATTGTTAAAAGTCTAGGGACTTGCCATGAATGAGTTTGTAGTGTTTGTGAATTTAATTGATAGATTATTAAACTTGGTTGTTAAATAGACATATTTTGTAAAGTGATTTTTGATGAATTTGTGTTTAAAGACTTAATTGAGAAATTAGTAAAATTTAATGAATTTTGGGTGAATTGGGGGAAAGTTTTGGGCTTTATGTGAAGCTATTAAAAATCAGCTAGCATGAAATTTTATTAATTGTAGCTAAATTGTAAGTTTCGGGTTTAGGGACTAAATTGCATAAAAGTTAAAATGTTAGGGGTAATTTTAAATTTTATATTAAAGTGGGTTATAAGATAGAATTATTGATATTAAGTTATTTGAATGATTTAGTTGACTGAAATTATTATTTAGATAAAGAAAAGAATCAACCAGACTTGAATCGAGGGAAAGCGAAAGTCTCGGATTAGTTTTCGACTTTGCTGTAAGTTTGTATGGGTCATAAACTTATTAATTATTGTTTGGATTGTATGTTATTTAATGTTAATTTAGATATTATTTAAGTTGGTAATATAACGATGTTTTGGATATTTGACGGTTTAATAGTTCCGTTTGAACCTTAAGAATACTTAGTGTAACATCCCCAAACCCGGCCCATTCACTACGACCGAATCTGGTTATGTCACTGGGAAAAGACGGTTGAAAATCTTCTTAATTTAAAATAAAACATCGTAGTTTGCTGAATTTTGGAAAACATATCTTTGGAATAAAACTTTGCTATTAAACTCATTCATTTTTAAAACTTTAGTTTATAATATCCAATTTGAATAAATAGGTTGCAAACCATAAATCATTTTCACGTAGCAATTTAATTTAAATAAACCATAGTTAAAGTAATACTAAAAACATAAAATGGCCTTTATTACAACTCCAACAATTCAAATAAAGTACTTATATCAAAATCAAGCATGAAATAATTGAACATCATCTTCGGCATGGGCCACCTTGTCCTCTCCGATCCCAAGCCCACTTTATGCACTACCCGAAATGGTTAAGGAAAAGGTGAGTCACCTGCACTCGATGTGCTACCCTTTTTCCCGGATTAGCAAAATATCACATACAAACATAATCATGATCATCATGCATCCCAATCATATGCACCCAATCCTAACCGTCCATACACCTCTTCTACCCCGTGTGGTACCAAACCACCGGTGGTGCCAAACCACCGTGACGATAGTCACAATGTGTTACCAAAACACCGTGACCAAAGTCACAAATCCAATGATGGGGCCAACCCATCGTGTGATACCAAATCACCGGCGACAATCCCGTATCTCAAAAGTGGGGCCAACCCACGGTGGTGTTAACCACGTGGACGAGTCGCAATGAGGTGCCAAACCTCCGTGTCCCAAAGACACAAATGTGGTACCAAACCACCGGTGACCGTAGTCACGATAATCGAGTGATGGGGCCAACCCATCGTGTGATACCAAATCACCGCGACGATCCCATATCTCAAGTGGGGCCAACCCACGGTGGTGTTAACCACGTGGACGAAGTCGCTATGAGGTACCAAACCTCTGGAGGTACCAAACCTCTCGGTGACCGTAGTCACAGTGTGTTACCAAAACACCGTGCTCGTCGACAAAAATATCACCGCCCCTCCACTCATATCACCCATAATCATACCAACTCATGTATAGTATTCAAATCATGCAAACATGTTTAACGTTGCATCTCATAGCACATACATCATAAATCATGACATCATGTATCAAAAACAAGACTCATAATGAAACGGACTTACTCGAATCCGTGCACATACCCCATAGGGTATCATATCACTCAACCATACTATTTCGGTTTTACCAATCAATCAGTTTTATCAAACATATACAAAGCAAGAAGTGTGTTAGTTTACACACTGATTACTAATGCGACTATCAAATCCCGTAGATCAAGATCTAACGCACTAGATCCCCATTCCTTAACACTTTCGAGCACTAGCCACAACCCGAGATATGCGAGATCAAGCCTTCCCTACAATCGGCCAAAACTAAACAACATAATCATGCTAATCAACCTTTAAAGGGTATAATCGTAATTTTACCTACTAAGGGTATTTTCAGAATTCACACCTGCAATGGCCTTTCGAAGGCCTAATGTCGCCACTAGCGACTCATTACCACTTCCGGTTGTACCGGACTATTGACCTAAAACCCGATTTCGGCCCATCCGGGCCCACACGCTCGTGTGGCCCACCTAACACGAATCTAGCCACGTATATAACTTCCACCTAGTCTAGTTCAACATATACTAACCAATCATGCAAAAGCCAAGACTTGAACCTTGGACCTCCTTCCTTCCTTGTGGCGTCACTCCCTTTGTAACACCCCAAACTCGGACAAGACACCACGTCCGAATCTGGTATGCTACGGGGAAATCGTTTTTGAAAAGTTAGATGTTCCGTTTAAAAGCTGAGTGAAAACACAGTGTATTTGAAACAAATTTGGGTAGACTTGTTTGAAAAACGGGCGATGTTCTTGAAACCCGGAGAATTCGAAAACTTAGCCAGAATGTGTAGTTAAAACGAGTTTATACCATTTAAAACCTCATTAGTTTCTTTGTGATACATAATACACTTTTAAACTTAGGAGAACTACAAGTTTGAATTGGGAACCATTTGTAATCGTTTATCATAAAGACTTAGTGTGATCCCCGATGGTATAGTTTAAAAACACGAAGCGTGCTATAATTTTGAAATCATTATCTTTCCATGTTTTAGTGAAATTCATACCAACTTGTTTTGTTAAAGCAAATTAAAATCTAATGAGAACATCAAACAACTTAAAGCGTAAATTAGAGGCCTTTTACAAAACCAAATTAAAACCCAAATAAAAGTAAATAAGCTAAAGTACCCAAAACATAGAGTCTGAGTAAGAACTTTATTCAGCATGGCATAAGCACCTCGAGTCCATCCCGGCTCCAAGTCCGCATCTACGAGTCACCTGAAATGTCAAAGGAGAGGGTGAGTCGAGTGACTCAGTGTGTAAATCCCGCTCCCGAAGAAACAACATGCTAACACATATCATACATAGCAACATAATTAATGCAACCCGAACCTAACCATCCATATCGCCTTTCCTACCCCGTGTGGTACCAAACCACTGGTGGTGCCAAACCACTGGTGACATATAGTCACAATGTGTTACCAAAACACTGGTGTCCCAAAGACACAATATCCGTCAAGGTGGTACCAAACCACTGGTGTCCCAAAGACACAATGTGCTACCAAAGCACTGGTGACCGAAGTCACAAATCCAATGATGATGGGGCCAACCCATCGTGTGATACCAAATCACTAGCAGACGATCCCATATCTCAAGTGGTGCCAACCCACGGTGGTCAAACCACAGGGACAAGTCGCAATGAGGTGCCAAACCTCTGGTGTCCCAAAGACACAATGTGCTACCAAAGCACTGGTGACCGTAGTCACGAATCTGGTGATGGGGCCAACCCATCGTGTGATACCAAATCACTGGCGTCAATCCCGTATCTCACAAGTGGGGCCAACCCACGGTGGTGTTAACCAGAGGGACGAGACGCTGAGGTACCAAACCTCTGGAGGTGCCAAACCTCTGGTGACCCAAAGTCACAAAGTTGTGTTACCAAAACACTGGTGCTCGTCAGCACAATATATCATTACTCCCTCCACTCGTATCACCCATCCACATACCATTCCCATGTAATCATGCGTATCAATCAATCATGCATATCATGCTAACATGTCTAATCCCATATCCCATGTCACATATATCCACAGCCATGGTAACATATAGATCATTATTAAACACATAATAATAATACTGACTTACCCGAGTCCAGGATCATACCCATTTGGGTATCATATCAATCATCACCGCTTTCATTAGTCATCTCCCGTGATTATCAATCATATTACTAAATATAAGTGTGTTAGTATACACACCGATAACTACGAGTCTAGAATCCCAACGAAAACGATCTAAGTCCCTCGAGTACGACTCCTATAATCGGCCACACATTAGGGGTTAGGCATCTACACATTCGCCAACACCATTAAGACCAAAAGGGTTTGTCGAATCACCCTTACCTTGCTATTGGTTTGATTCTTTATCAAACCCGAACCACAAAGGCTTTCCTTCCCACAATCGACCACCTTCAAAAGGGAACTATTAATCTTTTGTTACCTTTGCCTTAATCGAACCTAAAAGATTGAAATAATAACAATACCATATACTTACCCCTACTTACCAACGATCAACAAAAGAATGACGATTCCCTTGTTTGCTTCACACTCCAAAGACCCTAAAACAAAGAGATTAGAACCCTTCCACATGGCCATATTCGGCCCTTAATCAACCAAACGATCAAGAACAGAACAAGAGAAGAAATGGCCATTCGGCCAAATCCCTCCATTAACTCCCCTCCACTCATTTGAAATGTGATGACCAAGTCCTCCTCCTAAACTTCCTCTCCACCCTCCATTTGAAAGTGAAGACTTGGTCCAAGGTAGAATTTGATTAGCCTTCTACCTCTCCTCCATGCCGTCCCAAAAAGAAGCCCAAAATGGGAGCTCTACGACTTGAACTCTGGACCTCCTCACATGTAGACGACGCCACACCAAGCTCCTCCTTTGCCACTCACACTCTTCATTTGTGCAACAAATTACCAAAGAAAACCCTTATACCCTAGCTCCAACAACTCCCCGACTTAACACCCAAAACCAAAAATTTCCCATTTACTCAGTGCATACACCTAGGCTACAATTTAGCCCCTAAAACACCGAAATAGCAAAGACAAAGACACTAAACACATGCAACAACAAAATTGCCCCTAACCCGGGATATTACAGTTCTACCCCCCTTAAAAATAATTTCGACCCCGAAATTACCTCAGTCAAAAGAGTTGCGGGTATTGCCGCCTCATCATATCCTCGGGCTCCCACGTGGCTTCTTCCATGCCATGATTCCGCCAAAGTACCTTGACCAAAGGCACAGACTTCCTACGCAGAACCTTCACATCCCGATCAAGAATCGCACAAAGTTCCTCTTCTATGGTCAAATCGATTCACCTCGATCTCTTCCATCGCTACCACATGTGACTGGATCCGAACGATACCTCCAAGCATCAAACGTGAAAAACATCGTGAATCGGCTAAGCTCTCACCGGCAACTCAAGCTGATATGCTACTGGTCCAACTCGTCTCAAAACCTTATACGGCCCAATAAACCTCGGACTTAGCTTGCCTTTCTTCCCGAACCTCAGCACCTTCTTCCAAGGCGAGACCTTCAGAAAAACTCGATCCCCTACCGCGAACTCTATATCTCTTCGCTTAAGATCGGCATAAGACTTTTGCCGGTCCGAAGCTTCCTTCAATCGAGCCTGAATCAACTTAACCTTGTCCTCAGTCTCAGCAACCAACTCGGGTCCCAACAACTGACGTTCACCTAACTCCGTCCAACACGTAGGTGAGCGACACTTCCTACCATACAACGCCTCATATGGTGCCATCTTGATGCTCGCTTGGTAACTGTTGTTGTAGGCGAACTCCGCTAATGGTAGAAACTCCTCCCAACTACCTCTGAAATCCAAGATACAACCTCTCAGCATATCCTCTAAGACCTGAATAACCCTTTCGGATTGACCGTCAGACTGCGGGTGAAAAGCCGTGCTAAAATCCAAACGAGTTCCCAGAGCCTGATGCAGTGCTTTCCAGAACCTTGACGTGAATCTGGGATCCCTATCCGAGATTATCGAAACTGGCACGCCGTGCAACCTCACTATCTCTGAGACATACAGCTTCGCTAACTTCTGAAGTGAGTAGTCAACCCTCACCGGAATAAAGTGAGCTGATTTAGTCGATCGATCCACCACTACCCAAATCGAATCTTTCTTGCTTGGCGTAAGCGTAACTCCACCGACGAAATCCATGGTTATCCTTTCCCACTTCCACCGAGGATCTTCACAGTCGAAGCAAACCCGACGGCAATCGATGTTCACCTTGACCTGCGACAAGTCGACACTTCCCAACAAACTCTGTCACCTCCTTCTTCAAACCAGGCCACCAAAACTGCTCTCTAAGATCCTTATACATCTTGCTACCTCCAGGATGCATAGCATAAGGACTGCTATGTGCGTCCTGAAGAATCTTCTGCCTTAGCTCAACGTCCTTAGGCATACAAGCCTTACCTTGAAAACACAGAACCTCATCACTAGACAGACTATAACCCTCCAAACCACCATTCTCGCACTTCTGCCCTCGCGCGCTCCGTAACCTCATCCAATAATCGCTTTCTCTCGATCGCTCAACCCAAGTAGGCTTAACCTGCAGCTCTGCCAAAATACTCCCATCGTCATACAAGCTCAAATGGGCAAACAATGCTCTTAAGTCCGAAACAACCTTACGGCTTAACGCGTCTGCCACCACGTTAGCCTTGCCCGGATGATACTCAATCGAGCAGTCGTAATCTTTTAACAATTCGACCCATCTACGCTGCCTCAAATTCAAATCCTTCTGAGTCAAGAAATACTTGGACTCTTATGATCCGTGTAGACTATCGACCTCTCTCCATACAAGTAGTGCCTCCAAATCTTTAAGGCGAAGACTACACCGCTAGCTCCAAATCGTAAGTCCGGATAGTTGACCTCGTGTGGCCTCAGCTGCCGAGAAGCGTAAGCCACAACCTTACCTTCTTGCATCAACACACAACCCAAGCCCGTATGTGATGCATCGCAATGAAACTGTATTCCTTACCACCTCGGGTTGAATTAGAACCGAGCCTCGGTCAAAATCTTCTTTAACTTATCGAAGCTTTCCTGCTGCTTCTCACCCAAATAAACGGAACCTCTTTCCTTAACAACTTGGTCATCGTACACGCTATTAGCGAGAAACCCTCAACAAACCTTCTGTAGTATCCGCCAAACCTGAAAACTACGAATCTCCGCCACCGACCTAGGTGGCTTCCAATCCAAAATCGCCTCAATCTTACGAGGATCTACACGAATCCTCACCACACTACATGACCCAAGAAAGTCACTTCTCTAGCGAACTCGCACTTATCGAACTTAGCATAGAGTTGCTTTTCCTCAAAATCTGCAACACCACTCGCAAATGCGCATCATGCTCTTCCTCCGTCCTTGAGTATACTAAGATATCGCCTATGAAAACCACCACGAACCGATTCAGATCTGCTTTGAAACACCCTATTCATCATATCCATAAACGCCGCCAGGTGCATTTGTCAACCCGAACGGCATTACCGAGAATTGTAGTGCCCATACCGAGTCCGAAACGCTGCTTTTATGGATATCACCTCCTTAACCTTTAATCGGTGATACCTGCACCTCAAGTCGATCTTCGAAAATACCGCAGCACCCTTCAAATGATCAAACAAATCATCTATCCGTGGCAACGGGTACTTGTTTTTAATCGTCAGCTTGTTCAATTGGCGGTAGTCTATACACATCCGCATCGAGCCATCTTTCTTCTTAACGAAAAGTACCGCGCACTTACTGCGAAACACTTGGCCTAATAAAACCCCGATCCAATAACTCTTGATCTCGAGCCTTAAGCTCCATCAATTCCTTTGGTGCCATCCTATACGGAGCAATAGACACCGGCGCAATCCGCAATGTGTCAATCCCGAACTCTACCTCGCGATCGGCGGCAAACCCGAAGCTCCTCAGAAAAAATCAAGAAACTCCTTAACTGTACAAACCTTCTCCACAAGAGACTCCTTAGCCTCCAAGGCATACACATGAACTACATACGCTCACACGACCCTTCCCGACCATCTTCTCTGCTTTCAAAGCGGATACCACATTTGACAAGTAATCTCTCCTATTACCTATCATAGCCACCTCTTCACCCTCGACCGCCCTAAGAACCATGCGCTTGGTCACGCGCAATCCAACCTCGCTTTGGTACTTAACCAGCCAATCCATCCCAAGAATCGATCGAATTCCCCAAACGCCCGCCCCATCGGATCGGCAAAGAAACACTACCCCTTGAGTTCTAAGGGTACCTCTCTAAACAGCTTTATCTACTACTACAGAGTGACCTAGAGGGCTAATCACGACCAATCGCCTAGAAGATATCTCGAGTCTAAATCCATGGTCTCTACTATACTACGGCAACATAAGAGTGCGTCGATCCCACATCAATCAAAGCAAGATAAGGAGAACCAAAAATCAAAAACGTACGGTTATGACGTCCCGGCAAGCGCCGCTTCTCCTCTCGGCGCCTCGCAAAGATATACCAATCCAGTGCCGTTCGCATCGTAACTACCGCACCTCTCGCCGGTGCTCCACGGCCCCGACTGTAACCATTACCACGGCCCTCTCGCGGTGGCGGTCCATTACCTCTGAACCGACACGGCCCGACTCTCGGGATCAATCCTCGCCATCCTACGCGGACAATCCCCTAATGCGATGCTCCAGAGAACCACACTCGGCAACCTTTTCCACCACCCAACAACCACCCCAATGAGATTTCCCACACCGACATCATCAAGGCGGTCCTCGCCTAGCAAAGAACAAACCTAGCGGATCGATTCTACCCACTCGGTCTGGCCTCTTCTTCGCGGATTACCCGACGATCCGTAAGACCCAAAACTCCTCTTAAGCCTACTCCTGCCCATGCTCTGCCTTACCGACTCTTTAATACCCTCGGCTACCTTAGCCTTCTCAACTAAGACAAAGAAACTCGCGCTCCCGGCAGTGGAGCAATCAAGACCTCAACTCGCCTCGCACCATCCTCGAACGAACACACCTCTCATGCTCGGTGGCTACAATGCCCTGGCATACCTACTCACCAGAACTCACCATACTCGAAATGCACTTACTCCCGAACAAGCCTCGTAAATGCCTTTCATTTGCGGGAGTCGATGTAACTGGCCCGATGTATTTCTTTTGATATGCACTGAAAATAACCCCATGTCAAATCCTCTGCTCGCCACCACATGTCTCGAACCGTGAGCCACCACCGATATGACTCATCCCGAGAGTAGCGATACGATGCCCTTCGGCTTCTCTTCACCGCCAAGTCCGTGATCATCCATGATCCGCTCGCTTGCCTCTAGCCAATATTCCGCAGTGCTAGGAGCAACACCCGATACACCTCGAAGAAACTCGCCCCGTTAGCCCGGAGTCGCCAGAACAGCATTTCCTAACTCCCGCACCACCACCGCTCCGGCTACCCTTTCCAACACTCGCAAAGATCGCTCGTGACACCGCTGCGTCGTCCCCGCCCGATCTTGGAACTCACCACCTCCACCTGGTGGCGGAACCGATATCTCATTTCCTCGAACCCCGACTGATCCTACGGGCTCGCACACCGCCATCCTACCACGACCTGCGCCCACGACCACGCCCACCCCTAGCGCTCATGACTAATCTTTCTACGTATCTGGTTAAGAATTTTATGCATCAAGATTTATTCCACTTGTTTAAAAAGCAAGTCTTATGAATATTAAAGAGGATTTGTTTCATGCGAGTTCACGAGGATCCTATCGCCCAATCTCTAGAGTAGTATACTATTGCTATTCATCAAATCATATCACATCCAATCAAATCACAAGTAATAATACGGGTACTTACTTTGGCGAACTGGTGCCGAGACTCCTGGTGCATGCCTTTCAAACCATACTTTCAAAACAACCACTTAGACAGGACTTTTGAAACCATTTTGGGCCTCAGCCCCACAAATGAGCCTTTGAACTTGGCTCGATACCACAAATGTAACACCCCAAACCCTGACAAGACACCACGTCCGAATGCGGTATGCTACGGGAAATCGTTTTTGAAAAGTTAGATGTTCCGCTTAAAAGCCGAGTGAAAACACAAAGTGTATTTGAAACAAATTTGGGTAGACTTGTTTGAAAAAGCGGGCGATGTTCTTGAAACCCGGAGAATTAAAACTTAGCTGTAATGTGTAGTTAAAACGAGTTTATACCATTTAAAACCTCATTAGTTTCTTTGTGATACATAATACACTTTTAAACTTAGGAGAACTACAAGTTTGAATTGGGAACCATTTGTAATCGTTTATCATAAAGACTTAGTGTGATCCCCGATGGTATAGTTTAAAAACACAAAGCATGTTATAATTTTGAAATCATTATCTTTCCATGTTTTAGTGAAATTCATACCAACTTGTTTTGTTAAAGCAAATTAAAATCTAATGAGAACATCAAACAACTTAAAGCGTAAATTAGAGGCCTTTTACAAACCAAATTAAAACCCAAATAAAAGTAAATAAGCTAAAGTACCCAAAACATAGAGTCCGAGTAAGAACTTTATTCAAAGATGGCATAAGCACCTCGAGTCCATCCTGCTCCAAGTCCGCATCTACGAGTCACCCAAATGTCAAAGGAGAGGGTGAGTCGAGTGACTCAGTGTGTAAATCCCGCTCCCAAGAAAAACAACATGCTAACACATATCATACATAGCAACATAATTAATGCAACCCGAACCTAACCATCCATATCGCTTTTCCTACCCCGTGTGGTACCAAACCACCGGTGGTGCTAAACCACCGTGACATATAGTCACAATGTGTTACTAAAACACCGGTGTCCCAAAGACACAATATCCGCTAAGGTGGTACTAAACCACTGGTGTCCCAAAGACACAATGTGCTACCAAAGCACCGTGACCAAGTCACAAATCCAATGATGATGGGGCCAACCCATCGTGTGATACCAAATCACTAGCAGACGATCCCATATCTCAAGTGGGGCCAACCCACGGTGGTCAAACCACGTGGACAAGTCGCAATGAGGTGCCAAACCTCCGTGTCCCAAAGACACAATGTGCTACCAAAGCACCGTGACCGTAGTCACGACCGTGATGGGGCCAACCCATCGTGTGATACCAAATCACCGGCGCTAATCCCGTATCTCACAAGTGGGGCCAACCCACGGTGGTGTTAACCAGAGGGACGAGACGCCGAGGTACCAAACCTCCGAGGTGCTAAACCTCTGTGACCCAAAGTCACAAAGTTGTGTTACTAAAACACTGGTGCTCACAAGACAATATATCATTGCTCCTCCACTCGTATCACCCATCCACATACCATTCCCATGTAATCATGCGTATCAATCAATCATGCATATCATGCTAACATGTCTAATCCCATATCCCATGTCACATATATCCACAGCCATGGTAACATATAGATCATTATTAAACACATAATAATAATACTGACTTACCCGAGTCCAGGATCATACCCATTTGGGTATCATATCAATCATCACTGTTTCATTAGTCATCTCCCAGATTATCAATCATATTACTAAATATAAGTGTGTTAGTATACACACCTGATAACTACGAGTCTAGAATCCCAACGAAAACGATCTAAGTCCTCGAGTAATCGACTCCTATAATCGGCCACACATTAGGGTTAGGCATCTACACATTCGGCCAACACCATTAAGACCAAAAGGGTTTGTCGAATCACCCTTACCTTGCTATTGGTTTGATTCTTTATCAAACCCGAACCACAAAGGCTTTCCTTCCCACAATCGACCACCTTCAAAAGGGAACTATTAATCTTTTGTTACCTTTGCCTTAATCGAACCTAAAAGATTGAAATAATAACAATACCATATACTTACCCCTACTTACCAACGATCAACAAAAGAATGACGATTCCCTTGTTTGCTTCACACTCCAAAGACCCTAAAACAAAGAGATTAGAACCCTTCCACATGGCCATATTCGCCCCTTAATCAACCAAACGATCAAGAACGAACAAGAGAAGAAATGGCCATTCGGCCAAAAGCTTACCACCACCAACGATTGAAGCAAGGACCCTAACCTTCTACTACGATATTCGCCACTACAACTTCTAGGAGAAGGGGAGATATTCGCCCTAGAAGGAAACTAACTGAGGAGAATAGATTCGCCAAAGACTCGAATAAAAGAAAAGAATTTGCTTTTAGATGTTTAACACACCGTGATCTGGTTCTAAATGAGAGAAGAGAGAAAGCAAATATGAGATGAGAGTAGAGTGAAAATGGAATTTCGGCAAGATGGTTTAAGAAAAAGAGAAAAATCGGCAACAATAGAAGAGAGGTTCGGCTTAAGATTTTGGGAAGAAAAGAAATGATGGAAGTATTTTGAGAGATGACTTTCGGTTTACACAACTGAAAAGAAGAAAGAAACTAGAAGAGCATTCGGCTAACAACACAAAAGGTAGAAAACAAATTCAAAGAATTCGGCAAGGATGCCTTTTGACTTACGGTTTGCAAAAGAAAGAAGGGAGAACTCACTAGCAATTTCGGTTGCCTTTTTGCTACCTCCTAAGACCGATTGTGCACCCAAAATGCCAAAAATGCAAAATGCATTTCGGCTAGCACCTCACCCCACTATGCCGCCCATTTCCCCACTCCAACACCCAAAAATTCGCCAAATCCTCCATTAACTCCTCCACTCATTTGAAATGTGATGACCAAGTCCTCCTCCTAAACTTCCTCTCCACCCTCCATTTGAAAGTGAAGACTTGGTCCAAGGTAGAATTTGATTAGCCTTCTACCTCTCCTCCATGCCGTCCCAAAAGAAGCCCAAAATGGGAGCTCTACGACTTGAACTCTGACCTCCCTCACATGTAGACGACGCCACACCAAGCTCCTCCTTTGCCACTCTGCCACCTCTTCTTCATTTGTGCAACAAATTACCAAAGAAAACCCTTATACCCTAGCTCCAACAAATTTCCGACTTAACACCCAAAAACCAAAAATTTCCCATTTACTCAGGCATACACCTAGGCTACAATTTAGCCCCTAAAACACCGAAATAGCAGCACATCACACTAAACACATGCAACAACAAAATTGCCCCTAACCCGGGATATTACACCCTTGCCTCTTAAGTGGCGTCACTTTGCCACTACACCACACACTCCACTTGTGCCAAAAATTACCAAAAATTAATCTTAAGGCCTCCCTTGGCCCAATTCCTTTTTACCCTAAAAATCTAAATTTTCCAAAGCCTTCCCTTCTCATCCCAACATTCTTAAAACCCCAAAACACATCCAAGCACACCCAAGAACCTTCCAACACCTACATTATACTCAAACCGCATAGCCCCTAAACCAGGGTGTTACACTTAGGATACAAATGACATGTCATTAGGGATTATACGGTTTCAGGCGCTCGTCCTGGATGTCCTACCGATGGCTGAGGTCTTGCATTTGTTGTGGATTCTCCACAGCTCATGTGAACAGCATCGTGTAGCTAACATCCCGACCCACAACTCATATGAGTAGGCCCATTTCATAGCTCATGTGAGCATTATTGAAAAGGTTACAGTTACATGAAAAGACACTTTGTGTGAGCATTTCTTGAGTATCCGATGTTATTCAATATGGTTCAATAGGCAAATTAAGTTAAATGGAAAGGTATGTATATGAAATGAGCTATAATGTTGAGTATATGAAATGAGTTATGATGTTGAGTATATGAAATGGATAGTAAGATATCTGCAATTATATTGAAAGGGAAATCAAGTGAATATGTGATAGATGATTTGTAAATTGAGATTTATTTCATGAATTGTACCATGAATTGGGTGAAAATATATGCTCATTATGCACCTACCAACCTTGTGAAGTTGTGGTTATAGGATTGAAATGTATGCACTTGATTTTGTGATTGAATCCATGCTTGAATGGTTAAAATATAATATTCTCGGTAAGTTTAAGTTCTCATTATATGAACTTACTAAGCACTAGTTGCTTATGTAATTGGTTTGTCTATTTTGTAGATCATCGAAAGACTCGTTCGGTTGGGAATTCCTCATCGGAGTGTCATCACACTATCCATCCATCATATCAGTTGGGAAGACTCGTTCGGTTGGGAATTCCTCGTCGGTCGTGTGACCCCTGTTTATCAAATTTCCAAGTTTTCCCAAAATTGTTTGTTTTATTTCAAATTGATCCTTGATTTTTCCCAAGTCATTTTATGGCCTCGAAGGCTTGGTTTAAAGCTGGAATGTCTATGTTTTCTATGATTATACTAAATTGTTAGTTGTTGATATTAAAATGTATAATTTTTTCTATTTTGATGTTAAACATTCTGATTTGTACGATAATGCTATGTAACCTTGATTCGATGATAGAGATTGGTTAGAGGTGTTACATTTAGTGGTATCAGAGCTACAGTTTAGTTGGTTATCGGATTGAACGTAGCATGTATAGAGTATAGAATACATTCCATTTTATAACATGTGATAGTGTAATGTCTCCTGACTTAAATTTATTATGTTTTTCATATAGATAAAGATGTCATCCAACCGAGTAGATTTCGATGAAGTTGATAGTCACGCTTAAGCCTCCTTTCAAGGGGCTGCTAGTAGTGGGCCCATTTTTGAGGGACGAGGAAGTGAGGCACGAGAAGCCTTCTTCCATATAATGTTTGAATTGTTCTCTGATTTTATTCGAACAAATCTGATGGCTTAAGAACCTCCGCCCCTCTCGTACCCCAACTAGTTCCCCATATTCCTCAAGGTTCGGAATAGGTATGTGGAAACATGCCTCCAGTTTATAAAATTCGTAAATATGGGGTAGAATAATTTTGTGGTACAACTGAAGATGACCCGAAAAAAGCTAAATTTTGGTTAGAGAATACCATTAGAGTGTTTAACGAACTATCTTGTTCTTCCAATGACTATTTAAAATGTGTGACATTTCTGTTAAAAGACTCAGCGTATTAGTGGAGAAACACTTTGGAAGCAATGGTACCGATGGAACGAGTAAATTGGGATTTTTTCCAAACTAAATTCAAAAAGAAATATGTCAGTCAATGGTATCTTGATAAAAAGAGAAAAGAGTTTCTTGAATTGAAATAGGGTCGTAGAATCGTAGCTGAATATGAAAGAGAATTTGTGCAACTTAGTAAAAATGCTCGAGATTGTATTCCAACTGAAGTTGTTATGTGTACCCAGTTTGAAGATGGTTTGAATGAGGATATCAGATTGCTTGTCGAGATACGTGAATTGAAAGAATTTATTATTTTCATGGATTGAGCACATAAGGCGAAAGAACTTACTAAAGGAAAAAGAAAGGCAGATTTTAAAGTCCAAGACACGGGTAAACGATCGATAGGCAAATCATCTTCTTTTGGAGAAAAAAAAGAAAGAATCTTGTAGTCACATGTCAGCTCCATCTGGATTTTTCGGGAGGGATAGAGGGAAACAAACTAGTTCGAGACCTCAGGCTACCTCTGTAATGAGTGTGAGGAGTGTTCATGATAACAAGCCAAAATATCAGCAATGCAATAGAAGACATTTTGGAGAGTGTAGACTGAAAGAGGGATCGTGTTTTAAATGTGTTTCATTTCATCATTTTCTTTGGGATTTCCCTGATAGGTCCGATAGAGATAAAGCCTAGAATATACGATCTGATAATACGCCTTTGAGAGGGAGACCATCTAGGAACAGTAGTAATGCGGGGAATAGTTGAAGTAGAACGAAAGATTCTACAGTTTGATCTAAGACTCGGGCACCAGATAGGGCATATGCAATTCGATATCGTGAAGATGCTTCGGCACCTGATCTGATTACCGGTACATTTTCTATCTTTGATGTTAATGTTTATGCTTTGATTGACCCAGAGTCAACACACTCGTATATATGCATGACATTAATGTCAAATAAGAAAATATCGATTGAGTCAACTGAATTTGTGGTCAAAGTAACTAATCCATTAGGCCAGCATGTGTTAGTTGATAAAGTTTGTAGAAACTGTCCTCTGAAAATTTGGTATTGCATTTTTCCGGTTGATTTGATGTTATTACCATTCGATGAATTTGATGTGATTCTCGGCATGGATTGGTTGACTTTGCATGATGCTGTTGTGAACTGTAGACGAAAGCAAATTATGTTGAAATGTCATAATGGTGAAATAGTCAGGGTTGAATCAGACAAATGTGACAGTATCACCAATATTATTTCGACTTTGACAGCTCAGAAATGTGTCTGAAAAGGTTGCGAGGCATATCTAGCTTATATAGTAGATACCAGAGCTTTAAAATCGAAGTTGGAATTAGTTCTGGCTGTTTTTGATTTCACGGATGTGTTTTCGGAAGAGTTACAGGGTTACCAGTGGTCAAAGAAGTTGAATTTGCTATTGAGTTAGTATCGGAACTTCACCAATATCGATTGCTTTGTATAGAATGGCACCAGCTAAATTGAAAGAGTTGAAAGTGTAACACCTCTCACTCGTATTCACTGTCAAAATATGTAACACCCCAAACCCGACCCAAAACACCACGGCCGAATTCGGAATGTTACTGGGGAAAAATGTTTGAAAAATTCGGCTTTGAAGACGGAAGAGAATCAGTTTTAAGTTCTAAAACAGTTACTTCATTTAAAAAGGGGTTTGTCGTTCTGAAAATAGTAGTTTGCCGAGAAAAAAAAACTTAGAAGGTTGTGTAAAGTTTAAACCATTATATGTATAAAAATTTGAGAGAACGAGTGCTTGTGAGTAGTCTGAGTTTGAAAACTTTAATTTGATTTTTAAGTTGTATATGTCTCGAAATCATTCCCAATTATTAATCCGCTAATAATTCTAACTCAAACCATAATAAAAATCTCGAAACATTTTAAGCGGCCTTATACAAGAAAAATGTCCCAAAATGTAATGCAAAGTTTAATATGTGAATAGAAATAAACAGCTTTTGCATGGCCACCTCGAATCCACTCCAGCCCGGTCCATCGAATCATGTCTCACCTGCATGGTTTTTGAGAAAAATAGGGTGAGTCAAACCGACTCAGTGCGTAATTAAACCACATGATCCACAAATGGGCTTGACCCCAAATCCACATCAAACCACATACCACGCATAATGATTCAATATGTTAACCCAACCCAACCTAGTATCCAATCGCTACACACCACCCGTATATCCAGCCACCACACACTTGGGGATTACTAAATCGACCCTCCATCCGCTACACACCTTTTCGGTAGTTAATGCCGTCCACCTAGTGGTCTAGCCACTGATCCACGTGATTAAAATCACAAATATCCACGATGAGACTCAAGGCCAACATCAATCCACAGTGAGGCTCGAGGCCATCACTAATCCACGTACATAGATGTACACACTTCCCCTTATTAAATATATCCCGAACCCCATGCACAGGCAGCATACCATGATGGAATGACAATGTAATCATGTGAACATAACAGATATCCATATATAACATGCTTACAAAGATCCACATATATCCATCCACATTTTAATATAGGAAATGTACTAACCTGATTACCGGATTACCCAATATGGGTAACAATACCACCACAGCCACTTTATCGGCTACCACACATATCACAAGCATTTGACTAATTAAACAAAGAAACAAAGTATTAACTACACACCGAGAACCTCAAGCACTAGACTCTCGATTTCCCTAACGCCCTCACTTGAAGAGACTACAAATGATCAGCTTGTCTCTTTCGACACCGCCCACACCCCGGTGGCCAATCCCGACATCAATAAACAGACTGCTTGAACTTAGGGGTAGGGACTACGTGTCCAACCCCTTTCTCTCCTTAGCTGATATTTGAATCCATCAAACAAAGTCTTTGGTCAGAAGACCCGGGTTAATACGTTAATTCAGATCTAAACGAAACCAAACGAATGCTAAAATCAAAAGAACACTCTTACCAAAGTCGACCTAAATCCCGAAGGCCCTCACTTGAACTTGAAGGTTGTCGAAATCCCTATACGAGCCATGTTAGATTCGGCCTAACATCTATGGACAAAAGAAATGGCCTTTGGCCGAACCAAATACCTTCTTACCTTGATTGATCAAGTCCCGAAAGATCCTTAATACTCCACTACTACTATTCCGATTGAGAAGATTCGTAGGAGATGAACGACAACGTCCCCTTTACAGGCTCTGACAGATATGGCCAAGAGATATAACTGGAGAAATAAATACAATAGTAGAAGAGAAGAAAGAGTATGAACGAAAAAGAGAAAGGAAATGGTGAATGGGAGATTCGGCCAAGGTATAGAAAAACTATTCGGCTTTGATGATGAAACAAGTGATGGAAGAAAAGAAGAGAAAGTTTGAGGTTAAGAGGTTCGGCTATAGGAGAAAGTGAAGGAAAAGGTTCGGCTATGGTGAAGATGGAGGGTGTATTTCGGCTTTTTAGAGAGTGAAAGAATAAACCTTCGGCTTTAGACTATAGTAAAAGAAGAAGACCGAAAATGAATTACTCTTGGCCGACACTTTCTAAGAAGACTAGAGAAGAGAGAAAATGATTTCAAAAGAAGGAAAAATGACCACACACACTCTACCACACACCTTATTTCGGCACCCAAGCCCCCTGACCGAACCACTCTCCTCTTGGCCGAAAATGCCACCCCTAGAACCCCACATTCGGCCAACTCTCAAGCCCCTCTCCTCATCCCTTCTTTTCCTCCTAAATTTCCTCCCCTTCACCCATTCAAATGAGTTTGACTCATTCAAACCTCATGCCTCACTCTACACCACATATTCAAAATGTTTGACCCATTCAAACTTCCACCTTCCAAGTGCCATAGCCGAATCCACTACCTCCTCCCTGCTTGACGCAAAAAAGCAACCCAAAATATTGTCCATGCTACTCGAACCTCCTCCACCCTTGCAACTTCTTTAACACAAACTCCCCTGCACCCAAAGTAGCGTTCCCTTGCCACTCCACCACCTCGCTGCTTGTGTCCATACTCACCACATGTAATTCCTTAAGGCCTAGCTCCCCTCGCTCTCCTCTTAACAACTTTGAACCAAAAATTTTACTAAGGCTCCTACCTAGCCCCAAGGTTTCCCGAAGCCCCCAAACACAATCAAATAGCATACAGAGCATACTAACACATAGATATGAATTAAAATGCAAGACCCCTCAAAATCTCGGATATTACAGTTCTACCCCTCTTAAAGAAATTTTGGCCTCGAAATTACCTGGTCAAAATAGGTGAGGGTATTGCTGTTGCATTGCCTCCTCCGGCTCCCACAAAGCTTCTTCTGATCCATGGTTCCGCCACAATACCTTGACTAGAGGAACTGATTTCTTCCGTAATACCTTCACATCCCGCTCCAAAATCTGAATCGGCTCTTCCTCATAGGACAAGTCTGGTCTCAATTCAACTTCCTCAACTGGTACCACGTGAGATGGATCCGATCGGTAACGATGTAGCATTGATACGTGGAACACAACCTTTTCTTCTGATTTCGCCACTATCTCTAGACCCAAAACATGACGTTCACCCAACTCTGTCCAACACGTAGGAGTGCGACACTTCCGTCCATACAACGCTTCATACGGTGCCATCCTAATACTAGCTTGATAACTGTTGTTGTATGCAAACTCTGCTAAGGGTAGAAATTCCTCCCAGCTACCTCTGAAGTCGATAACACATCCCCTCAACATATCTTCCAATACCTGAATTACCCTTTCAGATCGCCATCCGCTTGCGGATGAAATGCCGCGTATAAAGTCCAACTCGTGCCCAAAGCCCGATGCAATGCCCTCCAAAACCGCGACGTAAATCTAGGATCCCTATCTGATATTATTGACACTGGCACCCCGTGCAGCCTTACAATTTCCGCCACATACAGTTTCGCCAACCTCTGCAGAGAATAGTCGACTCGTACTGGCATGAAATGTGCGGACTTCGTCAACCGATCCATAATCACCCACACTGAGTCTTTCTTAGTAGGCGTAAGGGGAAGCCCACTAACGAAATCCATCGTGATTCTCTCCCACTTCCATTGTGGAATCTTCACAGGTTGTAGCAACCCCGAAGGCACCTGGTGTTCAGCTTTGACTTGCTGACATGTCAAACATTTCCTACAAATTCCGTGACTTCCCGCTTCATCCAGGCCACCAAAACTGATCTCGTAGATCCCTATACAACTTACTCCCTCCAGGATGCATAGCGTAAGGGCTACTATGCGATTCCTGAAGAATCTTCTGTCTTAATTCCACATCTTTTGGCATACAAACCCTACCCCGAAAACACAAAACTCCATCGCTGCTCACACTGTAGTCCTTTAATCCCCCATTCTGTACTTACAGAAGTCTAGCACTCAGAACCTCATCCACCAACTGTTTCTCTTTTACCTGACTTAACCATGTCGGCTTCACCTGCATCTCCGCTAACACACTCCTGTCGTCATAAAGACTAAGATGAGCGAGCATCGCCCTCAAATCTGACACTACTTTCTGGCTTAGCGCATCCGCCACCACATTCGCTTTACCCGGATGGTACTCAATCAAGTAATCATAATCCTTTAATAATTCCAACCACCTCCGCTGTCTCAAGTTCAGTTCCTTCTGAGTCAGCAGATACCTTAAACTATTATGGTCCGTGTAGATCACCGACTTCTCCCCATACAAATAGTGCCTCCACACTTTCAAAGCGAAAACCACTGCAGCAAACTCCAAATCATGCGTTGGATAGTTAACTTCATGTGGTCTCAGCTGCCGAGACGCATAGGCAACCACCTTCCCTTCCTGCATCAGCATACAACCTAACCCCGTATGAGAAGCATCACAATACACCACAAAATCTTTCCCTGCCACAGGCTGAATTAGAACCGAAGCCTCTGTCAAAACCCTTTTTAATTTCTCGAAACTCTCCTGGTGCTTGTCCGTCCACACAAAAGGTACCTCCTTCCTCAATAACTTAGTCAAAGGTGCTGCTATCGAAGAAAACCCTTCAACAAACCTCCTATAGTAGCCTGCTAACCCCAAGAAACTGTGAATCTCCGCCATTGACTTAGGTGGTTTCCAATCCAATACCGCCTCAATCTTCCGAGGGTCTACTCTTATCCCTTCTACAGACACCACATGACCCAGAAAAGCAACTTCCCTTAACAAAAATTCGCACTTGCTAAATTTGGCATATAACTTCTTTTCCCTTAAAACTGCAAAGATCACCCAAGATGCGCATCATGCTCCTCATCTGACTTGGAATATACTAGGATGTCGTCTATAAACACCACGACAAACTGGTCCAAGTAGGGTTGGAAAACCCGGTTCATCATATCCATGAACGTAGCTGGGGCGTTCGTCAAACCGAACGGCATTATTAGGAATTCATAATGCCCGTATCGAGTCCGGAAAGCCGTCTTATGGATATTCGCTTCCTTCACCTTAAGTTGATGATATCCCGACCTCAGATCTATCTTCGAGAAGATCGCAGCTCCTCTGAGCTGATCAAACAAGTCGTCTATCCTTGGCAGCGGATATTTGTTCTTGATCGTCAGTTTATTCAACTGGCGATAATCTATGCACATACGCATAGATCCGTCCTTCATCTTCACAAATAGAATCGGTGCTCCCCATGGAGACACACTGGGTCAGATAAACCCACGATCTAGCAACTCTTGGATTTGGGCCTTCAGTTCAACCAACTCCTTTGGTGTTATCCTATAAGGAGCGATGGACACCGGCGCTGTACCCGACAGCAAGTCGATTCAAAACTCCACCTCACGATCCGGAGGTAACCCTGGAAGTTCTTCCGAAAAAACATCCACAAACTCCCTCACTGTTCTAACCTCCCCCACAGCAGCTTCCTTTGCATCCAGAGCACTCACAAACATTAAGAATGCTATACACCCCTTCTTCACTATCTTCTCCGCCTTAAGAGCAGACACTACATTAGACAGGTAGTCTCTCCTCTCACCTATCACCACAACCTCATTATCCTCGGGAGTCCTCAACGACATGCGCTTAGCAGCACAGTCTAAATTCGTATGATACCCCACTAGCCAGTCCATGCCTAGTATCAAGTCAAATTCTCTGAACGGCAGCTCCATCAGGTTAGCCGGAAACACTGACCCCTGAACTTCTAAAGGCACATCTCTAAAAAGTTTATCTACCACTACTGATTGCCCTAAAGGACTAAATCACTGTCATCTTCCTAGAGACAATTTCAGGACTCACATTCAACGCTCCGACACCATGCTAGCAATATATGAGTGTGTCGATCCAACATCAATTAAAGCGATAAAAGGGTAACCTGTAAATAAGGAACGTACCGTTATAACATCAGTGCATCCCCTCTTCACGACGTCCGTCACAGAAACCAACCCCGGCCGCCTAGCATCCGCACTCCCAAAGATTACCTCTACCCGGTGCTCCACGACCTCGGCCGAAACCATTCCCTCCACTGTTCGGACCCACGACCGACGCTGCTGACCACCACCCTTCCGAGCTACACATACCCCCGACCTACCGTTCGAGTCCTATCCATGTCCCGAGGACGCTTCTTAACCAAGTGATCCTTCGACCCACACCAGTAACACTCTTTGTTCCTTCCCCAGCACTCTCCTACATGAGACCTCCCACACTGGGCACACGATCGAAACTGATTCCCAGCAACTGGTATAGAAACACGAGCAGAACTCTCAACCCTAGGCTTTTTCTGAAAACCCCGAGATGATGCTGACGGTCCAAAACTCCTCTTATTCCTGCCTTTGTCCCTATCCCTATTCTCGCTCTCGACGCTTTAACCTCTTCTCGCTATTCTAGCTTTTTCTACCAAAGTGGCAAAGTCTCTCTCTCACGAGGAGCGATCAACACCCGCATGACTCATCTCGCAGCCCCATCCTCAAATCTAACACAACGCTCAGTCGTGAGCAACAATTCCCCGAGCATACCGACTCAGCCGCAAAAATTCTGCCTCGTACTCCGCTACCATCTTACCCTCTTGCACTAAGTTCAGGAATGCCTTCCTCTGTGCATCCACGTAACTAGCCCCTACGTATTTCTGCTCAAACTTAATCTTAAAGAAACCCCAATCCACTCGATCTGCCGGAGTACCCTCTCTGACAGTGAGCCACCACTGGTAGGCCTCATCCCTAAGTAACGAAACAGTGCCCTTCAACTTCTCCTCAGCAGTGCAGTCCAAGTCATCCATGATCCTCTCGACTGCCTCTAACCAATACTCCACCACATTCAGAGCTACCCCAGAGACACCTCTAAATATCTCGGCTCTATTCGCTCAAAGTCGCTCAGACACGGACTTCCGAGCCCCAGTACCCATATTAGCTCCCGCAACTCTTTCCAAAACCCGCAGCATAGCCTGCGACACCGCGTCATCTCCACCCGTTTGATCCTGAAACTCCGCTCCCGCGACCGGTGGCGGTGCCTCGTTCTCGATCCCCGACCCGGACCCAACCGGTTCTCGATACAGCCATCCTGCCTCTACCACGCCCACGGGTATTACGACCACGTCCCCTAGAACTCATGTCTAACGTCGCGTCTTAATCTGAGTTAAGAAGTTTTATGCATTAGCTTTCTTTCCACCCATTGATTAAAGGAGTAGTTTTATGGTATAGAATTTCGAGTTATTCTTTCGTAAAGAGCACACATCCCTAAAGTTTCAGTCTCTAGAGAGAATACCCTAAATTCTATCATCCACAACAATATCCACAATAATGCATCATATATCCACTTCCACTCAATTCATTTATACAGTCAGAGGACTTACCTGGCAGACCTGGGCCGGAAGATTCGAGTGCTATGCCTTCAAAAGTCTATTCCACGGAAAATTTCTTTTAACTAACTTTGAAATACCAAGTTTGAAAACGTTGTGGGCCTCAAAACCCATAGGCCGAGTTTAAAATCTGGGCTCTGATACCAAATTGTAACACCCCAAACCTGGCCCAAAACACCACGACCGAATTCGAAATGTTACTGGGGAAAAATGTTTGAAAAATTCGGCTTTGAAGACGAAAGAGAATCAGTTTTAAGTTTTAAAACAGTTACTTCATTTAAAAAGGGGTTTGTCGTTCTGAAAATAGTAGTTTTTCTAGAAAACAAAACTTAGAAGGTTGTGTAAAGTTTAAATCATTATATGTATAAAAATTTGAGAGAACGAGTGCTTGTGAGTAGTCCGAGTTTGAAAACTTTAATTTGATTTTTAAGTTGTATATGTCTCGAAATCATTCCCAATTATTAATCCACTAATAATTCTAACTCAAACCATAATAAAAATCCCGAAACATTTTAAGTGGCCTTATACAAGAAAAATGTCCCAAAATGTAATGCAAAGTTTAATATGTGAATAGAAATAAACAGCTTTTGTATGGCCACCTCGAATCCACTCCAGCCCGGTCCATCGAATCATGTCTCACCAGTATGGTTTTTGAGAAAAATAGGGTGAGTCAAACTGACTCAGTGCGTAATTAAACCACATGATCATCAAATGGGCTTGACCCCAAATCCACATCAAACCACATACCACGCATAATGATGCAATATGTTAACCCAACCCAACCTAGTATCCAACCGCTACACACCACCCGTATATCCAGCCACCACACACCTGGGGATTACTAAATCGACCCTCCATCCGCTACACACCTTTTCGGCAGTCAATGCCATCCACCTAGTGGTCTAGCCACTGATCCACGTGATTAAAATCACAAATATCCACGATGAGACTCAAGGCCAACATCAATCCACAGTGAGGCTCAAGGCCATCACTAATCCACGTACATAGATGTACACACTTCCCTTATTCAATATATCCCGAACCCCATGCACATGCAAAGATACCATGATGGAATGACAATGTAATCATGTGAACATAACAGATATCCATATATAACATGCTTACAAAGATCCACATATATCCATCCACATTTTAATATAGGAAATGTACTAACCTGATTATCAGATTACCCAATATGGGTAACAATACCACCACAACCACTTTATCGGCTACCACACATATCACAAGCATTTGACTAATTAAACAAAGAAACAGTGTATTAACTACACACCTGAGAACCTGAAGCACTAGACTCTCGATTTCCCTAACGTCCTCACTCGAAGAGTCTACAGCGATCTGCTTGTCTCTTTCTGACGCTGGCCCACACCCTGGTGGCCAATCCCGAATCGCTGAAACAGATCGTTTCTTGAACTTAGGGGTAGGGACTACGTGTCCAACCCCTTTCTCCCCTTGGCTGATATTCGAATCCATTAAACAAAGTCTTTGGTCAGAAGACCCGGGTTAATGCATTAATTCAGATCTAAACAAAACCAAACGAATGCTAAAATTAAAAGAACACTCTTACCAAAAGTCGACCTAAATCTCGAAGGCCCTCACTTGAACTTGAAGGTTGTCAAAATCCCTATACGAGCCATGTTAGATTCGGCCTAACATCTATGGACAAAAGAAATGGCCTTTGGCCGAACCAAATACCTTCTTACCTTGATTGATCAAGTCCCGAAAGATCCTTAATACTCCACTACTACTATTCCGATTGAGAAGATTGGTAGGAGATGAACGACAACGTCCCTTTTACAGGCTCTGACAAATTCGGCCAAGAGATATAATCGGAGAAATAAATACAATAGTAGAAGAGAAGAAAGAGTATGAACGAAAAAGAGAAAGGAAATGGTGAATGGGAGATTCGACCAAGGTATAGAAAAACTATTCGGCTTTGATGATGAAACAAGTGATGGAAGAAAAGAAGAGAAAGTTTGAGGTTAAGAGGTTCGACTATAGGAGAAAGTGAAGGAAAAGGTTCGGCTATGGTAAAGATGGAGGGTGTATTTCGGCTTTTTAGAGAGTGAAAGAATAACCTTCGGCTTTAGACTATAGTAAAAGAAGAAGACCGAAAATGAATTACTCTTGCTGACACTTTCGGCACGACTAGAGAAGAGAGAAAAATGATTTCAAAAGAAGGAAAAATGACCACACACACTCTACCACACACCTTATTTCGGCACCCAAGCCCCCTAACCGAACCACTCTCCTCTTGGCCGAAAATGCCACCCCTAGAACCCCACATTCGGCCAACTCTCAAGCCCCTCTCCTCATCCCTTCTTTTCCTCCTAAATTTCCTCCCCTTCACCCATTCAAATGAGTTTGACTCATTCAAACCTCATGCCTCACTCTCCACCACATATTCAAAATGTTTGACCCATTCAAACTTCCACCTTCCAAGTGCCATAGCCGAATCCACTACCTCCTCCCTGCTTGACGCAAAAAAGCAACCCAAAATACTGTCCATGCTACTCGAACCTCCTCCTCCCTTACAACTCCTTTAACGCAAACTCCCCTGCACCCAAAGTAGCGTCCCCTTGCCACTCCACCACCTCGCTGCTTGTGTCCATGCTCACCACATTTAATCCCTTAAGGCCTAGCTCCCCTCGCTCTCCTCTTAACAACTTTGAACCAAAAATTTTACTAAGGCTCCTACCTAGCCCCAAGGTTTCTCGAAGCCCCCAAACACACTCAAATAGCGTACAGAGCATACTAACACATAGATATGAATTAAAATGCAAGACCCCTCAAAATCCTGGATATTACATAATAGGGTTACGGAGCATTACCGGAACTAAAATACTTTTAAACATACATTTCATATACAATTTATCAATTCAAATATAAATCAAACACAATCAATCATAGTGTCCCTTAAATGAGCCTACAAGGACTTAAGCAAGCATTGAGAGTGGTTCGGGACTAAATAGATAACTCGGGAAATTTTTCAACACTTATAAATTTTTTTCTCCAAAACAGGGGACACACGCCCGTGTGACCAGGCCGTGCGAGACACACAGCCACCAGACACGCCCGTGTCACAGGCCGTGTGAACACTCGAAATGGGAGCACATGGCCGTGTCCCAGCCCGTGTCCTACTCCGTGTCCAAACAAGTGAGGTTACTGACTTGGGTCACATGGCTAACCACACGCCCGCATGCCTAGCCCGTGTGCCGTTCGAAGTAGCCACACACGCCCGTGTGCTAGGCCGTGCCAAACTTGTAGGGTATACTGACTTATGCAACACAGCCAAGTTACACGCCCATGTGCTAGGCCATGTTCTAATTAGGGGGTATACTGACTTGTGCCACACGGCCAATCACACGCCCGTGTGTGAGACCGTGTGGAGCATACTGACTTTATTTCAATATCAACACCAGCGGACACACGGCCGTGTAACATAACCGTGTGTCACACACAGCTGAAACACACCCCCGTGTCTCTGCCGTGTGGACAAAAAATAGGCTATTTACCAAGCCATTTTTCCACCCTATTTGGTACACATCTTCACCTACACAAATGACACTAAACTATATGTAACAACCCGATTTAGGGCCTAGTCAGAATAGTAGTTGTGAGACCACAAATCTAAAGTAGAAATATATGTTTTATGGTTTTTATGAGGTCTATGACATGTTTGCATGGTTGTGTGAAAATTTCATGAAGAAATTTTATGATTTAGTGATCAATTTATCTTTAAGAACTAAATTACAAAAATTGAAAAATATGAGATTCTAGAAGTTTTAAGTATGAGATAACATTTGAAAATTTATTAGAGGTCCTTATTTAGTAATTAGACCATTATATCTCATGATGGACAAAAATAGACATGGAAGAGAAAAATATCAAGGAAAGGCCTTAAGGGCATTTTGGTCATTTAGTTAATAAATTAATAAAAAGAGAAAAAGAAGTCAAAATTGGTGTCCATCTTCTTCTCTAAGTGCTGAAAACTGAAGAGAAGCCATAGCTAGGGTTTTGTTCATTTTCAAGCTCGAAGTAAGTGCATCCTGGACCTGTTTTTAAAGTTCTTTACATTTTTGAGATCCTCGTAGCTCGATTTAGCTATTTCTAACCATATTTTAAGCTAGAGTTCATGTTCAAAAACTTACCCATGTATGTCATGCATGTATTTTGATGTTTAATGGAGGAATATGGAAGTTTGAGGTGTGATGAACATCTTTCTCTAAATGATTTTTCATGGAAACACATAAAAAGGACCTATTTGTAAAATTGATAAAATGTGTAGTAAAAATTGGTTTTTAAGGAAAATTTGAGCTATTATAAGATTAAGATAGGTTCGACTATGCTTGGGTAACCAAGAAAATGAGTACATTTCATCATACGAGCCTAGGGACCATTTTGTAAATATGTGAAAGTTTAAGGGAAAAATTATAATTTTTTCCAAAGTATGATTCATGGGCTATTTTAGTCAATGTGATAATTAAATAAGTGAAATTTGTCATTATAGATCAAGAAACACGAAGTCCGGACCTAAACCGAGGAAAGAACAAGGTGAGGGACTAAATTAAACAACTATCTATATTTTGATACCGAGGTAAATTTGTGTACAATAAATCAACATTATGTTATTATGTATTGAAATGCTTGATATTCATGAAATGTATATTCTTTTTATGAAATTTGTTAATGAGGTCTCGATAAAGAAAAAAATGATAAAGTTTTACTATATCGAAGTCCCGGTTGAACTTGAGGAATAAAAAGTATACCCTTCTCACGTCATTTGATTAATGAGGTCCCGTATAAGACCATATCTAGGATATGGGCTCGACACCGAATTAAGATCCCGTGTAAGACCATATCTGGATATGGCATCGGCATCAAATAGTGATTCCGTGTAAGATCACGTCTGGGACCTGGCTTCAGTATGAAATCGCGTGAGACCATGTTTGGGACATGGCATCGACATACGGTCTCGGGTAAGACCATATTTGGGATATGGCATCGACAATGACATGTGATCCCATGTGAGACCATATCTGGGATATGGCGTTGGCATCTTACTACGTGTATGATAATTTTCGAGTATCCTTCGATATTCCAAGTGGTTCAACGGGGTAAAGAATTAAATTTTATGTTAAAGATGGAAAAATGGCTAAAATTTTGTGATGGAGTGATACAGGTACATATGCGAAACTCACGAGAAATGAGTCTGGTATGTAATATGTGGTCCGTAAAAGGAAGTATGAGTTAGCCATGTCAATGTTGCATTGAGAATTTTGTATTAATTCATAATGTAATATGTGGATGTTATTACAAGATTTTATGTTGTTATCTATTACATGCAAACTTACTAAGCTTTATGCTTACTCCCTATCTTTTCCCTTTTCTTGTAGTATCGCCAAGCTAGCTCGGGGATCGAAGGACATCGGATCTCGATTCACACTATCAAACTATTGTTTTGGGTATAGTAAAGTTTGAATATTTTGGGTATGGCATGTATAGAAACTTGGTCATTTTCTTATATGTCACAGTGGTTAGCTAATGTGTTGGCTAATAATGTTACTTATTTCATTTTGTAAATGGCCATTGGAATTGGCCAATACTAGTTAAGTTATATCGATTCAATGATGATGAAATTCATGAAGTGCAAGCTTGCGCAATTGAATGAGTAATGTGTGAAGTATATGCATGATGAACACAGTGTGAAATTAAGGTGGGGATGTCTTGATTGTGGATATTAGAGGCGCATTATTGTTATGCCATGTGTTGCTGAAAAGGATATAGGTGTGGTTACTTTTCAGGGTGGCAAATGAATTGGTTAATAGCCTTACATTTGTCCACACGGGTAGACACACGGGCGTGTGTCTAGGCCGTGTGTGGCACACAGTCAGCCCCGTGGGTGTGTTGATCAGCCGTGTGTCCTCTGCATCCAAATTTAGCAAAATAGAATACCCAGTAGTAAACACACGGGCAGAGACATGGCTGTGTGTCTCAACCGTGTGAAGAACACGGCCCCAGAACATGGGCATGTGCCCAGGGCGTGTGAAGTCTGTACATTAATTGCTGGAATTAAATTCACCACATGGCCTAACACACGGGCATGTGACTTGGTTGTGTGACCCTAAATATCTACTGATGTCATAAACAGAATGTCAAGGTTTTCACACACGGGCTAAGACACGGGCGTGTCATGGCCGTGTGAGGGACATAGGCTATAGACACGGACGTGTTCCTTTCGACACAGGTGTGTGGCCTTGTTTTGAGCAAAAACTTTCTAAGTGTTCGTAAGCTTCCGGTTCAGTCTCGAACCACCTTATATGTATGGTTTGGGTCTCGTAGGCCCATAATAGGGACATTATGAATACGAATGATAAGTTTTAAGTTGGGATGAAAATTTATGGCCTGATTTTGTATGATTAAGTATGTTAAGTCTGGTAATGTCTCGTCCCTGGTTTTGGCATCGAATATAGGTAAGGGGTGTTACATTTAGTGGTATCAAAGATAATGTTTAGTCATTTCCCAGATTACCGTAGCATATGTGAGAGTCTAGCTATACATGCCATACGTATGTGTATATACCTAATGATAGTGTGATGACTCCTGACGATTTAAAATATGTTTTCTTATAGTAAATGGATCCCGACAGAGCAGTGGCAGATGATGTAGAAAGTAACACGCAAGGGACGGTGCCAACTGAAAATGAAAATTGACCAGTGACTGTGAGTCAGGGAAGAGAGGCTTGGGAAGCCTTCTTCCAAATGATGAACGAGTGGTTCTCAGCGTTCGTTTGAACAAACCCGACCGCTCAACAATAAGCTCCACCCCCTCAAAACCCTCAGCCTATCCCTGTAGTTCCCCAAGTTGTAGAAATTGTAAAAAGGGAAAAGCCCCCGGTTGATAGAATTCGGAAACAAGGAGCTGAGGAGTTCCAAGCTAATAAAGATGGCCATCTGGAAAGAGCAGAATTCTGGCTTGAAAATACCATCAGGGTATTTGATGAATTATCTTGTATACCAAAAGAGTATATGAAATGTGTGGTGTCTCTCTTGAGAGATTCGGCTTATCAGTGGTGGAACACCCTTGTGTCGGTTGTACCAAGGGAGAGAGTTAATTGGGAATTTTTCCAAGAAGAGTTCTGAAAGAAGTATATTAGCCAAAGGTTTATCGATCAGAAAAGAATGGAATTCCTTGAGCTAAAACAAGGTTGAATGACGGTAACCGAATATGAACGTGAGCTTGTAAGGCTCAGTAAATACGCTCGAGAGTGCGTATCCACCGAAGCCATCATGTGTAAGAGGTTTGAGGACAGATTAAATGAGGACATCCGATTGTTTGTTGGTATTCTAGAACTGAAGGAATTTATTGTGCTAGTAGACAGAGCTTGCAGGGCCAAAGAATTGGCCAAAGAGAAAAGAAAGGCTGAAATTGAGTCCCGTGACTCGAGGAAGAGACAATTGGGTAAGTCATTTCAACCCTTATCCAAGAAATCGAGAGAGTTCACTACTCGATCAGCCACTTCAGTTGGGTTCTCAAACAGAAGTAAAGGTAAACAATACTCGGTTTCTAAAGCTCAGACCACTTCGATTGCTAGTGTTAGTAATGCTCGACCAAGTAGACTAGAATTTTCACAGTGTGGTAGACGTCACCCCGGTGAGTGCCGAGCAAATGAGAGAGCTTGTTTCAAGTGTGGTTCCCAAGATCACTTCATTAGAGATTGCCCCAAGATGGTTGAAAAAGATAGAAATTAGAGTGTGAGATCGGGCAACACTGCTAGTAAAGAGAGACCACAGAGAAATCTGGGAAATGGAACGAGTAGTAAGAATACACATAGAGAGCAGACTGCAAGATTTGAGGGTAGAGCGCCTGCGAGGACTTATGCCATTCGTGCTCGCGAAGAGGCGTCATCCCCTGATGTGATTATGGGTACATTTTCTCTCTATGATACTCATGTTGTTGCTTTAATTGATCCGTGATCTACCCACTCGTATGTTTGTATAAAATTAGTATCTAGTATGAACATGCCTGTAGAGTCTACAGAATTTGTGATAAAAGTGTCAAATCCCCTAGGGAAATGTGTGTTAGTTGACAAGGTATGCAGAGATTGCCCTTTGATGATTAGAGGTCATTATTTTCTGGCTAATCTCATTCTATTGCCGTTTGATGAATTCGATGTAATTCTTGGTATGGATTGGTTAACTGCTCATGATGTGATAGTAAATTGTGGAAGGAATTTTATTACATTGAAATGTGAAAATGGGGATATTCTTCGGGTTGAATCAGATGAACAGGATAGATTGCCTGTAGTGGTTTCTTTTATGTCTGCTAAGAAATACATAAGAAAGGGATATGAAGCTTATCTTTCCTTTGTGATGAATGCCAAAAAGTCTGAGTTAAGAATTGAATCAGTGCCGATAGTATGTGAGAATCTAGATGTATTTCCGGGAGAATTGCCCGAGTTGCCTCCAGTTAGAGAGATTGAATTTGGTATTGAGTTAGCCCCTGGTACTGCACCTATTTCGATTGGTCTGTACAGGATTGCTCCGACCGAGTTGAAAGAATTGAAGGCTTAGTTACAAGAGTTGACGGATAAAGGTTTCGAAAGACCGAGTTATTCTCCGTAGGGTGCTCCCGTATTATTTGTGAAAAAGAAGGATGGTTCTATGAGGTTATGTATAGATTACCAGCAACTTAATAAGGTAACTGTAAAGAACAAGTATCCCTTGCCAAGGTTCGATGATTTGTTTGACCAATTGAAGGGAGCCACTGTGTTTTCCAAGATAGACTTGAGGTCTGGTTATTACCAGTTGAGAGTCAAAGACTCAGATGGCGAGAATTAGCCGCATTGTATTTGCATTGAAGATTTGGAGACACCATTTATATGGCGAGAAATGTCGGGTATTCACTGACCATAAAATTCTAAAATACTTGATGAATCAAAAGGAATTGAATCTAAGGCAATGAAGATGGTTAGAGTTGATAAAGGATTATGAGCTAGTGATTGACTACCACCCGAGAAAGGCGAACGTGGTCGCCGATACCTTGAGTAGGAAATCTTTGTTTGCATTGAGAGCTATGAATACACGATTGGCTTTATCTGATGATGGTTCTATTCTAGCTAAGTTGAGAGCTAGGCCGATGTTTCTCCAAGAGATTTGTGAAGTTCAGAAGGGAAACAGTGATTTGCAAGCCAAAAGAGTTCAATGTGAATCGAGTATGGAGTCAGACTATCAGATTAGTTCTGATGGATGTTTAATGTTTCGAGACAGAATCTGTGTACCAAGAGATGGTGAGATTATTCAGAAAATTCTATATGAGGCACATAGTAGTTGTTTGTCTATTCACCCCGGTGGTACAAAGATGTATAATGACATGAAGAAATGGTATTGGTGGCCGAGTATAAAGAAAGATATTTTCGAGTTCATATCGAGATGCTTGATTTGTCAGTAAGTGAATGCTGAACACCAAGTACCTTCCGGTTTACTTCAGCCGGTGATGGTTCCCAAGTGGAAATGAGACATAATTACTATGGATTTTGTGACGAGTTTGCCTTTGACACCGAAAAAGAAGGATGTTGTTTTGGTTGTGGTTGATAGGCTTACGAAATCGGCTCATTTTATTTCGGTACGTACTGACTACTCACTTGATAAATTAGCCGAATTATATATTTCTGAAATTGTGAGATTGCACGGAGTGCCTTTGTCGATTATATTGGATAGAGATCCGAGGTTCACTTCTCGGTTTTGGAAAAAGTTTCAAGAACCCTTGGGCACAAAGTTGAATTTTAGTACAGCTTTCCATCCGCAAACTGACGGACAGTCGGAAAGGGTAATACAGATACTTGAAGACATGCTCCGATGCTGTATTTTGGAATTTCAAGGTAATTGGGAGAAGTATTTACCGTTAGTGGAATTTGCCTACAATAACAGTTTTCAGTCGAGTTTGAAAATGGCGCCTTATGAGGCATTGTATGGGCGTAAGTGCCGAACACCCTTGTATTGGACCGAACTCAGAGAGAATCAGATTCACGGAGTTGATTTAGTTAGAGAAACTGAAGAGAGAGTAAAAGTAATTCGTGATTGTTTAAAAGCTGCTTCGAATAGACAAAAATCCTACGCGGATTTGAAACTGAAAGAGATTGAGTTTCAAGTTAGTGATAAAGTATTTTTGAAAGTGTCACGATGGAAAAAAAGTTCTGAAATTTGGCCGGAAAGGGAAATTTAGTCAGCACTTTATTGGACCGTATGAGATTACCAAGACAATAGGGCCGGTAGCCTATCGATTGGCTTTACCATCAGGCTTAGAAATGATTCATGATGCGTTCCATGTATCCATGTTGAGAAGATACCGATCAGATCCTTCACATGTGATTGTACCGACAGAGGTTGAAATTCAACCAGACATAACTTATGGTGAAGAGCCGGTTAAGATTTTGGCTCGAGAGGTCAAACAGTTAAGAAATAAAAGTATAGCTCTTGTGAAAGTATTGGGGCAAAGACACAGGGTAGAAGAGGCTACATGGGAGCCTGGGGAGGCTATGAGAAACCAATATCCAAACCTTTTTACCGGTAAGATTTTCGGAGACAAAAATCCCTAAGGGGGGAGAATTGTAACAGCCCGATTTAGGGCCTAGTCAGAATAGTGGTTGCGAGACCACAAATTTGAAGTAGAAATATTTGTTTTATGGTTTTTATGAGGTCTATGACATGTTTCCATGGTTGTGTGAAAATTTCATGAAGAAATTTTATGATTTAGTGATCAATTTATCTTTTAGGACTAAATTGCAAAAATTGAAAAATATGAGATTCTAGAAGTTTTAAGTATGAGATAACATTTGAAAATTTATTAGAGGTCCTTATTTAGTAATTAGACCATTATATCTCATGATGGACAAAAATGGACATGGAAGAGAAAAATCTCAAGGCAGGGCCTTAAGGGCATTTTGGTCATTTAGTTAATAAATTAATAAAAAGGGAAAAAGAAGTCAAAATTGGTGTCCATCTTCTTCCCTAAGTGTCGAAAATTGAAGAGAAGCCATAGCTAGGGTTTTGTTTATTTTCAAACTTAAAGTAAGTGCATCCTAGACCTTTTTTAAAGTTCTTTACATTTTTGAGATCCTCATAGCTCGATTTAGCTATTTCTAACCATATTTTAAGCTAGACTTCATGTTCAAAAACTTACCCATGTATGTCATGCATGTATTTTGATGTTTAATGGAGGAATATGGAACTTTGAGGTGTGATGATCATCTTTCTCTAAGTGAATTTTCATGGAAACACCTAAAAATGACCTATTTGTAAAAGTGATAAAATGTGTAGTAAAAATCAGTTTTTAAGGAAAATATGAGCTATTATAAGATTAAGATAGGTTCGGCTAGGCTCGGGTAACCAAGAAAATGAGTACATTTCATCATACGAGCCTAGGGACCATTTTGCAAATATGTGAAAGTTTAAGGGAAATATTATAATTTTTGCAGAAGTATGATTCATGGGCTGTTTTAGTCAATGTGATAATTAAATAAGTGAAATTTGTCATTATAAATCAAGAAACACAAAGTCCAGACCTAAACCGAGGATAGAACAAGGTGGTGGACTAAATTGAACAACTATCTATACTTTGATACCGAGATAAGTTTGTGTGTAATAAATCAACATTATGTTATTATGTATTTAAATGCTTGATATTCATGAAATGTATATTCTTTTTATGAAATTTGTTAATGAGGTCTCGACGAAGAAAAAAAATAAAGTTTTACTATATCGAAGTCCCGGTTGAACCTGAGGAATGAAAGTATACCCTTGTCACGACATTTGATTAATGAGGTCCCGTATAAGACCGTATCTGGGATATGGCCTTGGCACCGAATTGAGATCCCGTGTAAGACCATATCTTGGATATGGCATCGGCATCGAATAGTGGTTCTGTGTAAGACCACGTCTGGGACCTGGCTTCGGTATGAAATCGTGTGAGACCATGTCTCGGACATGGCATCGACATACGATCTCGGGTAAGACCATATCTGGGATATGGCATCGGCATCGACATGTGATCCCATGTGAGACCATATCTGGGATATGGCATTGGCATCTTACTACGTGTATGACAATTTTCGAGTATCCTTCGATATTCCAAGTGGTTCAACGGGGTAAAGAATTAAAGTTTATGTTAAAGATGGAAAAAGGGCTAAAATTTTGTGATGGAGTGATACAGGTACATATGCGAAATTCACGAGAAATGAGTCCGGTATGTGATATGTGGTCGGTAAAAGTGAGTATGAGTAAGCCATGTCAATGTTGCATTGAGAATTTTGTGTTAATTCATAATGTAATATGTGGATGTTATTACAAGATTTTATGTTGTTATCTATTACATGCAAACTTACTAAGCTTTATGCTTACTCCCTCTCTTTTCCCTTTTCTTGTAGTATCACCGAGCTAGCTCGGGGATCGAAGGATGTTGGAGCTCGATTCACACTATCAAGCTATTCTTTTGGGTATAGTACAGTTTGATTATTTTGGGTATGGCATGTATAGGAACTTGGTCATTTTGTTATATGTCATAGCGGTTAGCCAATGTGTTGTCTAATAATGTTACTTATTTCATTTTTAAATGGCCATTGGAATTGGCCAATACTAGTTAAGTTATATCTATTCAATGATGATGAAATTCATGAAATGCAAGCTTGCGCAATTAAATGAGTAATGTGTGAAGTATATGCATGATCAACGCAGTGTGAAATTAAGGTGGGGATGTCTTGATTGTGGATATTAGAGGCGCATTATTGTAATGCTATGTGTTGCTGGAAAGGATATAGGTGTGGTTACTTTTCAGGGTGGTAAATGACTTGGTTAATAGCCTTACATTTGTCCACACGGGTAGACACACTGGCGTGTGTCTAGGCCATGTGTGACACACGGTCAGCCCCGTGGGCGTGTTGATAGGCCATGTGTCCTCTGCATCCAAATTTAGCAAAATAGAATGCCCAGTAGTAAACACATGGGCAGAGACATGATCGTGTGTTTCAACCGTGTGAAGAACACGGCCCCTGAACATGGGCGTGTGCCCAGGCTGTGTGAAGTCTGCACATTAATTGCGAGAATTAAATTTGCCACACGGCCTAACACACGGGCATGTGACTTGGCCGTGTGACCCTAAATATCTGCTAACGTCATAAACAGAATATCAAGGTTTTCACACATGGGCTAAGACACGGGCGTGTCATGGCCGTGTGAAGGACACGTGCTATAGACACGGACGTGTTCCTTTCCACATGGGCGTGTGGCCCTGTTTTGAGCAAAAACTTTCTAAGTGTTCGTAAGCTTCCAGTTCAGTCCCGAACCACCTTATATGTATGATTCGGGTCTCGTAGGCCCATAATAGGGACGTTATGAATACAAATGAAAAGTTTTAAGTTGGTATGAAAATTTATGGCCCGATTTTGTATGACTAAGTATGTTAAGTCCGGTAATGCCTCGTACCTGGTTCCGGCGTCGAATACAGGTAATGGGTGTTACACTATAGCATAATATACCATCCAAAACAACCAAGCCAAGTCTAAATCTTACCATTTCAATACTAACCAATTCAAGGCATATAAGTACTACAATATACTAACTAAATTCATACCAATCCTTGTCTTTTCAAATCATCAAAATGACCATTATCAAAGATGCATTATTTGGCCTAATTTCACAAACATACCTATATCCACAAATCATCAATTTACCATTTATAGTACCTATTATCATCAATCATTATACAACCATCAACCAACTTAATTCATAAGACTTAACTACTCATATATGTACCTTATTCAAACATACCAAACAAACCAAAATGGTCCATCACACATGGCTATATATTCACATACTAAACATAAACATTTACAAGCCAATTCATTTGGCCAAAGTCATTACCAAAACATAACTAACATGACTCAAAGTCCCTATTCATGCCATATACTTAAAATACAAAAATTCAAAGGTACCAAGTGATAGGTGGTAGTGTGAAACGATCTCCGATGATCCCCGAGTCCGAGCTAGCTTCAATATCACTATAAAACACGGAAAATACACAGAGTAAGTTATAAAGCTTAGTAAGCTCGTATGTTAACAATGAGAAAATATCACCCTTCATTAATCATTCAAATAATAGAAAACAATATACAACAATTCTATTAGATCTCAAAGCTATCAAATGATCATTCACATAACTTACCAAGGAACTCATCAATTCCATAGTTTTAATACTCAATTCATTACTATACGTACCTGTACCATCTCATACCAATCTCATACTCGACCACATTCTTCATTTACCCGTTGAACCATTCGGAATAGAAGTCGGATACTCAAGGTCTCACTTGATAAGTACCTATACCATGGCCCGAAACCAAATCAAGGTAACTTAACCGAAATTCTAATATCATGGCCTGAAGCCAAATTAGCCGATATGCATGGCCTGAAGCCAAATTGGTATATCTTGCACCCAAAGTGTTAAATCATGGCCCGAAGCCAACTCAAAGTATACCTAATGACATGTCACTAGCATCCTAAACTATTCCTAAGATTCAACCGAGATTCCAACTATCAAATATTCATTGAATCATTTTCGAACTCGTCCGTAATCACATAATCACAATTCATGCTATATCAAAGCATATAAAATACATTTGAAATGAAATTATAACATACGAACTTTCCTCGGATGTTAAAACGATGAATCGAGTCGATTAGTTAATTACTTTATCTTTTCCCCGTTCCAAGTCCGTATTTTCCTTTTCTTGATATAAATATATTCAAAATTAACTTATTTAATCATCTATTCATTCAATTTAATCCAAATCACATTTTAAAACACATTTACACTTTTACCCCTAAACTTTCACATTTCTACAATTTAGTCCTTATTACACAAAATCACAAATTCATGAAATTTCTTTAATACCCATTATAGCCGAATTCCTATAAGACCCCTAGCAGCCCATATTTATCATTTTTTCACACATTTAACCACTAACTTTACACATTTCTCAATTTAATCCCTATTTTGCATTTTCTCTAAAAAATACTTTACAAAACTTGTGTATCTAACAACAAGATTTCATATTTCATAATCAAACATCAAATAACACATATATTCATAAATGGAAACTTTCAAAGTCTTTAACAGTTTTACAAATTAGTCCTTGGGCTAGCTAGTACTAGTTGCAACGATCACAAAAACACAGAAATCATTAAAAACGAGACAAAAATCATACCTTAATGAGCAAAAATGCCCTAGCCGAATGGTAGCACTAAAATGGTGTTTATTCTCTTCCAAAAATCGGTGGAGAAGATGATACAACCTTTAGTTTTGTTTTTGTTTTATTTATGTTATGTTTACTAACCAATTTACAATTATAACCTTAATAATAAACAATTAAAATCATCATATTAATGCCCATCTTTGTCCACTTAAGTTTCAAGTGGTTGAATTACCATTTAAGGCCACCATATTCAAAAACCAAAGCTATTTAACACCTTTAACTAGTAGAACATGCATTTTACACCTTACGCGATTTAGTCCTTTTTATCAAATTGACCAATCAAACGATAAAATTTCTAAACAAAACTTTCACATAATCATATATTCATACTGTACACATTAAAATAATAATAAAATAAAAATTTTTACCTCAGATTTGTGGTCTCAAAACCACTGTTCCGATTTGACTAAAAACTGGTTGTTACAACTCTCCCCCCTTAGGGATTTTCGTCCCCGAAAATCTTACTAGTGAATAGGTTAGGGTACTATTTTCATATAGCTTCCTTGGGCTCCCACGTAGCCTCTTCAACACCGTGTTGTTGCCAAAGTACTTTTACGAGAGATATACTTATTTCTCAATTGTTTCACCTCACGTGCTAAAATTTTTATCGGTTCTTCGTTATACGTCATATCAGGTTGAAATCACATGTGATGGATCAGATCTATATCAGCGTAACATCGACACATGAATACATTATGAATCTTTTCTAACTCCGATGCTAAGGCTAATCGATATGCTACTGGCCCTATTCTTTCAATGATCTCATACGGCCTGATGAATCGCAGACTCAATTTGCCTTTGCGACCGAAACGAAGTATTTTCTTCCACGAAGATACTTTCAAAAAAATTTGTCATCGATCTGGAATTCAATATCTTTTCGTTTCAAATCCGCGTACAATTTCTGACGATCTGAAGCTGCTTTCAAATAGTTGCGAATTACTTTCACTTTCTCTTCGGTTTCTCTAACCAAATCAACCCCGTGAATCTGTTTCTCACTCAGCTCGGTCCAATACAATGGACTTCGACATTTGCGACCATATAAAGCTTTATATGGTGCCATCTTTATGCTCGTTTGAAAACTGTTATTATACAAAAATTCAACTAACGGCAAATATTTCTCCCAATTACCTTTGAACTCTAAAACACAATATCTGAGTATATCTTCGAGAATCTAAATTACTCTCTCAGACTGACCGTCAGTTTGCGGATGAAAAGTTGTACTGAAATTCAACTTCGTACCCAGAGCTTCTTGCAATTTCTTCCAAAACCGCGATGTGAATCTCGGATCTCTATCTGAAATAATCAAAACTTGCACCCCGTGCAATCTAACGATCTCAACAATATACAATTCAGCTAATCTATCGAGTGAATAGCCAGTATGTACCGGAATAAAATGTGCTGATTTCGTCAGTCGATCAATAACAACCCAAATTGCATCTTTCTTTTTCGGAGACAGGCATTGAAAGTGGTTCGGGACTAAACAGATAACTCGGGAATTTTTCAACACTTATAAAATTTTTCTCCAAAACAGGGGACACAGGCTCGTGTGACCAGGCCGTGTTTCTCACACGGCCACCAGACACGTCTGTGTCACAGGCCGTGTGAACACTCGAATTGGGAGCGCATGGCCGTGTCCAAAGAAGAGAGGTTACTGACTTGGGTCACACGGCCAACCACACGCCTGTGTGTCTAGCCCGTGAGCCCTTCGAAGTAGCCACACACGCCCGTGTGGTAGGCCGTGTGCTAGGCCGTGCCAAACCTGTAGGGTATATTGACTTATGCAACATGACCAAGTCACAAGCCCGTGTGCTAGGCCGTGTGCCAATTAGGGGTTATACTGACTTGTGCCACAAAGCCGATCACACGCCCGTGTGTGAGACCGTGTGGAGCATATTGAATTCATTTCAATATCAACAACAGCGAACACACGACCGTGTAACATAACCGTGTGTTACACACGGCTAAGACTCACGCCCGTGTCTCTGCCCGTGTAGACAAAAAATAGGCTATTTACCAAGCCATTTTCCACCCCATTTAGTACACATCTTCACCTACGCAAATGACACCAAATTATAGCATAATATACCATCCAAAACAACCAAGCCAAGTCTAAATCTTACCATTTCAATACTAACCAATTCAAGGCATATAAGTACCAGAATATACTAACTAAATTCATACCAATCCTTGTCTGTTCAAATCATCAAAATGACCATTATCAAAGATGCATTATTTGGCCTAATTTCAAAAACATACCTATATCCACAAATCATCAATTTACCATTTATAGTACCTATTATCATCAATCATCATACAACCATCAACCAACTCAATTCATAAGACTTAACTACTCATATATGTACATTATTCAAACATACCAAACAAACCAAAATGGTCCATCACACATGGCTATATATTCACATACTAAACATAAACATTTACAAGCCAATTCATTTGGCCAAAGTCATTACCAAAACATAACTAACATGACTCAAAGTCCCTATTCATGCCATATACTTAAAATACCAAAATTAAAAGGTACCAAGTGATAGGTGGTATTGTGAAACAATCTCCGACGATCCTCGAGTCTGACCTAGCTTCGATATCACTATAAAACATGGAAAATACACAGAGTAAGCTATAAAGCTTAGTGAGATCGTGTGTTAACAATGAGCAAATATCACCATTCATTAATCATTCAAATAATAGAAAATAATATACAACAATTCTATTAGATCTCAAATCTATCAAATGATCATTCACATAACTTACCAAGAAACTCATAAATTCCATAGTTTTAATACTCAATTCATTACTGTAGATACTTGTACCCTGTCGTACCATTCTCATACTTGACCACATTCTTCATTTACCTGTTGAACCATTCGGAATAGAAGTCGGATACTCAAGGTCTCACTTGATAAATACCTATACCATGGCCCGAAGCCAAATCAAGGTAACTTATTCGAAATTCTAATATCATTGCCCGAGGACAAATCAGCCGATATGCATGGCCCGAAGCCAAATCGGTATATCTTCCACCCGAAGTGCTAAATCATGGCCCGAAGCCAACTCAAAGTATACCTGATGACATGTCACTAGCATCCTAAACTATTCCTAAAGTTTAACCGAGATTCCAACTGTCGAATCTTCATTGAATCTTTTCCGACCTCGTCCGTAATCACATAATCACAATTCATTCAATATCAAAGCATATAAAATACATTTAAAATGAAATTATAACATACGAACTTACCTCGTATGTTAAAATGGTGAATCGAGTCAATTAGTTAATTACTTTATCTTTTCCCCGATCCATGTCCGTATTTCACTTTTCTTGAACTAAATATATTCAAAATTAATTTATTTAATCATGTATTCATTCAATTTAATCCAAATCACACTTTAAAACAGATTTATACTTTTGCCCCTAAACTTTCACATTTTGACAATTTAGTCCTTATTACACAAAATCACAAATTCATGAAATTTCTTCAATACCCATTATAGCCGAATTCCTATAAGACCCCTAGCAACCGATATTTATCACTTTTTCACACATTTAACCACTAACTTTACACATTTCTTAATTTAAGCCCTATTTTGCATTTTCTCTAAAAATCACTTTATAAAACTTGTGTATCTAACAACAAGATTTCATATTTCATCATCAAAAATCAAAGAACACATATATTCATCAATGGCAACTTTCAAAGTCTTTAACAGTTTTACAAATTAGTCCCTGGGTTAGCTAGTACTAGTTGCAACGATCACAAAAACACTGAAATCATTAAAAACGGGACAAAAATCATACCTTAATGAGCAAAAATGCCCTAGCCGAATGGTAGCCCTAAAATGGTGTTTATTCTCTTCCAAAAATCAGTGGAGAAGATGATACAACCATTATTTTGGTTTTTGTTTTATTTATGTTATGTTTAATAACCAATTTACAATTATAACCTTAATAATAAACCATTAAAATTATCATATTAATGCCCATCTTTGTCCACTTAAGTTTCAAATGGTTGAATTACCATTTAAGGCCACCATATTCAAAAACCAAAGCTATTTAACACCTTTAACTAGTAGAACATGCATTTTACACCTTAAGCGATTTAGTCCATTTTATCAAATTGACCAATCAAACGATAAAATTTCTAAACGAAACTTTCACACATTCATATATTCATACTGTAGACATTAAAATAATAATAAAATAAATATTTTGACCTTGGATTTGTGGTCCCAAAACCACTGTTTCAAATTGACTAAAAATGGGCGGTTACGGAAAGCACAGCTATAGGAGTTGACAGATAGAGGATTCGTACGGCCTAGTTTTTCTCCCCGGGGTGCACTTGTATTATGTGTTAAGAAAAAGGACTGGTTGATGAGGTTGTGTATTGATTATTGGCAACTTAATATAGTTACAATAAAAAACAAATATCCATTGCCACATATTGATGATTTATTTGATCAGCTGAAAGGTGCGACAATATTTTCAAGGATTGATCTCCATTCTGGATACTATCAACTTCGGGTTAAAGATTCAGATGTGTGGAAAACAACTTTCAACACCAGGTACGACATTATGAATTTTTAGTTATGTCATTTGGTTTAACGAATGCAGCTGCTATGTTTATGGATTTGATGAACAAAATATTCCGGTCGTATTTAGACAAATTTCTGGTTGTTTTCATCGATGATATTCTAATTAGGGGTAACTTATGTTGCACACGGCTTGAGACACGGGCTACGACACGACCGTGTGTATCAAGTCAGTATGTAGCACAGTCTGGCACACGGCCTATGACACGACCGTGTGACCCAACAACGAAAGCACACACAATTTGGAACACGGTCTGTGACACGGTTGTGTGGCCCTATTTCAAATACCCACATGAGCGGACAAATGGGCTGAGACACAGCCGTGTGTCAAGACTTCTAATTCCCACACGGTATGGGGTATGTCACACGGCCGTGTGACCCATGTTTCTCAAATTTCCAAGTTTTCCCAAAATTTTTGTGTTATTTCAAGTTGATCCCTGATTATTCCCAAGTTAGTTTTAGGGCCTCGAAGGCTCGATTTAATGCCAGAATTTGTGTGTTTACTATGATTATATTAAATTGTTAGTTGCTGATATTAAAATGTACAATTATTTATGTTTTGATGTTAAACGTTCTGATTTTTACGGTAATGCTTCGTAACCCCAATCCAGCGACGGAGACAGGTTAGGCGTGTTACATGGGAAGCATCTTAACCCAGTCACACGCGAAGGGAGAGAGAATTTCTTTAGAAGAGATAGTAAGTATAGTGCCCACTAATGGGAGTCCGTCAGAGAAGACTCAAATCCCATATTGGTTAAGTAGATACAAAATAAGTGACTACAGGATAAAATCCTAACTAAGCAATCGTCAAAGAGATATCTAAAAAAGTTAATAGACCAAAAAGAGACCTCATATGAGGGAATGTCAAAAAGAGAAACATGCTCGGGTAGGAATACATTGTAACATCCTACCCAATAAAGTGTAGTACTCGAGTACTGTTAATTGAACTAAGGCTTATAGTGTGACCCCCAAGAAAGAAAATTGTTAGAATTCATTAAGTACTTAAGGTCTATGAATGCACCCTTGGGCGAAGCTGCAACACCCCAAACCTGGCCTAAACGTTACGACTGGATCTAGCGTGCCACATCAGGTGATGTTTGAAAAACCTTATGGTTGTTGAAAAACTCATTGTCAAATTTCCATTTTAAACAATCACAATTTCGTTTCTCTTTGCCTATTCATAAAAGAAGTTTACTCGAATTAATACCCTTTCAGAAAAGCATATATTATCTTGCTTATAAAAAAAACCGTGTCAGTTTTAGAAGTTTGGTATTAACACTTACGAAAAACGTGATATTTGAAAAATAGTTGTTTATTGTTTTGAAAACCCCATGTTGATAAAATTTGCAGTGTTTAAAGAAATCCCAAATAAAAGTTAAAACAGTTCCAAAAGTCTTATTACAACAATTATAAAACCCAAAAATTAAAGTAAAGTAATCCCAAACCGAAATACTAAATTCACCCTCGAAACCTACAGTATGTGTGGCCAACTCTGAGTCCCTCGCGGCTCCAAATTCTCTAAGGCCGGGATTACCGCATGCAAGAAAGGGAAAGGGTGAGTTACAAGAAGTCGAGTGTATAATCCCGATTCTGATCCATGCCGGGCCCAAGCCCATGCGAGATCGATTCGGGCCTAAGCCCCAAAAATCATGGTAATGCAACAAAAATGCAGCCCAACCCAATCCAACCATCACACCACCCGTACCAACCCTACACACCATGTGGGGACCAAGTCAACCCACCCAGCCCTACACACCAAGAGCGCAAATGAGCTACGATATCAACACAAAGAACCAAAAGAACGATATACGTGGCTGAGCGACTAATAATCAGTATATCATGGCAGAGACACTGAATCAATATAACGTGGCATAGCCACCAGTACAGTACTTCCTCCAAATACATAACCCAACCCAATGCACATGCCGTGACATATTAACTCAGTGTATGCAATAATTTACCATCATGGCATTTAAACAGATTACACATAAACACACTAAATCTACCCCTAGGGATATGATGGTAATTTGGTCGGTAGGGGTAAAATGGTAATTTACCCCTCAGGGGTATATCAGTAATTTCACCCAACAAGGGCATTTCAATAATTTCACCCTTAAAGGGTATTTGGTAACTTTACCCGCCGAGGTATTTTAGTAATTTACCCACTAAGGGTATTCCGGTAATTTTACCCATTAAGGGTATTTCAGTAATCTTACCCCTACAACGGCCTTTTCGAAGGCCTAATGTCACCTCGAGCAACTCGGTTTCCAATTCCGATCAATACAGTGCTATTGGGCCTAAAACTCGATTTCGGCCCATTCGGGCCCACACGCTGGTGTGGCCCATTCTGTTCGTTTTCAGCCGCGATTCTGCGGACTTCGCAGTCGCATCGATCAACTTACATTTTTCATCGTTTTCGCTTACATGGGCCCATTAACTCGTTGGGCCCATTTAGCCCGCCTCAGCTCAACACGGCCCATTACGGCCTCAGTTTCATGAGAGCGTTCGTGACACTCTCTCAACCGTCTATCGCTCTCATTAGAGACTCAGTCTATCACTACGAGCACTCGCAGCTCGTGTGATCTTAGTTTCCGGCATTTCAGCTTTTTGGTATTCTGCCTTTTAGACGTTTCACAGAACAACATTCACAGAATAAGCGGTAGTGTGAGATTACACACCTGATTACGAGTTGTGTTTCCCAACGTTTCCAAAACACCTAGAGTGATAGTTAATCAAGTGGTTAGCCTCAACCATAAAACCTTAACTTGAAGCGCCTTACTAGATTAACTTTACTTACCACGAACACCGTCTCCTCTAGTGCACCAATAATCGACCTTATCTCTTAGCTATTAAGTCGTTAACAATAATTGGTGAGCAAGAGAGTTATTAACAATCAATTCACTTCAGCCAAACCAACGGAATTATGGCAACATTCTTACCTCACTTGCTTGATGAGTTACAGATAAAGATTTGATTAAAACAAATCACTTGTGCTCCTTCACCTTGATGAAACCCTATACCCAACGATGGTCATATCACAACAAGAACATATCTTAGATCCGACGAGAGAGAAAGAAGAACACACGATTATTAAAAAGGAACCGAATGACAACAAAGTTATAGTCAAAGAGAAGACTACCCCTTACCGATTTTCTAATTCCTTGTAGCGCCACTCTAGGAAAGCACAAGACTATGATTCGGCCAAGGACTAACTCACCAGATGCAGTGAGTAAGCCCAACACAATAAGTAATAGAGGGTGTTCGGCTAAGAGAAATAAATTGCAAAGAAAACCGAATGATGTAGAAGGAAAAAGAAGAAGAACCCATAAAGACTAAAGAGAAGAGAATAGATTCGGCTTACCCCCAAATCGGCTAGCTTTGTATTATGAAAAGAGGAGCATCAAGAAGACAAGAAGCTAGTTTAAGGACAAAAGAATGGAGAATAGGTTCGGCTAGAAAAATAAGGGATGAGCAAAGCGTGATAAGAAACGAGAGGAAGACTAGAGATTCGGCCAACTCCAAATGTTCGGCTAACAACAAAAGAAAGAAGAATTGCTCAAGATACACGAGAGGTAAGTAACGAGTAGGAAAAGGGAAAAAAAAAGAACAAGTGAAAGTACCCAAAACGTCACCCTCAAAGAAAAGAACCCAAAAGAAAACACTCAGAAGCAAATAAGAGTTTCGGTTTCTCCCCTTACACCAAATGACCAAAAATGCACTCCAAGACTCCTCTTCAGCCGAAATTCCCCTTAGCAAGACCCCCACTTTCGGCGAACACCTCCCACACCCATCACTTCCATGATTTTCTCCCCTTTTTCCTCCTACAATCCCTCTCCTTCATCCATTTGAAACATTTGACCCATTCTCCAACTCCCATAATAGAGTTTGATCCCAACTCTGCTTCCTCCTCTCCTAAAGCATAAAATAATTACCTTTAATTGCTTGCCAAGAGAATCGAACTCCACTCCCCCTTGTCCCTTAGTGACGCCACAACCAACTTACCACATGGCCAACTTGTGTTAATAAAACACGCGCAATTTCCCTTAAGTCCTGCTTCCAATAGCCTTCTCCACTGAAGGCCCAAAAACCAAAATTTTTCCAGGGCTTGGATTCGAACCCAAGCCTCCCTAGAACCCCTAAACACCCTCAAATAATTAGCTAAGCAAACCCAACACATGCAATATGCAAAAATCACAAACCCCTAATTTTGGGATGTTACAAATCTACCCCCCTTAAAGAAATTTTGGCCTCAAAATTTTACCTGATCAAAAGAGATGAGGGTATTGATGTTGCATAGCCTCCTCAGGCTCCTACGTGGCTTCCTCCGAACCATTATTACGCCATAGTACCTTGACAAATGGAACAAATTCCTCCTCAGCACCTTAACGTCATGGTCCAAAATTTGTACCGGTTCTCCCTCAAATGTCAGATCAGGTCCTACTTCGATCTCCTCCACTGGCACTACATGAGAAGGATCAGAATGATAGCACCTCAGCATAGAGACATGAAACACATCATGTATCCAGTTTAACTCAGGTGGCAGCTTAAGCTGATAGGCGACCGGTCCTACACGTTTTAATACTCGGTAAGGTCCGATGAATCTGGGGCTTAACTTGCCCTTCTGTCCAAATCTCAGAATCTTCTTCCAGGGTGAAACTTTCAAGAAAACAAAATCTCCCACCGAGTACTCGATCTCTTTACGCTTTAAATCAACATACGACTTCTGCCTATCAGATGCTTCTTTTAATCTACCCCGGATCAACTTCACTTTCTCATTAATTTCTGAAATTAGCTCTGGACCCAACAATCGTCGCTCCCCCAATTCAGTCCAACAAGTAGGGGTACGACACCTACGACCATATAATGCATCGTATGGTGCCATCTGAATATTGGATTAGTAGCTGTTGTTATAAGCAAATTCCGCTAAGGGTAGATAATCTTCCCAACTACCTTTGAAATCAATCACACAGCTTCTTAACATGTCTTCCAAAATCTGAATTACCCTCTCTGACTGACCATCAGTCTGCAGATGAAACACTATGCTGAAATCCAACCTTATACCCAGAGCCTCATGCAACACTCTCCAGAACCGAGATGTGAATCTAGGATCCCTTTTCGAGATGATAGACACTGGCACCCCATGCAACCTTACAATCTCTGCCACATATAACTTTGCCAATTTCTGCAACGAGTAATCGGTACGAACCGGTATGAAGTGGGCGGACTTAGTCAGCCGATCCACAATTACCCATACCGCATCTTTCTTAGTAGGCGTCAGGGGTAGCCCACTAACAAAGTCCATGGTTACCCTCTCCCACTTCCAGAGTGGAATCTTAACAGGTTGCAGTAATCTAGAAGGTAGTTGATGCTCAGCCTTCACTTGCTGGCACGTCAAACACTTACTTACGAGGTCGGCAACCTCACTCTTAAGTCCTGGCCACCAGTACAATTCACGTAGATCTTGGTATAACTTGTTTCCACCGGGATGCATAGCGTATGGGCTACTATGTGCCTCCCGCAGAACCGACTGCCTTAACTCAGAGTCCCTCGGTATACAAACTATTCCACGGAAGCATAACACTCCTTCACTATTCAGCCCAAAATCCACAGTCTCTCCGCTTTTCACCTGCTGAAAATGAGAACCCAACGACTCATCCAATAGCTACTTCTCTTTAATCTGATCAACCCAAGTCGGTTTAACCTGAAGTTCTGCCAACAAACTACCATCCTCAAAAAGGCTGAGACGAGCAAACATTGCTCTTAGATCAGATACCACCTTGCGACTCAGTGCATTTGCCACCACATTAACTTTTCCCTGGTGGTACTCAAACGAGCAATCATAATCCTTCAGCAACTCTATCCATCTTCGTTGCCTAAGATTCAACTTCTTTTTGGTAAGGAGATACTTATGACTCTTATGGTCAGTGTAGATGATCGACTTTTTCCCATACAGATAATGTCTCCATATCTTTAGTGCGAACACTACCGCAGCTAATTCCAAGTCATGCGTGGGGTAGTTCACCTCATGCGGCCTAAGTTTACGAGATGCATACGCCACCACCTTCCCCTCCTGCATCAGCACACAACCCAAACTTGTGTGCGATGCATCACAATAGACAACGAATTCTTTTTCAGCCTCTGGCTGTATTAATACCGGAGCTTCAGTCAGAATCTTTTTCAACTTCTCAAAACTCTCCTGCTGTTTATCCATCCAAACAAATGGTACCCCCTTACACAGTAACTTAGTTAGGGGTGCAGCAATCAATGAAAACCCCTCAACGAACCATCTGTAGTACCCGGCCAAACCCAGAAAACTTCGAATTTCAGATACCGACTTTGGTGGCTTCCAATCCAATACAACCTCAACTTTCTGAGGATCAACCCTAATCCCCTCAGCAGACACGACATGCCCCAAAAATGTCACCTCTCGTAGCCAAAACTCGTACTTGCTAAATTTGGCATAGAGTTGATTTTCCCTCAATATCTGCAGAACAACCCGGAGATGTGAATCATGCTCCTCCTCACTTCTTGAATACACCAGAATATCATCTTTGAACACCACCACGAACCGGTCTAAGTAGGGTTGGAAAACCCGGTTCATCATATCCATGAAAGCAGCTGGTGCATTCGTTAACCCAAACGGCATGACCAGAAACTCGTAATGCCCATAACGAGTTCGGAATGCAGTCTTGGATATATCTGCCTCCTTCACCCTTAGCTGATGATACCCCGATTTTAGATCTATTTCTGAGAAAACTGAAGCTCCTCGCAACTGATCAAACAGATCTTCTATCCTTGGTAGCATGTATTTGTTCTTAATCATTAACGTATTCAACTGACAGTAGTCAATACACATGCGCATTGACCCATCCTTCTTCTTTACGAACAATACAAGTGCTCCCCACAGAGACACACTCGGTCGGATAAACCCTCGATTCAGAAGCTCTTGGATCTGAGCCTTTAATTCTACCAGCTCCTTCGGTGCCATCCTATAAGGGGCGATGGACACCGGAGTCGTTCCCGATAACAACTCAATACCGAATTCGACCTCGCGATTTGGAGGCAATCCCGGAAGTCTCTTCAAGAAATACATCCGAGAATTCCTTTACGGTCCTGACATCCCCAACAGACAAACTCTTAACCTCAGATGTGCTAACATAGGTTAGGAACGCCATGCAACCCTTGCAAACCAGCTTCTCGGCCCTTAATGCTGAGATTACATTGGTTAGATAATCCCTTCGCTCTCCTATCATAATCACTTCCTCATCCTCCGAAGACTTCAATGCCATACGCTTAGCAGCGCAATCCAAATTTGCACGGTGTTTCACTAACCAGTCCATGCCCAGAATTAGATCAAACTCACCAAACGACAGTTCCATCAAATCCGCTGGAAAAACAACCCCTTGAACCTCGAGAGGCACATCTCTAAATAGCTTATTCACGATGACAGACTATCCTAAAGGACAAATCACTGACATTTCTTTATCAGCAAGTTCGAATTGTATACCCAAAGTTCTAGACACAGTACATGCAACATACGAGTGCGTCGACCCAATATCAATTAAAGCAATACATGGTACATCATGAATGAGGAACGTACCAGTTATGATGTTAGGTGCGTCGCCATCCTCTCGACGCCTAGCAGTATAAACCAACCTGGCTATCTCGCATCTCAGACACAAAGACCTCTGCGGTGCTCCACGACCCGTCCAAACCCATTTCCCCCTCGGGCTGGACCACGACCTCTCGGTGGTTGTTGACCACCTCTCCCTGGCTAAACATATCCCTGACCCGCAACTGGCATCAGACCCGGCCTCTACATACAGTCTTTAACCCTGTGGTCTCTTGACCCACATCTGAAGCACGCCCCAGTTCTCTTCCATTATTCACCCTGATGAAATAACCTGCACACTGCGCAAGGTTGCGGTCTGCCAGCAACCATCGAAACCCCAGTTTAGACCGGCCCATCAAATCTAGGCCTCTTATGAAATCTATCTGAAGAACTTGAAGGCCTAAAATCTCTCTTATTCCTGCCCCTTTCCTTCTCACGGTTTTGACGCTCAGAGCGTTTCACATCCTCGACAATCTTTGCCTTCTCCACCAGGGTAGCGAAATCCCATTCCCTCTACGGGGCTATCAGTACCCGCAACTCGTCCCGAAGACCATCCTCAAATCGCACGCATCGCTCATATTCTGTTGCAACTATACCCCAAGCACACTGGCTCAAGCGCAGGAACTCCGCCTCATAGTACGCCACAGACCTATTCCCCTGAACTAGATTCAAAACCTTCTTTCTCCGGGCGTCCACATAACTTGCCGCAACATACTTTCCTTGGAAGGCCGCTTTGAAGAAATCCCAAGTCACACGGTCAGCTTGCATACCTTCCCTTACTATAAGCCACCATTGGTATGCCTCATCTCGCAGTAGGGACACTGCTCCTTTCAGCTTTTGCTCCACTGTGGAGTCTAGGTCATTCATGATTCGCTCAACCGCCTCCAACCAGTATTCTGCTACATTCGGGGCTACACCAGAGATGCCCTTAAAGATTTCTGCCCCGTTTGACCAGAGTCGCTCAGAAATTGACCCTCGAGCCACCGACCCAGTACTCGCTCCAGCCACTCTTTCCAAAACCCGTAGCATTGCTTGAGACAAAGCATCATCCCCTCCGACTCGGTCATGAGACCCCGTTTCAGTCACCGATGATGTTGGCACCTCCCTTTCAGGCATATGCCCTGATGCTGAGGACCCAGCCCTAGCACCTCGGCCCCTACCATGGCCACGTGTACCTCTTCCGTGACCTCTTGTACTCATATTGGTGTAACGTATTAATCTGTTTAAGAGTTTTATGAATCAGCTTATCGTTCATGTAATTATTACCCAATGTTTTATGAAAAGAAAATAGTAATAAGAGTAGTTTTCGCAGATTGATTTTACTAAAGTTTCAGTCTCTAGAGTCTCAGTTTATATAGCTAAAAAGTTTCAGTGTACTACCACTATCCCTAGTATTTCTGTAGTACAGTGATATCAGCCTAAAACAAAGTATAGAATAAGGGAACTTCCGATTTTGGCGCCGGAGACTCAGTGTGCCACACTTTAAGTGATATCACTACTTTCTTAAACCAAAATTTAAATAGATTTGAAAAAATTTTGAAACCCATTCCACAGCCGAGTTTTGTAACCTGGCTCTGATACCACCAAATGTAACACCCCAAACCCGGCCTAAACGTTACGACTGGATCTAGCGTGCCACATCAGGTGATGTTTGAAAAACCTTATGGTTGTTGAAAAACTCATTGTCAAATTTCCATTTTAAACGATCACAATTCCGTTTCTCGTTGCTTATTCATAAAAGAAGTTTACTCGAATTAATTCCCTTTCAGAAAAGCATATATTATCTTGCTTATAAAAAAATTGTGTCAGTTTCAGAAGTTTGGTTTTAACACTTACGAAAAATGTGATATTTGAAAAATAGTTGTTTATTGTTTTGAAAACCCTGTGTTGATAAAATTTGCAATGTTTAAAGAAATCCCAAATAAAAGTTAAAACAGTTCCAAATACCTTATTACAACAATTATAAAACCCAAAAATTAAAGTAAAGTAATCCCAAACCGAAATACTAAATTCACCCTCGAAACTCGCAAAGACGTGTAGCTAACTCACAGTCCTCGCGGCTACAAATCCTCTAAGGCCGGGATTACCTACACGCTAAAGGAAAGGGTGAGTTACAAGAACTCGGTGTATAATCCCGCTTCACAAAGTCCGCCCAAGCCCATGCAAGACGATGTCGATTCGGGCCTAAGCCTCAAAAATCATGGTAATACAACAAAAATGCAACCCAACCCAATCCAACCATCACACCACCCGTACCAACCCTACACACCATGTGGGGACCAAGTTAACCCACCCAGCCCTACGCACCAAGAGCGCAGCCGAGCTACCAGTATCAACGCATTAAAGTTGCCAGTAATGGTATACGTGGCTGAGCCACAAATAATCAGTATATCGTGGCAGAGCCACTGAATCAGTATAACGTGGCATAGCCACCAGTACAGTACTTCCTCCAAATACATAACCCAACCCAATGCACATGCCGTGACATATTAACTCAGTGTATGCAATAATTTACCATCATGGCATTTAAACAGATTACACATAAACATACTAAATCTACCCCTAGGGGTATGATGGTAATTTGGTCGATGGGGTAAAGCGTAATTTACCCTCGTGGGTATATCGAGAATTTCACCCAACAAGGGCATTTCAATAACTTCACCCTTAAAGGGTATTTGGTAACTTTACCCGCCGAAGGTATTTCAGTAACTTACCCACTAAGGGTATTCCGATAATTTTACCCACTAAGGGTATTTCAGTAATCTTACCCCTACAACGGCCTTTTCAAAGGCCTAATGTCACCTCGAGTGACTCGATCTCCAATTCCGGTCAATACAGTGCTATTGGGCCTAAAACCTAATTTCGGCCCATTCGGGCCCACACGCTCGTGTGGCCCATTCCGTTCGTTTTCAACCACGATTCTGTGGACTTCGCAGTCGTATCGATCAACTTACATTTTTCATCATTTTCGCTTACATGGGCCCATTAACCCGTTGGGCCCATTTAGCCCGCCTCAGCTTAACAAGGCCCATTACGGCCTCAGTTTCACGAGAGCATTCGTGACACTCTCTCAACCGTCTGTCGCTCTCACTAGAGACTCGGTCTATCACTATGAGTGCTCGCAACTCGAGTGATCTCAGTTTCTGGTATTTCAGCTTTTTGGTATTTCGGCTTTTAGCCGTTTCATAGAACAACATTCACAGAATAAGCGGTAGTGTGAGATTACACACCTGATTACGAGTTGTGTTTCCAATCGTTTCCAAAACACCTAGAGTGATAGTTAATCAAGTGGTTAGTCTCAACCATAAAACCTTAACTTGAAGCACCTTACTAGATTAACTTTACTTTCCACGAACATCGTCTCCTCCAGTGTACCAATAATCGGCCTTATCTCTTAGCTATCAAGTCCCTAATAATAATTGGTGAGCAAGAGAGTTATTAACAATCAATCCACTTCAGCCAAACCAATGGAATTATGGCAACATTCTTACCTCACTTGCTTGATGAGTTACAAATAAAGATTTGATTAAAACAAATCACTTGTGCTCCTTCACCTTGATGAAACCCTATACCCAACGATGGTCATATCATAACAAGAACATATCTTAGATCAGACGAGAGAGAAAGAAGAACACGCGATTATTAAAAAGGAACCGAATGACAACAGAGTTATAGTCAAAGAGAAGACTACCCCTTACCGATTTTCCAATTCCTTGTAGCGCCACTCTAGGAAAGCACAAGACTATGATTCGGCCAAGGACTAACTCACCAGATGCAGTGAGTAAGCCTAACACAATAAGCAATAGAGGGTGTTCGACTAAGAGAAATAAACTGCAAAGAAAACCGAATGATGTAGAAGGAAAAAAAAGAAGAACCCATCAAAGACTAAAGAGAAGAGAAAAGATTCGGCTTACCCACAAATCGAATAGCCTTGTATTATGAAAAGAGGAGCATCAAGAAGACAAGAAGCTAGTTTAAGGACAAAAGAATGGAGAATAGCTTCGGCTAGAAAAACAAGGGATGAGCAAAGCTTGATAAGAAATGAGAGGAAGACTAGAGATTCGGCCAACTCCAAACGTTCGGCTAACAACAAAAGAAAGAAGAATTGCTCAAGATACACGAGAGGTAAGTAACGAGTAGGAAAAAGGAAAAAAAAGAACAAGTGAAAGTACCCAAAATGTCACCCTCAAAGTGTAACACCCTAAACCCGGCCTAGACGTTACGACCAGATCTGGCATGTCATGTAGATAGGTTGTTTGAAAACCAAGTGTTCGTTACAAACTTCGTATTCTTTTTGAAGCCTTCGAGCTATGTTGTGTGTGAAATTCAAATTTGCTTTTACGGTGTTGTTGTAAAAATGTTATTAATTCTTTTATTTTAAAACTTTGTTTATAACAGAAATCAGATTCAGTGATTTGCGAAATTGTGATATCTTGAAAACTATTTTCGACGTTTAAGAGAACCCAGTATTTTATCAATTATAGTTTGTAAACTGTTCGTTAACATTTTGGAAAACAGTTATTAATGTTTTAGGAAAAACCCGTATTGAACATTTAATAGTAAATATCAACCGAATTAAAAGCTAAAACCAAATTAAAATCCCAAATGCCTTATTACAAAACATAACCCAAATTAAATAATCTTAAAATAAAGTAAAACGAAATTTACTAATGTTACGATCTATGGCCACCACAGAGTCCGCCTCGGCTCCAAATCCTCAATGCTGAGGATTACCTGCAAGATTAAAGCAGAGGGGGTGAGTTACGAGAACTCAGTGTGTAATTCCCCAGTCGGTCATTAACTGGGCCCAAGCCCATTTAGATACAAACTGGGCCTTAGCCCTTACGGAAACAAACTGGGCTGAAGCCCATACAGAAACAAACTGGGCCTTAGCCCTATTAGCATGGTAATGTAGATAATGTATGCAATGCAACCCAGCCCAGCCTAGTAGTCCATCCGCTACACACCTCCCATACCAGCCCAACACACCTGTGGGGATTTCTACAATCAACCCTCCATCCGCTACACACCTCGATGGCAGTCACGCTGCTCATCGCCAAAATTGTGGCAAAGCCACCAGAATAACAAAATATACATGGCATAGCCACTAGACAAAATGTGACAGAGTCACCAGAACATGTGGCAGAGCCACCGGATTATATTTCCCCGGTCATCAATATCCCGATCCCATGCAACATACCATGACATAATAATATAGTGCATGCATGAAAGTACTAATATAGTAGATAAACAGAATACACAGTCATGCCAAATCTACCCGTAAGGGTATAACCATAAATTACTCACCTGGGCTATTTCCAATTCACCCACTAGGGTATCTTATTAGCTAGCCCATTAAGGGTATTTCGGCTTTAAACTGACACACAGAATAATACATAACAAAACGAATAAGGTGTGAGATTACACACCTGATTACTTCGAGTATTAAACACTCACGATCATCGTCACCCTCGCTAACGCCAGCAATCGCGATTTGCCTATCTAGACCAGATGCCGACGCCCTTCCACAACCCGACGGGAAATCCTGAACCGCTGACACACTACGCCGCTTAAACTTGGGAGAAGGGGCTACGAATCAACCTCTATTAGGCCCTCTTCCTGATCCCCCCTTAGATAGGTTACCACTAGCCTCCATGAGGAACTCCTGATTAGTAAGCAAAAATCTCCTTTTACTCCTCGAGTGGCCCTATCACTATCCCACATCAACTTAAGAAAGAGAAAAGTTCAGCAATAAGAAACTAGGAAACGATACCACTACTTACCCGCAAAGTGATCTCCTTCAATAGTATGGCAAGATTCGAATTTAACAAAGAAACAAGAAGTGAGAAGAGATAAGAATCTAGCGGAAGAGCAACACTAACCTTAGATCAGAGATGAGCCGACTGGGAAGAAGGGTTTTGGCACAACAGCAAAAACCACGAAAACCACCGATCATCTTTGAGGCAACCCAAAATGAAAGTCGAAAGGTGAGAAAGAATGGAGTCCACCACTTGACAATTGGAAGGGAAAAGGAATAGGGGTTTCGGCCAAGAAGTGGATAGCAACCACAAGAGCAAAGAAGGTGTTCGAAAGAGAAAAGAGAGGGAGTAACCTGAGAAGTTAATGTTCAGCCAAGAAGAGACTAGCCAGAGAGTGATAGGAATGAACGGAAAGAGAGAAAAAGGGGTGAGTAGGGGAGGGTTCGGCTATTAGCAAGAAGTAGCAGAAAACAACTTCAAATTTTGAGAGTAGTGGGAGTAGGTGAATTCGGTCTGCAGAACAAAAACAAAGAAAAGAAAAAGAGACCTGAAATGTCTTTCGGGAAAAACACCCAACGCATGAAAGCTGAGGAAACTCTTAAAGAAATTTGGCACTACCTCTCTTGACCGAATGCGCACATCCAAGAAGCCCCCAACACTTTGGCCAAAATTCCTCCTACACAAACCCCACATTCGGCCAACTCCCCACATTCACCAAATCCCACGATTCACTCCCTGATTTGCTCCACCAAGCCCTCTCCAACACTCATTCAAACAGATTTGACAAATTCAAATCCTCCTTGGTAGAGTCTCACGCCAACTCCACCTCTTCTCCACCTTGGGCGCAAAATAAAAGCCATATTTTGTAGCATGTGGGATTCGAACCTCACTCCCCTTGCTCACACATTGACGCCACCACCACTCTACCACATAGCCATCTTGTGTTATTAAAATACAATCAATTATACCTAAGTCCTGCCTTCACTAGCTCTCCTCACTAAAGTACCCCTTAAGCAAAATTTTTCCTATGGCCTAACTTAAACCCATAACTTCATAGAAACCCTGTAACCTTCAAAAATCACTTACCTAACAAGTCCAACTTGCAATAATTTCGTTCTCACATTCCCATCAATTTAAAATGCTCCTACGCTCAAAGCCCAATAGGCCCAATTCTCTTAGGCCCAAATTCGGGGCGTTACACAAAGAAAAGAACCCGAAAGAAAACACTCAGAAGCAAAGATGAGTTTCGGTTTCTCCTCTTACACCAAATGACCAAAAATGCACTCCAAGACTCCTCTTCAGCCGAAATTCCCCTTAGCAAGACCCCCACTTTCGGCCAACACCTCCCACACCCATCACTTCCATGATTTTCTCCCCTTTTTCCTCTTAAAATCCCTCTCCTTCATCCATTTGAAACGTTTGACCCATTCTCCAACTCCCATAGCAGAGTTTGATCCCAACTCTGCTTCCTTCTCTCCCAAAGCATAAAATAATTACCCTTAATTGCTTGCCAAGGGAATCGAACTCCACTCCCCCTTATCCCTTAGTGACGCCACAACCAACTTACCACATGGCCAACTTGTGTCAATAAAACACACGCAATTTCCCTTAAGTCCTGCTTCCAACAGCCCTCTCCACTGAAGGCCCAAAAATCAAAATTTTTCCAGGGCTTGGATTCGAACCCAGGCCTCCCTAGAACCCCTAAACACCCTCAAATAATTAGATAAGCAAACCCAACACATGCAATATGAAAAAATCACAAACCCCTAATTTTAGGATGTTACAAAAGCCCTGATTAAGGCAAGCTTTGAAGTTTGGCGGAATCTTCGATAGAGTATACTGTAACACGTGGTTTGTACAAGTGTACACAGTCGTTATCAAGTAATAAGTAAGTAAAAGAGTTATTGTCTCCACATGGACTGTGTATGCTAATCAATTAATTGTAAAATTAAAGTTAACAATTTGGTGAGAAAAACAAAATAATTTTTGAATGATTGATGTAAAAATAAATTACTAAATGTAAAATGATCCCTAATGCAAATTAGTCTAAATACAAAGTATGAAATGAAATGTATGAGATGAGTTTAACAACAAAAACACAAACTTCAACAATCAATAAAATAAATAGGCTAGAATAATTACATCATTCAATTCTAATTTATTTTTCTCATGTTTAACAGTGTTTGGAAAATATTCCATGGCAACTCGATCATTCATTGGCTTGAAAGGAAATTAAGTCCTTTCGGAATCTTTTACTTAGTAAAATATGCATTTTACTGATCATATTAAACTAAGGGTTTCTTAGAATTCAAGTGAAGTAACAGGGAGTGGGTCGGTTTGAAACAATTTAATCACATAAACCTAAAACTCATGCAAGGTAATAGAGCTCGGTCAAGTTATTACGAACCTTTAATGTATTCTGGGTTGGATATAAATTAAGCATGCACTGTTAAATTATTATGTCTATTAGTCGTTGTCTGGTTTGGATCGCTCAACTAATTCTAATGCATCCAATCATATATGAATGAAATAAATGCTTGAGTTTAACTGAAAACATGAACGACTAAGGCACAAACACTATAAACATGATTTAAACAAGCTTCATTGAATTGATGCAATCATCCTAGCTAAACAGTTTTAAGCTACCATTGTTGATGACAAGATAATAAAGCACATTGCAAGCATGATTTAATTAAAGTAACAAAGTAAAGGAAAAATAAACTCTGTTTGATCAGCAATCTCATAAACTAAAATTGAAGAAGTTTCCTTCAATCCTTGTGTTGCTCCTTTGCTAATGGCTTATCAAGGTGGCCGACCAAGAGATAATCTTCTCAAATGTAACACCCCATACTCAGCATGGACGCTAGGCTGAATACCAAGATGCCACATCACCGTCTCACATCGACTTCATTGTAATTATCAAAGTTGAAATACATGCAGTTTCGTTTTACTTTATTTATTCTAGCATTTATGAGAATATCAAGTCATGCAAGCTTAGTTTAGCGTTTAATCATACTAACATACGACAAACAAACATAAAATGTATATATATCGAGCATTGGACCACTTAGCAAATTTTTCCAAAAATGCTACATAGGTATCGATACTGTTTCTATGGTATCGATATTTCCTTTAATTGGTATCGATATGTAACAGTCCAGTTTAGACCTTAGTCAAAATAGTGGTTTCGAGACCACAAATTTGAGTCTGAAAAATATTTTAATATTATTTTTCGTGTCTACAGTATGTGAATTGACAAGTGTGAAATTTTTGTGATTTAATTTATACGATTGTGTGTTTAATTTGAGAAAAGGACTTAATCGCAGGATGTGTAAAAGTAGCCTTCTAATTGAATAAGTGTCGAATTGTTATTCTCTTTAAAATGAGAAGTCCTTAAGAGGTTATTACGCTATTAATATGTTGATGGACATTAATGACCATCCATTATGTATTATTATTTGTTTTTATTAAAGGTTTAATAAGTAAATTAGTTAATAATATACATTATAATAAAACAAACATTAAAATGATGAGATAATGCTCATCATTGTGCCGAAAATAAGAAAAGAGAAAGGGTTTTAAGCTTTCATGATATTCGGACATTACAAGTCTTAATTAAGGTATGTTTTGGTTTTGATTTTTGATAATTTCTACGTTTTTTGTGATCGTTGCTTCGTGTTCTCTCAAACCCATGCCTCAATTTTGGAAATTTATAATGATTTTGAAAAGTGCCATTGCTGAATACTTGAGCTTTGTGATGTTAGTTAATGAAATATGAAGTATTTGTGTTTGATTAATATGTTTTGTCTTTGTATTTTTTATGAAATTGAGTAATTTGGACTAAATTGAGAAAATAATTTTTTGAAAGACTAAACTGTGAAAATGTGAGGGCTAATTTGTAAATTTCCCTAAATGTGTGTTTTTGGATTGAATTGAATGATTTAGTGAATAAATAGATTAAGTTTGAATATGTATAGATCAAGAACCAAAGAAAATGAATTTAGACCGAGGGAAGTCAAAGGTGATTAAGTAGCCAAATCCGTCTGTTTATTCCGAATCTGAGGTAAGTCTATATACAAATAAATGTATTTGAATTGGTTTATTTATGTACCTATGAAATTTGATTGTGATGAATGTGTTCGAGATGATATAAACCTGGAATCCGAGAAAGTATCGACCAAGTATTAATATCCCAAAAGTTTCATACGAACCTAGGAATAGATAGAACTTTATATGTCATGACGTATGTTTCCGATATCTGATATTGTGTAAGACCTCATCTGGGACGTTGGCATCGATTTGAGAGATACGTATAAGACCATGTCTGGGACATCGGCATCGTATCAGATTTCGTGTAAGACCCTGTTTGGGATAGTGGCATCGATATTTGGTTACATGTAAGACCACGTCTGGGACGTTGGCATTGTACGATTATTTTGAGTACTCTGAGTATCCTATTTAATTCTGAATGGTTCAACAGGCAATTTTGAGAAATGAAATACTATGTGAATTGCGTAATCATTTCAGGTACGTTTTTGAAGTACTCTATGATTGAGTATAAAAGGTAAGTATTTGTGAACTTGCAAGAGATATATGTGCATAGATTCAATGAGACAAAATGTGATATAGGTAAGAATGTGTTATGTACAAAAGAGATACTTGGAGACATGACTAGTTGGTATGCAATGGCTGAACTAATGAGCCAAAGGAGAATTATGAATTTACATATGTGATATACTAATGACTTTGTAATTGAAATGTTAAGAATGTTTTATGATAAGTTTATTTGTATATGGCTTACTAAGCTTTTGAAAGCTTACTCTGTGTATGTTTGCATTGTTTTATGACTTTGTAATTGAAATGTTAAGAATGTTTTATGATAAGTTTATTTGTATATGGCTTACTAAGCTTTTGAAAGCTTACTCTGTGTATGTTTGCATTGTTTTATAGATCGTTAAAGCTACGGAAGGCTCGGGGATCGTCGAGGATCGTCACCACACTATCAAACTCATTTTGCTACCTTTTGAATGTGTACATAGCTAAGTATGGCATGTATAGGCTAGTTAATTTGAGTTGATGTTTGAGTTGTATATAAATAGCCATGTGATATGGCTAGATAATGATCATGATATGAATGAGTATTTCATGCCTAATGATGCATAGTTTGGTATGGTTTGTTGGCCAATGTTTGAGCTAATGATATAGTCCAACTTATGGTAAGATTTATGATGCAAAACTAGTATTATATTGATGAAAGAGTATCATGATGAATTGGTAAGTTGTGAATGAGTTGTGCTTGAAAAATGTTTGTGATTAGATTGAGCTAAATGGTATATAAGTTGGTGTGTTGAATATGTTCTTGAATGGCTTGAAAATATGGCCATTATGGTATGTTTTGTGGAATTGGTGATATGATTTGAATTTGTATAGTGCTTGTAGGTATAGCCTAATGTGTGGGTGGCAATTTGGCCTTGTAAATGGCCTATAATTGCCCACACGATTGAGCACACAGACGTGTGGCTCGACCGTGTCCTTCATGGCTGTATTTCAAAATAAGTCAGGCTCGACCACGGGCTAGACACACGGGCGTGTGACTAGCCGTGTGGTGCAAGTCAGGCTCGACCATGGGCGAGGCACACAGGCGTGTCTCAGGCCGTGTGGACAAGTTAGTATGTATGCCCTTTTTTGACACGGCTCAGGCACATGGGCGTGTCTGAGGCTGTGTGAGGCACATGGGCCTACCCACACGGGCATGTGACCTCTGTAACTTTGAAAAATGTTTGATTTTTGGAAAATTTTTGTATGATCTCGGTTTAGTCCCGACCCTTTTCTAATGCATGTTTAAGGTCTTGTAGAGCTCATTAAGGACTATATACTTATATTCTTCTATGATATGACAATGATATACGTATTATTGTGTAATGTTCGTAAAAGTTTCTGATTGTCCAGTAATGTCTTTTAACACTGGATCGGTGATGGTTATGGGTTAGTGGTGTTACATTTGATTGGTATCAGAGCTACGGTTTAGTCGATTCTAGGACTAGCGTAGCATGTGAGAGTCTAGCTATACATGCCATATATACGAATTGTGATAGTGTGATAAATCCTGACATGTAAAAATGTGTTTTCGTATAGTAAATGGATCCTGAAAGAGCCGTTGCTGACGATGTTGAAAGGAAAGCACCTGCTTTCGCTCAAGGGGCAGCGCCATCTAATTCGATACCGGCTACTAGCGGTCAGGAAGGAGAGGCTAAACAAGCCTTCTTTCAAATGATGAATGAGTGGTTCACTCAATACGTTAGAAGAAATCTGGCTGTTTCACAACCTCCGCCCCCCGCCCAATCCTCCTCAGACTTCTGTTGTACCTCCGGTTATGAATCTAAATCTGATGAATAAGCCTCCAGTCGATAAAATCCGCAAATATGGGGCTGAAGAGTTCAGGGCCACTAGTGATGATGATGCTAAGATAGCTGAGTTTTGGCTTGAGAACACAATCCGAGTGATCGATGAAATGTCATTGACTCCTGATGAATGCATAAAATGTGTTGTTTCCCTGTTACGAGATGCAGCTTATCAGTGGTGGAAGACTTTGATTTCTATTGTTCTAAAAGAACGGATTACATGGGATTTCTTTCAGTCTGAGTTTCGAAAGAAATACATCAGCCAGAGATTTATAGATCAAAAATGGAAAGAGTTTCTGGAATTGAAACAGGTTCGTATGACTGTCACTGAATACGAATGAGAATTCATGAGATTAAATCAATATGCTCGGGAATGTGTCTCAACTGAAGCGATAATGTGCAAAAGATTTGAAGACGGCTTGAATGAAGACATCCGTTTGCTAGTTGGGATTCTGGAAAGAAAAGAGTTTCTTGTGCTTGTTGATCGAGCATGTAAAGCTGAGGCATTAGGGAAAGATAAAAGAAAAGCTGAATCGGAAGCCAAAGATGTGAGAAAGGGATTTTTGAGTAAATCATTTCAATCTGCTTCAAAGAAATTCAGAGATGAGCATAGCCGTTCAAAGGCTAATGTGGGACATTCGAGCAGAGATCAAGCTAGATCACGAATAACCTCAAAGCTCCAGCAACTTCGATGGCTAGTGTGGGAAATGTCCAATCCGAGTGACCTGAATGTAAGCATTATGGTAAAAGACATCCGGGTAGTTGTAGATTAAATGATCAAGCTTGCTTCAGATGCAAATCATTAGACCATTTCATCTGAGACTGCCCAGAGTCTGTTGAGCAAGAGATTGCTCAGAATCCGAGGTCAGATAATGTTTCAGTTAGAGGTAGACCTTCTAGGAATACAAGAAATGTCAGTGGTGGTCAGAGAACTATGAGAGATACAGTTGCGAGATCTGAAGCTAGGGCACTTGCCAGAGCTTATGCCATTCGAGCTCATGAGGAAGCTTCGTCTCCAGATGTTATTACGGGTACATTTACTCTTTATGATACTTTTGTGATTGCATTAATAGACCCTGGATCTACTCATTCGTATGTATGCATGAACTTAGTATCTAGTAAGACTAGGCCTGTGTAGTCTACTGAATTTGTTATTAGAGTATCAAACCCCTTAGGTAAAAGTGTCTTGGTTGACAAAGTATGCAAGAACTGTCCGTTGATGTTTCGAGATGTTTGCTTTCTGGCTGATCTGATGCTATTACCTTTTGATGAGTTTGACATAATTTTGGATATGAATTGGCTAACATTCCATGATGCTGTTGTGAACTGCAAATGAAAGACTATTGATTTGAGATGTCAGAAAGATGAAATAGTTCAAATTGAATCTAATGATTTGAATGGACTACCGGCTGTGATATCAGTGATGAAAGCTCAGAGTTATGTGAAAAAGGGTTATGAAGCTTACTTTGCTTATGTGATTGATTCGAAAGTGACTGAAAAGAGAGTGGAATCAGTGCCAATTGTCTGTGAATTCCTTGACGTGTTTCCTGAAGAATTATCGGGATTACCTCCAATATGCGAAGTTGAGTTTGGTATTGATTTGGTGCCGGGTACAACTCCTATTTCGATAGCTCCGTATAGAATGGCACCAACAAAATTGAAAGAGTTGAAGTCTCAGTTGCAAGAGTTGACCGATAGAGGATTTGCACGACCGAGTTTCTCACCTTGGGGTGCTCTCATTCTATTTGTGAAAAAGAAAGATGGCACGATGAGAATGCGCATTGAATACCGTCAGTTGAAAAAAGTGACAATAAAGAATAAATATCGTCTGCCTAGAATTGATGATTTGTTTGATCAGCTTAAAGGAGCCACTGTGTTTTCAAAGATAGATCTGAGATCGGGATATTACCAGTTGCAAGTAAAAGATTCAGATATTCTGAAAACTACTTTCAAAACGAGGTACGGGCATTATGAGTTTTTAGTTATGCCTTTTGGACTAACAAATGCTCCTGCTATTTTTATGGATTTAATAAACAGAATTTTCAGACCGTACTTAGATAAATTTGTTGTGGTATTCATTGACGACATTTTAATTTATTCGCGTGATGAAATTGAGCATGCTGAACATCTGAGAATTGTGCTACAAACTCTACGAGATAAGCAATTGTATGCAAAGTTCAGTAAATGTGAGTTCTGGTTACTACAAGTTAGTTTTCTGAGGCATATTGTGTTAGCATCTGGTATACGGGTTGATCCGAGCAAGATTTCAGCTATTTTAGAGTGGAAGCCTCCGAGAAATGTGTCTGAAGTTCGTAGTTTTCTGGGACTTTCTGGTTATTATCGACGATTCATAAAAGGCTTTTCGATGATTGCAACTCCATTGACTAGATTGCTTCAGAAAGATGTAAAATTTGAATGGTCCGATAAATGTCAGAAGAGTTTTGATCAGTTGAAAGCCCTTTTGACCGAAGCTCCAATTCTAGTACAGCCATAATCGGGTAAAGAGTTCGTGATTTATAGTGATGCTTCGTTGAATGGTCTGGGATGCATTCTGATTCAGGAAGGCAAAGTTATAGCTTATGCCTCGAAACAATTGAAGCCGCATGAAAAGAATTATCCGACACACAACTTAGAGCTAGTGCAATTGTGTTTTTTTAAAAGATTTGGCGTCACTATCTTTTTGGTGAAAAATGCCACGTGTTTTCGGATCATAAAAGTCTGAAATATTTGATGACTCAGAATGACCTAAATTTCCGACAAAGACGATGGTTAGAGCTGTTGAAAGACTACGAGCTTGTGATAGATTATAATCCGGGTAAGGCAAATGTTGTTGTTGATGCATTGAGTCGAAAATCGCTGTTTACATTACGTATGATGAATGCTCATTTAAACTTGTCTGTTGATGGTTCAGTTTTGGCTGAGTTGAAAGCGAAACCGTTGTTCTTACAGCGATTATGTGATGCTCAGAAAGTTGATAATGAAATGTTAACGAAACGAGCTCAGTGTGATTCAAACTCAGATTCTGAATTTTGAGTGGATGTTGATGATTGCTTGAGATTTTGAGATTAGATTTGTGTTCCGAGGAATCCAGAGTTGATTCAATCGATATTGAATGAAGCACATAACAGTTGCCTATCTGTTCATCCGGGAAGTACAAAGATGTACCATGATTTAAAGCAACATTATTGGTGGTCTGGTATGAAACGAGACATCTCTGACTTTATTTCGAAATGTTTAGTCTGTCAGCAAGTTAAAGCTGAACATCAAGTGCCATCTGGTTTGTTACAACCGATAATGATTCTTGAATGGAAATGGGATAGAGTGACGATGGATTTTGTTTTTGGGTTGCCTTTGACTCTGAGAAAGAAAGATGCAATTTGGGTCGTAGTTGAAAGATTAACAAAAACAACTCATTTCATTCCTGTACGATCTGATTACTCACTTGAAAAATTAGTTGAGCTATACATTTCCGATATTGTGAGATTGCACGGGGTGCCACTATCTATTGTGTCTGAAAGAGATCCGAGGTTTACTTCACGATTCTGGAAGAAATTGCAAGAAGCCTTAGGTACTAAATTACATTTTAGTACAGCTTTTCATTCACAGACGGATGGTAAATCGGAGTGGATTATTCAAATTCTCAAGGATATGTTGAGATGTTGCATTCTTGAGTTTGATGGTACGTGGGAATAATATTTTCCATTGATTGAGTTTGCGTGCAATAATAGTTTCCAGTCGAGCATTAAAATGGCACCTTATGAAGCTTTGTATGGACGCGAATCTCGAACACCTCTGTATTGGTTTGAGCTCAGTGAAAGTAAGATACACGGGGTCGATTTGATCAAAGAAATTGAGCAGAAAGTAAAAATGATCCGTAATAGTCTGAAAGCCGCATCAGATCGTCAGAAATCTTATGCAGACTTGAAACGGAAAGATATTGAATTTGAGATCAGTGATAAAGTGTTCTTGAAAGTATCTCCGTGGAAGAAAATACTTCGTTTTGGTAGAAAAGGCAAATTGAGTACGAGGTTCATCGGGCCGTATGAGGTCATCGAATGAATGGGGCCTGTTGCATACAGATTATTGTTGCCGCCGAAACTAGAAAAGATTCATAGTGTGTTTCACGTCTCAATGCTTCGACGATACAGATCCGATCCCTCGCATGTGATTTCTTCGTCTGAGATTGAGATCCGATCCGTTATGCCTTACGAGGAAGAACCGATCCAAATTTTAGCTCGCGAGGTGAGAGAATTAAGAAATAAGAAGAAGATTCTGTTAGTAAAAGTTTTGTGGCATCGACACGGGGTTGAAGAGGCTACGTGGGAGCCTGAATATACAATGAAACAACAATATCCAAATCTATTCAACGGTAAGATTTTCGGGGACGAAAATCCCTAAGGGGGGAGAATTGTAACAGTCCGATTTAGACCTTAGCCGGAATAGTGGTTTCGGGACCACAAATCTGAGTCTAAAAAATATTTTAATATTATTTTCTGTGTCTACAGTATGTGAGTTGACATGTGTGAAATTTTTGTGATTTAATTTGTACGATTGTGTGTTTAATTTGAGAAAATGACTTAATCGCAGGACGTGTAAAAGTAGCCTTCTAATTGAATAAGTGTCGAATTGTTATTCTCTTTAAAATGAGAAGTCCTTAAGAGGTTATTATGCCAATAATATGTTGATGGACATTAATGACCATCCATTATGTATTATTATTTGTTTTTATTAAATGTTTAATAAGTAAATTAGTTAATAATATACATTATAATAAAATAAACATTAAAATGATGAGATAATGCTCATCTTTGTGCCGAAAATAAGAAAAGAGAAAGGGTTTTAAGCTTCCATGATATTCGGCCATTACAAGTCTTAATTAAGGTATGTTTTGGTTTCAGCTTTTGATAATTTCTACGTTTACGTGATCGTTGCCATGTTCTCTCAAACCCATGCCTCAATTTTGGAAATTTATGATGATTTTGAAAAGTGCCATTGATGAATACTTGAGCTTTGTGATGTTAGTTGATGAAATATGAAATATATGTGTTTGATTAATATGTTTTGTCTTTGGATTTTTGATGAATTTGAGTAATTTGGACTAAATTGAGAAAATAATTTTTTGAAGGACTAAAATGTGAAAATGTGAGGGCTAATTTGTAAATTGCCCTAAATGTGTGTTTTTGGATTGAATTGAATGATTTAGTGAATAAATAGATTAAATTTGAATATGTATAGATCAAGAACCAAAGAAAACGGATTTAGACCGAGGGAAGTCGAAGGTGATTAAGTAGCCGAATCCGTCTGTTTATTCCGAATCCGTGGTAAGTCTATATACAAATAAATGTATTTGAATTGGTTTATTTATGTACCTATGAAATTTGATTGTGATGAATGTGTTCGAGATGATATAAACCTCAAATCCGAGAAAGTATCGACCAAGTGTCAATATCCCAAAAGTTCCGTACGAACCTAGGAATAGATAGGACTTTATATGTCATGACATATATTTCCGATATCTGATATTGTGTAAGACCTCATCTGGGACGTTGGCATCGATTTGAGAGATACGTATAAGACCATATCTCGGACATCGGCATCGTATCAGATTTCATGTAAGACCCTGTTTGGGACAGTGGCATCGAGATTTGGTTAGATGTAAGACCACGTCTGGGACGTTGGCATTGTACGATTATTCTGAGTACTCTGAGTATCATATTTAATTCCATATGGTTCAACAGGCAATTCCGAGAAATGAAATACTATGTGAATTGCATAATCATTTCAGGTACGTTTTTGAAGTACTCTATGATTGAGTATAAAAGGTAAGTATTTGTGAACTTGCAAGAGATATATGTGCATAGATTCAATGAGACAAAATGTGATATAGCTAAGAATGTGTTATGTACAAAAGAGATACTTGGAGACATGACTAGTTGGTATGCAATGGCTGAACTAATAAGCCAAAGGAGAATTATGAATTTACATATGTGATATACTAATGACTTTGTAATTGAAATGTTAAGAATGTTTTATGATAAGTTTATTTGTATATGGCTTACTAAGCTTTTGAAAGCTTACTCTGTGTATGTTTGCATTGTTTTATGACTTTGTAATTGAAATGTTAAGAATGTTTTATGATAAGTTTATTTGTATATGGCTTACTAAGCTTTTAAAAGCTTACTCTGTGTATGTTTGCATTGTTTTATAGATCGTTAAAGCTACGGAAGGCTCGGGGATCATCAAGGATCGTCACCACACTATCAAACTCATTTTGCTACCTTTTGAATGTGTACATAGCTAAGTATGGCATGTATAGGCTAGTTAATTTGAGTTGATGTTTGAGTTGTATATAAATAGCCATGTGATATGGCTAGATAATGATCATGCTATGAATGAGTATTTCATGCCTAATGATGCATAGTTTGGTATGGTTTGTTGGCCAATGTTTGAGCTAATGAGATAGTCCAACTTATGGTAAGATTTATGATGCAAAACTAGTATTATATTGATGAAAGAGTATCATGATGAATTGGTAAGTTGTGAATGAGTTGTGCTTGAAAAATGTTTGTGATTAGATTGAGCTAAATGGTATATAAGTTGGTGTGTTGAATATGTTCTTGAATGGCTAGAAAAGATGACTATTATGGTATGTTATGTTGCGTTGGTGATATGATTTGAATTGGTATAGTGCTTGTAGGTATAGCCTAATGTGTGGGTGGCAATTTGGCCTTGTAAATGGCCTATAATTGCCCACACGGTTGAGCACACGGACGTGTGGCTCGACCGTGTCCTTCGTGGTTGTATTTCAAAATAAGTCAGGCTCGACCACGGGCTGGACACACGGGCGTGTGACTGGCCGTGTGGTGCAAGCCAGGCTCGACCACGGGTGAGGCACACGGGCGTGTCTCAGGCCGTGTGGACAAGTCAGTATATATTCCCTTTTTTGACACGGCTCGGGCACATGGGCGTGTCTGAGGCCGTGTGAGGCACACGGCCTACCCACACGGGCGTGTGACCTCTGTAACTTTGAAAAATGTTTGATTTTTGGAAAAATTTTGTATGATCTCGGTTTAGTCCCGACCCTTTTCTAATGCATATTTAAGGTCTTGTAGAGCTCATTAAGGGACTATATACTTGTATTCAGCTATGATATGACAATGATATACGTATTGTTGTGTAATGTTCGTAAAAGTTTCTGATTGTCCGGTAATGCCTCTTAACCCTAGATCGATGATGGTTATGGGTTAGTGGTGTTACATTTGATTGGTATTAGAGCTACGGTTTAGTCGATTCTAGGACTAACGTAGCGTGTGAGAGTCTAGCTATACATGCCATATATACGAACTGTGATAGTGTGATGAATCCTGACGTGTAAAAATGTGTTTTCGTATAATAAATGGATCCTGAAAGAGCCATAGCTGACGATGTTGAAAGGAATGCACCTGCTCCCACTCAAGGGACAGCGCCATCTAATTCGATACCGACTACTAGCGGTCAGGAAGGAGAGGCTAAACAAGCCTTCTTTCAAATGATGAATGAGTGGTTCACTCAATACGTTAGAAGAAATCTGGCTGTTTCACAACCTCCGCCCCCGCCCAATCCTCCTTAGACTTCTGTTGTACCTCCGATTATGAATCTGAATTTGATGAATAAGCCTCCGGTCGATAAAATCCGCAAATATGGGGCTGAAGAGTTCAGGGCAACTAGTGATGATGATGCTGAGAGAGCTGAGTTTTGGCTTGAGAACACAATTTGAGTGTTCGATGAAATGTCATTGACTCCTGATGAATGCATAAAATGTGTTGTTTCCCTGCTACGAGATGCAGCTTATCAGTGGTGGAAGACTTTGATTTCTGTTGTTCCAAAAGAACGGATTACATGGGACTTCTTTCAGTCTGAGTTTCGAAAGAAATACATCAGCCAGAGATTTATAGGTCAAAAATGGAAAGAGTTTCTGGAATTGAAACAGGTTCGTATGACTGTCACTGAATACGAACGAGAATTCATCATATTAAGTCAATATGCTCGAGAATGTGTCTCAACTGAAGCAATAATGTGCAAAAGATTTGAAGACGGCTTGAATGAAGACATCCGTTTGCTAGTTGGGATTCTGGAAATAAAAGAGTTTGTTGTGCTTGTTGATCGAGCATGTAAAGCTGAGGCATTAGGGAAAGATAAAAGAAAAGCTGAATCGGAAGCCAAAGATGTGAGAAAGGGATTTTTGAGTAAATCATTTCAATCTGCTTCAAAGAAATTCAGAGATGAGCATAGCCGTTCAAAGGCTAATGTGGGACATTCGAGCAGAGATCGAGCTAGATCACAGTCGAACCTCAAAGCTCCAGCAACTTCGATGGCTAGTGTGGGAAATGTCCAATCCGAGTGACCTGAATGTAAGCATTATGGTAAAAGACATCCGGGTAGTTGTAGATTAAATGATCAAGCTTGCTTCAGATGCAAATCATTAGACCATTTCATCTGAGACTGCCCAGAGTCTGTTGAGCAAGAGATTGCTCAGAATCCGAGGTCAGATAATGTTTCAGTTAGAGGTAGACCTTCTAGGAATACAAGAAATGTCAGTGGTGGTCAGAGAACTATGAGAGATACAGTTGCGAGATCTGAAGCTAGGGCACTTGCCAGAGCTTATGCCATCCGAGCTCGTGAGGAAGCTTCGTCTCCAGATGTTATTACGGGTACATTTACTCTTTATGATACTTTTGTTATTGCATTAATAGACCCTGGATCTACTCATTCGTATGTATGCATGAACTTAGTATCCAGTAAGACTTTGCCTGTGTAGTCTACTAAATTTGTTATTAGAGTATCAAACCCCTTAGGTAAAAGTATCCTGGTTAACAAAGTATGCAAGAACTGTCCGTTGATGTTTTGAGATGTTTGCTTTCTGGCTGATCTGATGCTATTTCCTTTTAATGAGTTTGACATGATTTTGGGTATGGATTGGCTAACATTGCATGATGCTGTTGTGAACTGCAAATGAAAGACTATTGATTTGAGATGTCAGAAAGATGAAATAGTTCAAATTGAATCTGATGATTTGAATGGACTACCGGCTGTGATATCAGTGATGAAAGCTCAGAGTTATGTGAAAAAGGGTTATGAAGCTTACTTTGCTTATGTGATTGATTCGAAAGTGACTGAAAAGAGAGTGGAATCAGTGCTAGTTGTCTATGAATTCCTTGACGTGTTTCTTGAAGAATTATCGGGATTACCTCCAATATGCGAAGTTGAGTTTGGTATTGATTTGGTGCTAGGTACAACTCCTATTTCGATAGCTCCGTATAGAATGGCACCAACAGAATTGAAAGAGTTGAAGTCTCAGTTGCAAGAGTTGACCGATAGAGGATTTGCACGATTGAGTTTCTTACCTTGGGGTGCTCCCGTTCTATTTGTGAAAAAGAAAGATGGTATGATGAGAATGTGCATTGACTACCGTCAGTTGAACAAAGTGACAATAAAGAATAAATATCCTCTGCCTAGAATTGATGATTTGTTTGATCAGCTTAAAGGAGCCACTGTGTTTTCAAAGATAGATCTGAGATCGGGATATTACCAGTTGCAAGTAAAAGATTCAGGTATTCCAAAAACTGCTTTCAGAACGAGGTACGGGCATTATGATTTTTTAGTTATGCCTTTCGGACTAACAAATGCTCCTGCTGTTTTTATGGATTTAATGAACAAAATTTTTAGACCGTACTTAAATAAATTTGTTTTGGTGTTCGTTGACGACATTTTGATTTATTCGCGTGGGGAAATTGAACATGCTGAACATCTGAGAATTGTGCTACAAACTCTGCGAGATAAGCAATTGTATGCAAAGTTCAGTAAATGTGAGTTCTGGTTACGAGAAGTTAGTTTTCTGGGGCATATTGTGTTAGCATTTGGTATACGAGTTGATCCGGGCAAGATTTCAGCTATTTTAGAGTGGAAGCCTCCGAGAAATGTGTCTGAAGTTCGCAGTTTTCTGGGACTTTCTGGTTATTATCGACGATTCGTAAAAGGCTTTTCGATGATTGCAACTCCATTGACTAGATTGCTTCAGAAAGATGTAAAATTTGAATGGTCCGATAAATGTCAGAAGAGTTTTGATCAGTTGAAAGCCCTTTTGACCGAAGCTCCAATTCTAGTACAGCCAGAATCGGGTAAAGAGTTCATGATTTACAGTGATGCTTCGTTGAATGGTCTGGGATGCATTCTGATGCAGGAAGGAAAAGTTATAGCTTATGCCTCGAAACAATTGAAGCCGCATGAAAAGAATTATCCGATACACAACTTAGAGCTAGCTGCGATTGTGTTTTCTTTAAAGATTTGGCGTCACTATCTTTTTGGTGAAAAATGCCATGTGTTTTCGGATCATAAAAGTCTGAAATATTTGATGACTCAGAAAGACCTGAATTTGCGACAAAGACGATGGTTAGAGCTGTTGAAAGACTACGAGCTTGTGATAGATTATAATCCGGGTAAGGCAAATGTTGTTGTTGATGCATTGAGTCGAAAATCGTTGTTTACATTACGTATGATGGATGCTCATTTAAACTTGTCTAATGATGGTTCAGTTTTGGCTGAGTTGAAAGCGAAACCGTTGTTCTTACAGCGATTATGTGATGCTCAGAAAGTTGATAATGAAATGTTAACAAAATGAGCTCAATGTGATTCAAACTCTGATTCTGAATTTTGATTGGATGTTGGTGATTGCTTGAGATTTCGAGATCAGATTTGTGTTCCGAGGAATCCAGAGTTGATTCAATCGATATTGAATGAAGCACATAACAGTTGCCTATCTGTTCATCCGGGAAGTACAAAGATGTACCATGATTTAAAGCAACATTATTGGTGGTCTGGTATGAAACGAGACATCTCTGACTTTATTTCGAAATGTTTAGTCAGTCAGCAAGTTAAAGCTGAACATCAAGTGCCATCTGGTTTGTTACAACCGATAATGATTCTTGAATGGAAATGGGATAGAGTGACGATGGATTTTGTTTCTGGGCTACCTTTGACTCCGAGAAAGAAAGATGCAATTTGGGTCGTAGTTGACAAATTAACAAAAACAGCTCATTTCATTCCGGTACGATCTGATTACTCACTTGAAAAATTAGCTGAGCTATACATTTCCGATATTGTGAGATTGCACAGGGTGCCACTATCTATTGTGTCTGAAAGAGATCCGAGGTTTACTTCACGATTCTGGAAGAAATTGCAAGAAGCCTTAGGTACTAAATTACATTTTAGTACAGCTTTTCATTCACAGACGGATGGTAAATCTGAGTGGATTATTCAAATTCTCAAGGATATGTTGAGATGTTGCATTCTTGAGTTTGATGGTACGTGGGAATAATATTTTCCATTGATTGAGTTTGCGTACAATAATAGTTTCCAGTCGAGCATTAAAATGGCACCTTATGAAGCTTTGTATGGATGCAAATCTCGAACACCTCTGTATTGGTTTGAGCTCACTGAAAGTAAGATACACGGGGTCGATTTGATCAAAGAAATTGAGCAGAAAGTAAAAATGATCCGTAATAGTCTGAAAGCCGCATCAGATCATCAGAAATCTTATGCAGACTTGAAACGGAAAGATATTGAATTTGAGATCGGTGATAAAGTGTTCTTGAAAGTATCTCCGTGGAAGACAATACTTCATTTTGGTAGAAAAGGCAAATTGAGTACGAGGTTCATCGGTCCGTATGAGGTCATCGAATGAATGGGGCCTGTTGCATACAGATTGTTGTTGCCGCCGGAACTAGAAAAGATTCATAATGTGTTTCACGTGTCAATGCTTCGACGATACAGATCTGATCCCTCGCATGTGATTTCTTTGTCTAAGATTGAGATCCGATTCGTTATGCCTTACGAGGAAGAACTGATCCAAATTTTAGCTCGCGAGGTGAGAGAATTGAGAAATAAGAAGAAGATTCAGTTAGTAAAAGTTTTGTGGCATCGACACGGGGTTGAAGAGGCTACGTGGGAGCCTGAAGATACAATGAAACAACAATATATGAATCTATTCAATGGTAAGATTTTCGGGGACGAAAATCCCTAAGGGGGAGAATTGTAACAGTCCGGTTTAGACCTTAGTCGGAATAGTGGTTTCGGGACCACAAATCTGAGTCTAAAAAATATTTTAATATTATTTTCCGTGTCTACAGTATGTGAATTGACATGTGTGAAATTTATGTGATTTAATTCGTACGATTGTGTGTTTAATTTGAGAAAAGGACTTAATCGCAGGATGTGTAAAAGTAGCCTTCTAATTGAATAAGTGTCGAATTGTTATTCTCTTTAAAATGAGAAGTCCTTAAGAGGTTATTATGCCATTAATATGTTGATGGACATTAATGACCATCCATTATGTATTATTATTTGTTTTTATTAAAGGTTTAATAAGTAAATTAGTTAATAATATACATTATAATAAAACAAACATTAAAATGATGAGATAATGCTCATCTTTGTGCCGAAAATAAGAAAAGAGAAATGGTTTTAAGCTTCCATGATATTCGGCCATTACAAGTCTTAATTAAGGTATGTTTTGGTTTCAATTTTTGATAATTTCTACGTTTTTGTGATCGTTGCTTCGTGTTCTCTCAAACCCATGCCTCAATTTTGGAAATTTATGATGATTTTGAAAAGTGCCATTGATGAATACTTGAGCTTTGTGATGTTAGTTGATGAAATATGAAATATATGTGTTTGATTAATATGTTTTTTCTTTGGATTTTTGATGAATTTGAGTAATTTGACTAAATTGAGAAAATAATTTTTTGAAGGACTAAAATGTGAAAATGTGATGGCTAATTTGTAAATTGCCCTAAATGTGTGTTTTTGGATTGAATTGAATGATTTAGTGAATAAATAGATTAAATTTGAATATGTATAGATCAAGAACCAAAGAAAATGGATTTAGACCGAGGGAAGTCGAAGGTGATTAAGTAGCCGAATCCGTCTGTTTATTCCGAATCCGAGGTAAGTCTATATACAAATAAATGTATTTGAATTGGTTTATTTATGTACCTATGAAATTTAATTGTGATGAATGTGTTCGAGATGATATAAACCTGGAATCCGAGAAAGTATTGACCAAGAGTCAATATCCGAAAAGTTTCATACGAACCTAGGAATAGATAGGACTTTATATGTCATGACATATGTTTCTTATATCTGATATTGTGTAAGACCTCGTCTGGGATGTTGGCATCGATTTGAGAGATACGTATAAGACCATGTCTGGGACATCGGCATCGTATCAGATTTTGTGTAAGACCCTGTCTGGGACAGTGGCATCGATATTTGGTTACATGTAAGACCACGTCTTAGACATTGGCATTGTACGAATATTTTTAGTACTCCGAGTATCCTATTTATTTCTGAATGGTTCAACGGGCAATTTCGAGAAATGAAATACTATGTGAATTGCGTAACCGTTTCAGGTACGTTTGTGAAGTACTCTATGATTGAGTGTAAAAGGTAAGTATTTGTAAACTTGCAAGAGATATATGTGCATAGATTCTATGAGACAAAATGTGATATAGGTATGAATGTGTTATGTACAAAAGAGATACTTGGAGACATGACTAGTTGGTATGCAATGGCTGAACTAATGAGCAAAAGGAGAATTATGAATTTACATATGTGATATACTAATGACTTTGTAATTGAAATGTTAAGAATGTTTTATGATAAGTTTATTTGTATATGGCTTACTAAGCTTTTGAAAGCTTACTCTGTGTATGTTTGCATTGTTTTATAGATCGTTAAAGCTACAGAAGGCTCAGGGATCGTTGAGGATCGTCACCACACTATCAAACTCATTTTGCTACCTTTTGAATGTGTACATAGCTAAGTATGGCATGTATAGGCTAGTTAATTTGAGTTGATGTTTGAGTTGTATATAAATAGCCATGTGATATGGCTAGATAATGATCATGCTATGAATGAGTATTTCATGCCTAATGATGCATAGTTTGGTATGGTTTGTTGGCCAATGTTTGAGCTAATGATATAGTCCAACTTATGGTAAGATTTATGATGCAAAACTAGTATTATATTGATGAAAGAGTATCATGATGAATTGGTAAGTTGTGAATGAGTTGTGCTTGAAAAATGTTTGTGATTAGATTGAGCTAAATGGTATATAAGTTGGTGTGTTGAATATGTTCTTGAATGGCTAGAAAATATGGCCATTATGGTATGTTTTGTGGAATTGGTGATATGATTTGAATTTGTATAGTGCTTGTAGGTATAGCCTAATGTGTGGGTGGCAATTTGGCCTTGTAAATGGCCTATAATTGCCCACACGGTTGAGCACATGGGCGTGTGGCTCGACCGTGTCCTTCATGGTTGTATTTCAAAACAATTCAGGCTCGACCACGGACTGGACACACGGGCGTGTGACTGACCGTGTGGTGCAAGTCAGTATGTATGCCTTGTTTTGACACGGCTCGGGCACATGGGCATGTCTGAGGCCGTGTGAGGCACACGGCCTACCCACACGGGCGTGTGACCTCTGTAACTTTGAAAAATGTTTGATTTTTGGAAAAAAATTGTATGATCTTGCTTTAGTCCCGACCCTTTTCTAATGCATTTTTAAGGTCTTGCAGAGCTCATTAAGGGACTATATACTTGTATTCTGCTATGATATGACAATGATATACATATTGTTGTGTAATGTTCGTAAAAGTTTTCGATTGTCCGGTAATGCCACTTAGCCCTAGACCGGCGATGGTTATGGTTTAGGGGTGTTACACGATACCACCTGGAAAATCGATACCAAACTAGCATATTGTTTCTCACCAAATTTCAAAACATCGGAAAATATCGGTACCTTTCGCAAGGTATCGATAATTACACAACAAGTATTGATACTCGGGCTAAGGTATCGATACCAAATCTCTATTACGACTTGCTGCATGTTTCAAAACACCTAAGTATTTATTTTAAAACCTGATTATCGATACCTCTACTCCATACCTCAAAAATCCAACATATATAAGTAATTCACCCATTCCAAATTAGTTCCTAAACATCATGCATCAATTACTTTGACAAATAATCATTCAACATCCTAATTAATAGGTCAATTGTAACACCCCTTACCCGTATTCAACGCCGGAACCAGGCCCGAGGCGTTACCGTATTAAAACCTCATGATCGCCACTTAGGCTCAATGTGACTACTCTCTTAAGTCACCTCAACATCTCATTCTTGACTTACGAGGCCTCACTCATACACACGAGGGCTCTCGAGACTATATCGAAACTTCTACGATTTTTAAAACTTTTCCATCTATACAGGGATCACACGCCCGTGTAAGATTTGGCACGCTCGTGGAGGTCACACACGCCCATGGTCACTACCCGTGCATGAAAACTCAAGCATTCTGCCAATGCCCCACGGTTAGGGCACACGCCCGTGCTCTCCACCTGTGGTGCACACTGACTATCTTAACACGGCCTAGAGTCTAGACACACGCCCGTGTGGCTAGCCCGTGGCCAACACTGATTTACACACACATTCTAGGCACACGCCCGTGTGACTAGTCCGTGGTCTATTCTGATTTAAAATACTAACATGCAGGGGACACACGGCCAAGTCACACGCCTATGGGCTGACCGTGTGTCACACATGGCCTAGACACACGCCCGTGTGTCTACCCACATGGACAAGAACAAAGCTATTTGCCAAGTTCTTTTCACCCTTCTAGCATACACAACATGCACCCATTCAACACATCCATAATCAACTCAAAATCTTACAATCTCACTTAGATAACTACATCTTTTCATATAATAAAGTTCCAACAACTATGGCATTATACAAAATAGATTATCCATCTAAAGGCCAACACATCATAGCCATAAACAACAAAATTCACTAACTTGTCTAGCCCCTATACGTGCCATATACAAAACATTGAGTCTCATGTACCAGAGTGTGCTAATAGTGTGGGAGATCTTCCAAATGATCCTCGTATCTCGATTCAAATCTTTTGCTCTATAAGACAAGGGAAAAGAAAGGGAGTAAGCTTTGAGCTTAGTAAGTTTACACATAAACAATTAAGCACCATAGTATAAGCTAAGCAACAATTAGCATTATACTAACATATAATGTACAACTATGCTTACTCTTCCTATCCCTTACCACATTTCCAATACATCATGTGTCACTTACTCATAACCATTGACATGCACCCCTGCATTCAATATCACATTTAAACAATATACAACACATCATTATTTCTCAATAATACATCCACACAGCTATGCTACTCACTATCACATCCACACAGCAAATCTCTCGGTGGTTTCGCACTAAGCCCACCACAATCAATTAATAAGGTAGTATCGCACTTAGCCTACAAACAAGGTATTCATAGTGGTTTTGCACATAGCCCACTAGATAATATACCTAACGATAGCATCGCACATAGCCAGCTCATCGTCAATATGCATTAGGATGGTATCGCACTTAGCCCACCATTTAGCATTATTACTACACATTCACAAATCTACTTACTTAATCATTCATACATTCATTTCACTTGAACCACATAGGTTCTCAATCATTCTCAACCATGCTATACACTAGCTAGCATTAACAAATTGTAAGTATGAATGCATTGTTTATGCATAGACTTACCTCGATACTCAAAAGTATAGAAACGTGCAATTTAGTCCACCACTTTGTTCTTGCCTCAGTTTCGATTCGGGCTTTGTCTTTCTTGATCTATAATGATAATTCAACTCATCAATATAAACATTAAATAAATTGACCTACATCTCATACTTTGGCATAATTACCCCTTTTGCCCCTAAACTTTCTCATATTTATGCTATTGCCCCAGGGCTCGTAAAGTGATTTTTATTCAACTTTCTAGCCTTTCATGCTTAGCCGAATCACTTACTCAACTAAAGCAATCATCAATTCTCACTACATCACACATGTATGACCAAACTCAAGATTTTTACAAACTAGTCCCTACATGCATTTTCTATGGAAACTTATTTAGCAAAAGATGTTTCTACTACATCAAGCTTTCATAATCTTCCATTAAACATCAAAATACATGCATGTCATACATGGCCACATTTTTGAACATCCATCATAGCTCATCAAATAGCTAAAAATAGCTTACTCATGCAACAAGGACTTCAAAAATACAAAGAATATCAAAAAGGGGGCTTAGATGCACTTACTAGCAAGCTTGAAAATTTTGAAGAACCCTAACAATGGCTCTCTCAATTTTCGGCAGCATTGGAGAAGAAGATGAATGAATTTTGTCATCTTTTCTCCTATTTTAATCACTTAATTGTTAAATGACCAAAATGCCCTTTTTGATAAACTTTCTATTTTAACTCATCCATGCCCAATTTTGTCCAAAATTAGAAATTGGGAAAATTTCTATTTAAAGACCTCTAATTAATATTCTAAAGCTATTTCACACAAATAGCTTCTAAAATCTCATATTTTGCAACTTTTGCAATTTAGTCCTTTTAGACAATTCAACCACAATTTCACAAAATTGCTTCATGAAACTTTCACACTAGCATGCATACATAGCATAAACCTCAAAAACTCATTCATAAGCCTCAGATTTGTGGTCTCACACCACTATTCCAATTAGGCCCTAAATTGGGATGTTACATCAATATCAATAAATCATGTTCGAGCAAGTAACGTCAATCCATCCTCAAGTTCATGAACCCAAGCATAACAATAACATGTAATCCTTATAAATCGAAAAAAAAACCAACATAATGTCTAGAAATCAATAGGGATATAACGAGTCTACCACATTGCCTCATTCCTTAAAATGTAAATAAATATAGGACACATACGAAAATAATAAATAGACTTGCTTGGATCACCTCTTGGAAACCACACCGCTCACACCGGTACACAACTAATCTACAATGGTTAAAGAAGGGAGTGAGTGAGCTTAACAAGCTCAGTGAATGCTTAGAACAACTATCATGCAAACAATTCATCAAGCATTAACAAAACAACTATATAGCATAACCTTAACAGGTCTAACTTTAGTGTCATAATATACTTACTCGTGCATTATTATTAGTTCTTTTACATAGTAAACATAATCACTTTTAAGCATATATCCTATTACACATATAAACACCTAACATTCAAGCATATATCACAGTATTCAAAAACAGGTTTATAGATAAATTGCATAATGGTCACACGTCATATAAACACATATCACAATACACACAAATTCATAATTTAAGATTATTTGGCACTTCAGCTATGAAACATAAAAGTGAGCTCTATCATCACTCATCAGATACGTGGATCTCCAACACACCAAACATAGGCTCATAGAGTTAAACATGTCCCAAAAGTGAAGGATAAAGCTAACACTCTCCTTATTTCCCCTTACATGTCTCGTTGAATGGAGCTTAGCTCACATTCCCTTATCCCTCCAACATGTCCCAAGGCCTCAACATCCAAATTCACTATACATATAAGTCAGTACTCAAAATCCTATGGCAGGCCAACTATATCCAACAGTTTTAATATCACAAGGCCAAAATATCCGAAGTCAAACACATATCACTTACCGATTATTTGTGCACAATCACTGCATATTTACATCTTTAGCAAAACACTGTCACTAACATTTAACATATACATAACATGTACATATTTGCACTTTCACAGCATTTATCATAACCACATATCACATGTTATAGCATCTCATCTCACTTCACATATTCATAAACACATAAGCACTTTGTTCACAAGATAACATAGGTATGAGAAGGCTTACACTCGAAATTTAGAGTAGGGGTTTAAGCTACTACTAAATTCCCACATAATTCAATGAATCATGTCCACAAGTAATTATTCCAAACACTCACCAATTATGCTTTCGCCGTAAAGCCGAAAGCTCAAACTAGCTTTTCCGTGCCTTTATCTCTACCTGTAGAAGGTCTTATCGAATTTGGAACTTCAACGCAACAATTCACACAACAATGCATTCAATAACCAACTAAGAACTCACCACAAGCAATCAAAAACATAAGCTTAAGCTATGTTCCCATGTAACCGAAACTTATAACATAGCAAACTTTAAATTCAAACATCTCGATCTATACTTAATCTTTTCGCCTAAAACCAATTTTGTTCATCTTATAATTCATCTGCGACTAATTCCCAACCTTTAAACTACAATAAAATACTCAATTCATAGTATCAAATTTTTTGACATGTTTTATGACTATTTTCTAAAAATTCATTAAAACTTAAGAAATCTTTAACGAAAATTCAAAGTAAGTTTACAAATCTTCTAATCATGTTAAAACGAGTTGCAAAATACTTTAGAACCACATTTTTATCCATAAACTCAAAATTCACCATTAAAGACCCGATTTTCAGCTTTTATTTAAAACATGCAATTTAATGGCTAAAAATCCAATTTAAGGGACTAGGTATATTTAAAACTCATAGAAAGTCGAATGGTTACCTTTGATGGAAGAAAAACGAGCTTTGACAGAAATTTGAAAAAATCCACGTTTGGAGAAGATGATGTAGATAATGAAGTTTTTGGGTGATTTTCTTGGTTTTTATAGAGGTTGAAGATTCAAGGGTGATAGAAATCAAAAAGGATTAGGAATTGGAGTTCAAAATTAATTGAAATAGCAAGAGAGAATCAAGGGACGAGAACACTAGTTTTGGGGAAAAATTAATGTGAAAAATTGTAGGTGGAAAGGAAGAAATAGGTTGGTTTTTAAAATTTAGTTTAATTGATTCATAAAGACTAACAATTTTGACTCTTTTACAAATCAGTCCTATTTTCAAAATTCAAGGTATTTAAAAAATCATTTTCAAAAATTGATTTAATTTTCTAAAAACCATAATTGAAAACATTGCCGATATACCATGTCACAAATTCCGAACACTCTAAGGCTAAAATTCTTAATATAACTTTAAAACTCTTAGACCCTATTTTGGGGTGTGACATTAAGGTTTTGCTGGCTAAAAAAAGAAAAGGAATATGGGATGCTATGCATGGAGATGAAGAGAGGGAATAAGAGAAATGAATAAGGGATGTATGTAGAGATGAGTAAGGGATGTAGGGATGCTATGAAATGGGGAATGGAGGTGGGTATTTATAGTGAAGGTTGGTGGATGAGTGTAGTAAAAATAGTGTGAAAAATCCCCACATTTACTCCTTTGCTTGGCCAGCCACATATTTTTGAAAGGATTGGATGTTGGTTGCTTGAATCAAGTAGGGTGGACGGTTTCAAAGCCAAATCTTGTGGGTTAATTTCTGATTGTTAAACCGTAAAAGTAACATATTTTAATCCCACATTTAGCATACTTTTGGATGATTTATCACTTGATTTATGTAAAAAGGTGCTCTTAATCCTTTATTTTCATGTTTTATACTCAGGAAAGCACCGGAGGATGGAAAGAACGAGAAACGAGCTCAAAACGGACCGAATTGGGCCAAAGTGAAAATCGACACGGCCTGGATTTGAGACAACACGGCCGTGTCTCTTTGAGAGACTAGAACACGGCCTGATCACGATTTACACGGGCGTGTCACCTCATTAAAAGTTCGAACACGGCCTAAAGACGATTCACACGGGCGTATGCCATGGTCGTGTCCCTGTCGTGGAGAAGAGCAATTTCACTCGAAAAAGGATACTCAGGGGCAAAGAAACCTATTTCAAAAGCCTATATAAAACACCCTAAGTATAACCTAGAAGGAGGCGGTGAGCTAGGCCAAGGAGCCGAGCTGAAAAGGTCAGATTTGTGGGAAACACTCGAAGATAGCCAGTTGATCCATCTCAAGAAGCTGGAATTCTACTCAAGACGGCGGATCTCTCCTTTAATTCCTTCAGGGGGTTTTAGGGATTTGTTATGTTTTGTTTTATCTTTTCTTCTAAGATGTTTTCTTTTATCGTTATGAACTAAACCCTTCAGATACCTGAAGGGGATGAAACTTAGATGAATCTTGTTATCGTTTACTGAACTATATGATAAATATTTGACTTGTTCTTAATTATGTGTTCTTAATTCTTGTGTTGATATTTCCAAGATATTGATTCAAGTTTGATGTGCTTAGGTGGAGGAGCAAAAGTCCCTGCTTAAGAGTAGATCTAGCATAATTAAGCGGAGTTGATCGCGCGCCTAGAGATAGGGTGACGAGATTTTGCCGGATTAGGGTGAAACCTAATATGGGAGTCCATAGATTGAGTTAATACAATTCTAGGGTTTTAATTAGAAAGAGATTTCAATTAATCAACCTAGGGTTAGATGTTATTCGCTTCGAGAGAGGGTTTAATATACATTAGGGAGTCCTACGGATCAAGTCAAGTGAATAAATCGTCTGGTTCAGAGTTAGATAACAAGTGAAGTCTAGGTGGATTCTTCCTAAGGGTATCGTCTTAATCAACTGAGTTTTTCCAATAGTATTTCCCCAATTCATTCTTTTTGTCTTTGCGTCTTTAGCTTAGTGGTTAGTTAAATTTAGATTAAATAACAACTTCACTTATTTTAGGCTAGATAATAAAAAGAAAGTTAGTATTAGTAGTTTTGGTTCCTTTGGATTCGACAATCCTATCTTGCCTAAGCTATACTACTGTTCGATAGGTGCACTTGCCTCAACCGTTGTTATAGTTAGTTCCAGGTTCGATCATTATAAATTTTAAACTCTAAAATCAACGATCAAGTTTTTGGCACCGTTGTCGAGGAACTAAAATATTAAGAAAGCTCTATTTTTATTACTTTAGCCATTATTTTCCGCAATTTACTTTTATTTTTATTTTTATTTTTGTTTTGTTTTTAACTTTGCTAAATTTTCTTTCTTTCTTTTCCTAGCAAGTACCTCTAGTTTATGACTAGAAGGAACCTGAGAGGACCACTAGTATACGACAGTGATATTGAAGCTACCGCTCGCAGAATCGCAGAGAAATTAGGCGAGCCCTAAATTACACGTAAAAGAGAGCGAGAAGGCGGATCCAATCCTACTCGAAGGATGGACGAGAATAATCCACCACCACAAGATGTGGCAGAAAATAATGCTCCGCGTACTATGTATGATTATGCTAAATCTCATTTAACAAGAGTAGAATCAAGCATTGTTAGGCCTGCTATAGCTGCTAATAATTTTGAATTAAAGCCAAACACTATACAAATGATTCAACAATTTTTTCAATTTGACGGTTTACAGGACGAAGACCCAAATACGCATACAACGAATTTTTTAGAGTTCTGTGATACCTTCAAAATAAATGGCATTTCTGATGATGCCACCCGTCTTCGGTTATTTCCCTTTTCATTAAGGAATAAAGCCAAACAGTGGTTAAACTCATTACCACGAGGGTCAATCACTACATGGGATCAAATGATCGAAAATTTTTTATTAAAATATTTCCCACCGGCCAAAACGGCCAAATTACGGAATGATATCTCTTCTTTTGTGCAGATGGATTTAGAGACATTATGTAACACCCTGAATTAGGGGTTATTTGTAATTTAAATATTTTTCCATGTGTGTGCTTGAAGAATTAAATTCTAGAAGTATTAAGCATGTTCTAGGGCCTAGAGCTAACCCCGAGCCAGGTCGGACTTGGAACTAAAAATTTCTTTTTAAGTATCTTAAATGAGGAAGCTAGGAGATAGGGGGTAAATTTGAAATTTGGGAGAAACATGTCACGAAATAAGGCAGTAGCAAAGTGGTAACCTAGCGCCCTTAAGAGTTGGAGGAGAGAATGGGTGCAGTCGCGATTTGAGTGGTGGAGCAGCGTTTTGCATTTTATTTTCTATATATGCGGTGATGGGCTGAGTTAAGGAGGGCTTAAAAGAAAATATGGCGCATTTATGTCATAAAATAACGCCTTGGAAGAGTGGCCTGGGGCGTTGGGCGAGAGGGCTGCAGTAGTGAGGTTCTAGGTTCGAACCAAGGGAGCTGCAATTGGGGTTTTATTTTTTTTATGCATGCTGGCGTGAAGAGAATTAGCAATTGGCCTGCACGTGGGACTTTTAATTTGATAAGGATAAAATTTGTTTTATATTCTTCAAATTCGGCTGGAGGGATGGGATTAGTATTATTTTTTTGTTATTTTATTTGATTTAAAGAAGTGATAAGGGATGGGATAAAGGATTGATATGGTTTTTAATTTAATTGAAACGGTGATAATTAATAGATAAAGTTTTATCACATGGGAAGCAATGGCCGATTATGGGACTCCTATGGGACTTTCAAATCGGTTTTGAATATAGTAAAGGTGGGGTGCCGAAATTCATCTAAATTGGTTTTCTTTTATTTCTTTTTCAAATTTGTTTCCTAACCGAATTCTCCCTAGCCCTCATTGTTCAAAATTCTTCAAACCCCTTTCTTCCATTGTTTCTACTTAGCCGAACCTACTCTCTCTCTTTTACTAAAAATTGCACCTTCCATTTGTGTTGCTAGCCGAATATCTCTTCCATAAAGGGCTTAAGGCCGAATCCTCCCTAAAGCAAGGTGCTGCCGATTCCAATAAGTGTGGATCTTGGATTTGTAACCCTTTTAGAAAGCCAAAGATTAAGAAGAATGGAGAGGTCTTCCGGGATTTAAGGTAAGCTCGGTATGTAGGCTATGACTTTCGGCCAAAGGCCATGTTAGGTAATATATGTGGTGACCGATCTTTTGTGGGTTGTTAAAGGAATTTCGTGAGTCTTAATCACGTGACGATTTTGGGATTTGTTTGGGAATCAAATCCGTTCGAGGTAAGTCCGCAAAAGAGCCTTTGGTATTAATTTGGTTTGGCCGAATAGGCCTAAGTCCCTAATCATGTTGTTGGCCGATTATAGGTCAAGGGATTTAGCATCGTAGATCGGATCTTCGGGATCTAGGAATTCCTAGAAATGTGTGTGTGTAAATTCTTTACACACTTTATTAATAAACTTGCTATATTATTGTCTTGAGTATAAATTTTGGTAGTGATCTATGATATGCTTGTGGGCTTAAACATGGATTCCGGGTAAGTCCCCTAACTTGTGATTTTTGATATATGTTTGCATGCCATCACATGATGTTTAATACTATGACATGATATATGAAATTTGTTGTATAAGCATGTGATGGTGGGATTGATGAGAGGAGGGGGATGAACTATGGACTGTCGCCGGTGGTTTTGACCACAAGATGGGTTGGCCCCATCAGATTATTGTGACCTATGGTCATCGGTGGTTTTGACCACAACGATTGATTATTTGCGACTAAGTCCCAAAGTGGTTTGGTACCACCATGGTTTTGACCACATTTGATATATTGTGACCTATGGTCATCGGTGGTTTTGACCACACGATGGGTTGGCCCCATCATCGATTTGTGACTCTAAGTCATCGGTGGTTTTGACCACCACCGGTTTTGACCACACGGGGTAGAAAAGGAGTATGGATGGTTAGGTTGGGTTGCATGTGCATGTTTATTAATGACTTGTGTATGAGTTACCTTACCGGGTGGGGATTACACATCGAGTCTTGGTGACTCACCCCCTTCCTTTACCATTTTGCGAGATGAGTAGAACGCGAGATGGAGCAGAGAGGACTCGAGGCGCCATGCTTATCAGTGGATTTGAAAATTACTTTGTTTAGGTTAATCTTATTTATTTATTTTTTTCTTAAAGTCTTTTAATTTGGGATGTAATAAGGCCGCTAATTCTTGGATGTTTATTTTATTGCTTTACTTTACTCATGTTATTACAAATGGAATCTTATAAAAATTAATTGAACTGGTTAAAAGTAACTTTTCTAACTTAATAACTTTTACGAGTTTTCAAAGAAGTTACCATCGGGTAACAAAATTCACCACTTCAATAATGATTTTGAAAGTTCCTTAAATTTTAAATAATCGATAGCTTTCAAAGAGTTCATCAACCCAACCATGTTTATAAAAGCCCAATTGAGTTTTCAAACACCGTTTTAAAACCTTAGCCAAATTTTATCAAATTTTCACCAAACTTTCAAATTGGTCCAAATTATTTTACTCCGTGACATACCAGATCCGGACAGGACTCATGGGCCGGGTTTGGGGTGTTACACATTATACGACGCATGGGAGAGATACAAGGATCTCTTGAGAAGGTGTCCGCACATGGTTTACCCTTGTGGCTCCAAGTCCAAACTTTCTATAACGGTGTAAACCGCTCAACGAGTCAACTAATTGATTCAAAGCAAATGGTCGAACCCCCGAACAACGTAACTCCCAAGCGACCTCACGAGTTTATTGAAGAGATGTAATCAATAACTATCGGTGGCGGTTACAAGGATAAAACCAACAAAATCAATCGAGTTTTCAATCTCGACGCAAAGAACCATGCTATCGCACGCAGAGATGATGAATAAAAAGCTTGATAGTTTGTGTTATTCGCAGGTACATCCAGTAATGTAGTGCGACACAAGTGGAACTGTGGCGAATCCTGAGTACCCACCCTACCAACCGGACACAGAAAGCGAACAGATGAACTATATAGGTAATAATTTAAGATCTAATAATAACTCTTATAGTAATACTTATAATCCAAGTTGGAGGAACCACCCAAATTTTTCATGGGGAGGACAAGGAAATCAAGGAATTCAAAGACAACAACCTCCTCAAAATTTCCAAAATCAACCCTATCCATAGGAAAAGAGGCCGAACCTTGAAGAGATGCTGACAAAATTCATGGCAGCCACAGATAACCGTCTCCAAGACACTGAAACCACCCTTAAGAATCAACAGGCATCAATTAAGGGGATCGAAAGTCAAGTTGGGGAACTTACTAAGACAGTTGGACAACTTGCAAAGATAATTTCCGAACGACAGCAAGGGCGTCTACCATGTAACGCCCCTTACCCGAGTTCTACGCTGGGAACTGGGCCCGAGGCGATACCGATCTCAAACCACTTGATCGCCACTTAAGCTCAATATAATTACTCTCTAAAACCTCATTCTCGACTTACGAGGCCTCACTCATACACACGAGGGCTCTCGAGACTCATCTGGAACTTTTTCCAATCTTAAAATTTTTCCTTTCAAAATAGGTCTTACACGCCCGTGCAAGATTAAACACGCCCGTGCATAGACATGCACGCCCATGTCCCCTGACCGTGCCTAAAAACCCAACCATTCTGCCAAATGCCCACGGATAAGGCACACGCCCATGCATTTTGGGAACACGCCCGTGTACCCTATTACACGTCAGTGCCTTTCACCCGTGGTCGACACTGACTAATCACACACGGTTTTGACATGCCCGTGAGCCTAAACCGTGTGCCATACCTTAATATACTGACTTGTTCAACACGGTCTAGGCACGCCTGTGTGCTTTAACCGTGCGACCATTCAAATTTCAATTTCAAGGTGCAGACTTCACACGGCCTGGGCACACACCCATGGCTTGATCATGTGTCTCACACGGCCTAGACACACGCCTGTGTGCCTACCCATGTGGACAAGAACAAGGCTGTTTGCCAAGCTCTTAGCACCCCTATAGCTTACATTATGTGAATCCATTCAACATGCTAATAAACATCTCATAATTTTCATCATGAACTCCGATAGATAACCTCGTAATTTCATAAATAGTAAAATGAGCCATCATGCATGGCAAGTTACAAAATTAAATGTCTTAATAAGAGCCAATACACCTTTGCCCAAAATAACAAAATAATCTAACTAGTCTAGCCCCTATACATGCCATTTACAAAATCATTAAGTCTAGGTATACCGAGAGGAGCTGATTGTGTGGGCGGTCTTTCGGTTAGCTGCGTATTCCGGCTCGGCTCTTAAACTCTATAAAACAAGGGAAAAAGAGAAGGGGGAGTAAGCTTTAAGCTTAGTAAGTTTACATGTAAACAACACAACATTATAACATGTATTGAACAAATACATAGCATTACGTAATAAGCAAGAAGCAATTTACATTCATGACATGCTGACTCATTTTCTATATTCCCACATTTCAACCATCTCACATCTTAATGCACACACTCATTTAGAGTTTCCCTACACTTAGTATCACAAGGTCACATAATACAACATTCACTATTTCTAATTCCATTTCACACAGTCAAGCCACTCGGTGGTTTCGCACTTAGCCCACCAAAAAGATTAGTTATGGTGGTATCGCACATAGCCCACCAAAAGATGAATAGACGATGGTATCGCACATAGCCCATCATAAATTAGAAAGAAGGTGGCATCGCACTTAGCCCACCAAAAGATTTTAGATGTTGGTTTCGCACATAGCCTATCGTAAATTAAGCAACAAGGTGGTATCGCACTTAGCCCACCAAAAAGTGTCGACATTACATATTTATATGACTATTTCATCATTCATACAGTAATTATTCAACAATTCCCACATTCAATCCATTTGAACCACACATGTTCTCGATCTTGCCTTACACTAGTTAACCACACAATATTTACACAATCATGCATTGTTTACACATAAACTTACCTCGGTGCAAAACGTGATAACCAACGATCTAATCCGTCACCTTACCTTTTCCTCGGTCAAGGTTGATTTCGCGCTTGTCTTGATCTATAACAATGAAATTTATTCGTTTAGATCATTCTATGATCATAATAATTCAAATTCTACACTTGGGTAAAAATGACCATTTTACCCTTGTACATTGGCAAAATTACGATTTTGCCCTTAGGCTCGTAATTTATTTTTAAACACATTTTCTCAATGAACAAGCATAGATGAACATTTATTTCTCTTACAACTACTCACCATTACAACTATTTCATGCATTTATGACACAATTTAAATCTTTGCATTTAAGTCCTATTTAGGTGTTTTCATGCTAACACCTTTCACAAAAGTTGTTTCTCATCTCACTAACATTCATTTTCCTCCATAAAAACTCAGATAAAAACATAAACTCTCTTATGGAAAGTCCCTAAACCTTCAGCCATTTGACAAATTAGTCCCCTCATTAGCTAGCTTAAGCTTTGGGGACTCCAAAAATACAAAAATCATCAAGAAAGATCTCTAAAATCACTTACTTGTGAAGAATATGAGTTGTTGAAATTTTAAAGCATTCAAAACCCCTCTAAGCTTGAAAGTTTTCTATGGAGAGGAAGAGTGAATAGTGAAAGATGATAGCTTTTCTCTTTACCATATTTTATTCATCTTTTCTCACCTAATTCACCCAAATTTTGACCAAGAATTAAATGCCCTTGTCTCCCCTATGCACATGGCCGGCCATCACTAGATAAATGGCCTAATTGCACTTTAAAATCCTCCCAATTACATTCTTTGGCTATTAGACACCTCTACCATGAAAAATAGAACTTTCGCATTTTATGCTATTTAGTCCTTTTTCGCAATTAAGCATGCTATCACTCAAATTAAAACACCAAAATTTTTATGCATCCATATAATCATGCTACAGTACATAAATTAACGTCAAAATAATTTTCCATGACCTCGTATTAGTGGTCTCAAAACCACTGTTTCGACTAGCCCCAAAACCAGACTGTTACAACTCTCCCCCTCTTTAGGGATTTTCGCCCTCGAAAATCTTACCGGTAAAGAGGTTCGGATATTGCTCCCTCATAGCTTCTTCCGGTTCCCAAGTAGCCTCTTCTACACCGTGCTTTTGCCATAACACTTTTACTAAGGCTATGTCCTTGTTCCTCAACTGTTTCACCTCTCGAGCCAAAATTTTAATCGGCTCTTCCTCATATGTTATATCTGGTCGTATTTTGATTTTTGTTGGAGGAATCACATGTGAAGGATCGGAGCGATAACGCCTTAACATTGATACATGGAACACATTATGAATTTTCTCTAACTCTACCGGTAAAGCCAACTGATATGCCAATGGCCCAATCCTCTCGGTAATCTCATACGGCCCTATAAATCTCGGGCTCAATTTACCTTTTCGACCAAATCTCAATATTTTCTTCCACGGTGACACTTTTAGAAATACCTTGTCGCCCACTTGAAATTCAATTTCTTTTCTTTTCAAATCCGCTACGACTTTTGCTTTCACAAGCAAGCACCTTGATTATCCCGGATAACTTTCACTTTCTCCTTGGTCTCTTTAACCAAATCAACCCCATGAACTTGCTTCTCACTCAGCTCGGTCCAATACAAAGGGGTCCGACATTTACGACCATATAAGGCTTCATACGGTGCCATCCGTATGCTCGACTGATAACTATTGTTGTAAGCAAATTCGACCAAGGGTAGGTATTTTTCCCAACTACCTTCGAACTCTAACACACAACATCAGAGCATATCCTCAAGAACTTGGATTACTCTCGCGGACCGACCATCGGTTTGAGGATGAAATGCAAGATTACTAAGTTTAACTGCACTCCAAGGCCTCTTGTAACTTCTTCCAAAACCTCAAGTAAATCTCGGTCTCTATCCGATATAATGGATACAGCACACCATGCAATCTTACTATCTCTCGCCACATACAACTCACTAATTTATCCAAAGAATAATCAACACGTCTCGGAATAAAGTGAGCCGACTTCGTTAGTCTATCTACAACAACCCACACAACATCTTTCTTTCTCGGGGTCATAGGCAAGCCCGTAACAAAATCCATGGTAATTCGATCCCATTTCTACTCGGGGACCATCACTGGCTAAAGCAATCCCGAAGGTACTTGATGCTCCGCCTTCACTTGTTGACAAATTAGACATCTTGTTACATACTCTGAGATGTCTCTTTTCATTCCCGGCCACCAATAGAATTTCTTTATATCATTATACATTTTCGTGCTGCCCGGGTGTACTGACAAATAACTACTATGTGCTTCCCGTAAAATTTCTCATATCAACTCGTCATCTTTAGGCACACAAATTCTATCATGGAACATTAAGCAACCATCCGAACTGACCCGGAATTCAGAATTAGTTCCTGATTCACACTTAGCTCTTTTAGCTAGTATCTCACTATCATTCCTTTGAGCCTCACATATTCGTTGAACAAATAGTGGTCTAGCTCTCAGCTCGGCCAGTATAGTACCATCATCAGAAAATGACAAATTCGTGCTCATAGTTCTCAAAGCATACAAGGATTTTCTACTTAAAGCATCTGCAACTACATTCACTTTCCCAGGGTGGTAATCGATCACTAGCTCGTAGTCCTTCAATAATTCAAGCCACCGTCGTTGCCGTAGATTTAATTCCTTTTGATCCATCAAGTACCTAAAGCTCTTATGATCAGTAAAGATTCGGTAATTCTCACCATATAGGTAATGGCGCCAAATCTTTAACGTGAAAACAATTACGGCCAACTCCAGATCATGAGTCAGATAATTCTTCTCATGTGGTTTTAGTTGTCTCGAGGCGTAAGCGATCACCTTACCCTCTTGCATCAACACACAACCGAGACCATTTAATGATGCGTCATTGTAGACTACAAACTTTTTACCCGACTCAGGTTGTACCAAAACCGGTGCCTCTGTCAACAACATTTTCAATATCTCGAAACTTTGTTGGCATTCTTCAGTCCATTCAAATTTAACATCCTTGTGTAATAGTTTCATCATTGGAGAAGCAATCATAGAGAATCCCTTCACAAACCGCCTATAGTACCCTGCTAAACCCAGAAAGCTTCTAACTTCCCACACATTCCTCGGCGGTTTCCACTCTACAATAGCCGAGACCTTTCGCGGATCTACTCTAATACCTTCACCCGACACAATATGTCCTAGAAACCCTACTTCTCGAAGCCAAAACTCGCTCTTACTAAGTTTAGCATATAACTGCTTGTCTCTTAAGGTCTATAAGACAATTCTCAGATGTTCTACATGATCACTCTCATCTCGAGAATAAACCAATATGTCGTCAATAAAGACAACCACAAACTTGTCTAGATACGGTCGGAAGACACGGTTCATTAAATCCATAACAACCGCATGAGCATTCGTTAAACCGAATGGCATGACCAGAAACTCATAATGGCCATACCTCGTCCGAAATGCTATTTTTGGTACATCTTGCTCGTTAACCCTCAACTGGTAATAGCCGGACCTCAGGTCAATCTTGGAGAACACCGTAGCTCCCTTCAGTTGATCAAATAAATCATCTATCCTCGGCAAAGGATACTTGTTCTTCATAGTTACTTTGTTAAGCTGTCTGTAGTCTATGCACAATCTCATCGACCCATCTCTCTTCTTTACAAAGAGTACTGGGGCACCCCACGGTGAATAGCTCGGTCTTGCAAAACCCTTATCCGCCAATTCTTGCAACTGAACTTTCAGTTCTTTCAACTCTAGTGGGGCCATCCTATACGGAGCAATCGAAATGGGTGCTGTTCTCAGAATTAACTCAATTCCAAACTCGACCTCTCTAACTGGGGGTAATCCAGGCAACTCTTTCGGGAATACATCCGGATACTCACATACAACCGGTACTGTTTCAATCCTGACTTCAAATTCTTGAGTGTTTAGTACAAAAGCGATATAAGATTCGTACCCTTTTCTCAGATATTTCTCAGCTATCATGGAAGAGATCATCACTGGTAAGCTATCTAACTCACCTGATTCAACCCGAATAACATCTCCATTTTCTTAATTCAATTCAATAAATTTACTACCACAATTCACTAAAACACTATGGGCAGTCAACCAATCCATACCAAGAATCAAATCAAATTCATCAAACGGTAACAACATAAGGTTTGCCGGGAAACAATGACCCTTAGTCATCAGAGGACAGTTCCTACACACCTTGTCAACTAACACCTGTTTACCTAGTGGGTTTGACACTTTTACTACAAATTTAGTAGACTAAACAGTCATACTCAAACTAGATGCCAGCCTCATACAAATATAAGAATGAGTTGATCCCGGGTCAATTAAAGTAATAACAGAGGTGTCATAGAGAGAAAATGTACCCGTTATTACATCCGATGATGACGCCTCTTCTCGAGCGTGAATAGCATAAGTTCTTGCTGGTGCTCGACCCTCTGGCCTCACAGTGGTGTCTCGTGATGCACCTCTACCACTAGTTCTGCCTCTCGGGTTCTTTTGTGGCCTACCTCTAAAGGATGCACTGCTTGATCTTATCTCTTACTTTCTCTCCTTGTCATCCCTTTCAGGACAATTTCGGATGAGATGGTCCGGGGATCCACACTTGTAGAAAATTCGATTATTTCCCCAACACTCCCCAGTGTGATGTCTGCCACAACTTGGGCACTCTGGTTTGGGCCTTGGATTGCCCACACTTGCCGTTGAGGTAGCTTGAACTCTTGAACCAGAATACATGTTGCCTCGGTCTCTCTGCGAATACCCGACTGATGTAGTTGTCCGTGGGTTCACTTCTATGGACCTCTTCGATTGAGCTTGGTATGATTTGCTCATCGGCCTCTTCTTCACATCTCGAGCCTCACTCAGGGCTTTCCTCTTTTCCTTACTCAATTCTTTGGCCTTACTAGCCCTATCCACCAATACCACAAATTCTTTTAGCTCTAAAATTCCGACTAAGAGTCTGACATCTTCATTCAACCCATCTTCAAATCTCTTGCATAAGGTAGCTTCCGTAGATACACATTCTTGCGCATACTTGCTGAGCCTAACAAATTCGCGCTCATATTCTGCCACAGTCATTTTTCCTTGCTTCAACTTAAGGAATTTTTTCCGTTTCTGGTCTACAAACCGTTGACTTATATACTTCTTTCGAAACTCTTCCAAAAAGAAGTCCCACGTTACCCTCTCTTTAGGAACCACTGATGTTAATGTTTTCTACCAATGGTATGTCGAATCCCTCAGCAAAGACACAACACATTTCAAACTCTCCTCAGGTGTGCAGGAGAGTTCATCAAAAACCCTTATTGAGTTCTCAAGCCAGAACTCTGCTCGCTCAGGGTCGTCATCTATATTAGCTCGAAAATCCTCAGCCCCTTGCTTCCGAATTTTGTCTACCGGGGGCTTAGCCGTCCTCACCATTTCTATACCTTGGGGAGCCACAGGAATTAGCTGAGGTATAGGTGGGGGTGAAGGGGGTTGAGCATTGGGGTTTGCTCGTACATACTCAGTGTACCCGTTATCCATCATTTGGAGAAAGGCTTCCCGAGCCTCTTCTCCTTGACCCCTAGTCTCGGGGCTACTCTGCACAGGCGCGATCCCTTGTGTAGGAGCCGGCGCATTACTAGCTGCGTCATCTGCAGCCGATTGTTCAGGATCCATATGCTACAATAAACAAGTTTAAAATCATCAGAAGCCACCACACTATCATCATACGCTTATGACATGTATAGCTAGACTCCTACCCACGCTATGGTAGTCCTAGAACTGACTAAACCATAGCTCTGATACCACTAAATGTAATGCCTCTTACCCGGGTTCTATGCCGGGAACCGGGCCTGAGGCGATAACAAACTCAAACCACTTGATCGCCACTTAAGCTCAACGTAATTACTCTCTAAAACCTCATTCTCGACTTACGAGGCCTCACTCATACACACGAGGGCTCTCGAGACTAATCCGGAACTTTTTCCAATCTTAAAATTTTTCCTTTCAAAATAGGTCTTACACGCCCCTGCAAGATTAAACACGCCCGTGCATAGACATGCACGCCCATGTCCCCTGACCGTGCCTAAAAACCCAAGCATTCTGCCAAATGCCCACGGGTAAGGCACATGCCCATGCGTTTTGGGAACACGCCCGTGTACCCTATTACACGTCTGTGCCTTCCACCTGTGGTCGACACTGACTAATCACACACGGTTTTGACACGCCCGTGGGCCTAAACCGTGTGTCATACCTTAATATACTGACTTGTTCAACACGGTCTAGGCATGCCCGTAGTGCTTTCACCGTGTGACCATTCAAATTCCAATTTCAAGGTGCAGACTTCACACGGCCTGAGCACATGCCCATGGCTTGATCGTGTGTCTCACACGGCCTAGACACACTCCCGTGTGCCTACCCATGTGGACAAGAACAAGGTTGTTTGCCAAGCTCTTAGGACCCATATAGCTTACATTACGTGAATCCATTCAACATGCTAATAAACATCTCATAATTTTCATCATGAACTCCCATAGATAACCTCGTAATTTCATAGATAGTAAAATGAGCCATCATGCATGGCAAGTTACAAAATTAAATGTATTAACAAGAGCCAATACACCTTTGGCCAAAATAACAAAATAATCTAACTAGTCTAGCCCGTATACATGCCATTTACAAAATCATTAAGTCTAGGTATACTGAGAGGAGATGATAGTGTGGGTGGTCTTCCGGTTAGCTGCGTATTCCAGCTCGGCTCTTAAACTCTATAAAATAAGGGAAAAAGAGAATGGGGAGTAAGCTTTAAGCTTAGTAAGTTTACATATAAACAACACAACATTATAACATGTATTGAACAAATACATAGCATTACGTAATAAGCAATAAGCAATTTACATTCGTGACATGCTTACTCATTTTCTCCATTCCCACATTTCAACCATCTCACATCTTAATGCACACACTCATTAAGAGTTTCCCTGCACTTAGTATCACAAGGTCACATAATACAACATTCACTATTTCTAATTCCATTTTACACAGTCAAGCCACTCGGTGGTTTTGCACTTAGCCCACCAAAAAGATTAGTTATGGTGGTATCGCACATAGCCCACCAAAAGATGAATAGACGATGGTATCGCACATAGCCCATCGTAAATTAGCAACAAGGTGGTATCGCACTTAGCCCACCAAAAGATTTTAGACGATGGTTTCGTACATAGCCCATCGTAAATTAAGCAACAAGGTGGTATCGCACTTAGCCCACCAAAAAGTGTCGACATTACATATTTATACAACTATTTCATCATTCATACAGTAAGTATTCAACAATTCCCACATTCAATCCATTTGAACCACACATGTTCTCGATCTTGCCTTACACTAGTTAACCGCACAATATTTACACAATCATGCATTGTTTACACATGAACTTACCTCGGTGCAAAACGTGATAACCAACGATCTAATCCGTTACCTTGCCTTTTCCTTGGTCAAGGTTGATTCCGCGATCTTCTTGATCTATAAAAATGAAATTTATTAGTTTAGATCATTCTATGATCATAATACTTCAAATTCTACACTTGGGTAAAACTGACCATTTTGCCCTTGTACATTGGCAAAATTACGATTTTGCCCCTAGTCTCGTAATTTATTTTTCAACACATTTTCTGAATGAACAAGCATAGATGAACATTTATTTCTCTTACAAATACTCACCAATACAACTATTTCATGCATTTATGACACAATTTAAATCTTTGCATTTAAGTCCTATTTAGGTGTTTTCATGCTAACACCTTTCACAAAAGTTGTTTCTCATCTCACTAACATTCATTTTCCTCCATAAAAACTCAGTTAACAACATAAAATCTCTTATGGCAAGTACCTAAACCTTCAGCCATTTGACAAATTAGTCCCCTCATTAGCTAGCTTAAGCTTTGGGGACTCCAAAAATACAAAAATCATCAAGAAAGGTCTCTAAAATCACTTACTTGTGAAGAAGATGAGTTGCTGAAATTTTAAAGCATTCAAAACCCCTCTAAGCTTGAAATTTTTGGTGGAGAGGAAGAGTGAATAGTGAAAGATGATAGCTTTTCTCTTTACCATATTTTATTCATCTTTTCTCATCTAATTCACCCAAATTTTGACCAAGAATTAAATGCCCTTGTCTCCCCTATGCACATGGTCGGCCATCACTAGATAAATGGCCTAATTGCACTTTAAAATCCTCCCAATTACATTCTTTGGCTATTAGACACCTCTACCATGAAAACAAGAACTTTCGCATTTTATGCGATTTAGTCTTTTTTCGCAATTAAGCATGCTATCACTCAAATTAAAACACCAAAATTTTCATGCATCCATATAATCATGCTACAACACATAAATTAACGTCAAAATAATTTTCCTCGACCTCAGGTTAGTGGTCTCGAAACCACTGTTCCGACTAGCCCCAAAACCTGACTGTTACATACCAAGCAACACTAAGATTAACCCAAAGGAGCAAATCCAAGCTATCACAGCTCATGATAGTATAGGGTTAGATGAACCCAATCCAATACAAGAAAATGAGGTAGAGAAAGGTAAAGTTGAGGTAACACAAGAAAAGCCAAAACCGGTAATCAAAAAGTACCAACCTCACATTCCTTATCCCGAAGCGATAAGAGAGACGATACAGAGGAACAGTTCGGTCAATTTCTTAAACTTTTAAAGAAATTACATATTAACTTACCGCTACTTGAAGCCCTTTCGCAGATGCCAGATTCTAGAAAATTTTTAAAAGAGCTTTTGACGAACATGCGAAGGATAGACGAGGCATCACACGTGGAACTAAACGCAATGTGCTCGGCAATCTTGCAAAATAAACTACCACAGAAATTAAAAGATCCAGGGAGTTTTACAATTCCATGTCTAATTGGTAGTTTACCTATTGATAATGCATTAGCTGATTTAGGGGCAAGCATAAATGTCATGCTTTATAAATTGTTTAAACAACTAGGTCTAGGGAAACCCAAACAAACTAGGATGAGCATTCAACTAGCTGATAAAACTGTTAGAATTCCTAGGGGTATTATCGAAGATGTTCTTGTAAAAATTGATAAATTCGTTTTCCCAGTAGATTTTGTTGTCTTAGACATGGATGAGGATAATTCGATTCCCTTAATTTTAGGAAGACCTTTTTTAGCAACTACTAGAACAAAAATTGATGTTGGTACAGGAGAACTCATACTTCGTGTAGGTGACGAATCAATCAGTTTACAAGCTCTTGACTCGGCCAGGACAACAATTGATGAAGGTGAGAAAGTAAATTCAGTTGATAACCAAGTTGTTCAACTTTCAGCGCAGGAAACACCACAAGGTTACAAACCTAAACCGAATCATGGACCCCATGACAACAAAGAAGAATTACATAAGGAACGAAGCCTTAGGGTCGACAAATTAGAAGAGTGGAAAACACTATTCAAAGAAGAACCGAGACCACACGAAGAAAAACTGAAGGAGCCCCCAGAAGAGCTCATAGGAACAACAAACCACTTCAAAATAGGAGACCAGGTACTGTTAGATAAAGCAGATCCTCGCCTCATCACATCAGACCTGAACACAAACGAAGAAATTCCTCTTGAGGTACACAATATTTTCCCATACTAGACAATGAGGTAAGTAATCCTATTTTTGGTACTTTCAATATAAACGAATCTCGACTTAAACTTTATCAAGGAAATAGAACTGATAGCATGAGGGAATATATTCAAATTTTTAAACCACCCTGATTTTTGCGAATACGAGGAAAGTTTATCTTAAGACTCTAAACGAACGCTTCTCGAGAGGCAACCCGAGCACTAACTCTAATTACTTTCGTATTTGTTTTCATTTTATTTTCTTCTCTTCTCTTAATCTTAAACACCTAGTTTTAAACTAACCAAAAGTGCAGATTTCCAGCCCACACGGCCTTGCACACGGCCATGACCGTGGCTGTGTGGAGGTACAGAATCTCCGTACTAACAATGGTAGAAGAGGTACAAGTAAGAAAGAATCAAATCTTCAAGTCACGGACTCCAACCACCACCCCACGGGCACCGACAAAATGCCACGGCCGTGCGACGCAGCCGTGGATGACACTGACTTATCACCAACGAGCGTGGGAGACATGAACGATGCCCAATCACGACCGTGCGATGCGGCCGTGGATGACACTGACTTATCACCAACAGGCGTGGCAATCTGTAAAATGGGTGAGGGTGAACCAACACGCCTAGACACATGGCCGTGCGAGGCGGCCGTGTGAATCAACACGCCCATGGTACACGGGCGTGGGATTGCACCAGGCCTAAAAATCTATTTAAGCCCCCTCCCATCTCTTCCCTTACTCACTTTCCTACTCCCCATCCTCTTTTCTTCCTCCCCTTTATCAGATTTCTCCCCTCCCTTCTCTATACTCTTGAGCTACACCAAAACCATGTCAAAGAAGCGGAAGAAGCCAAGCATAGTCTCCCAGAGGGAGACCGATCTATATGAGTTCATGCCGACCGCTTTAATCATTCGACGAGCCAAGGATATTTGAGGCCATTTAGTTTTTATTTCGTTTTTCTATTTTGCTTCAATTTCCTTATCTTTACTTCTCTTCTGCTTAATTTAACTTATTTTATTTTAGTTTCTTGGTTTTAGGTTCTACAGGCTACTTAGGAATCACACCACGACCACCACCATATCCACAGCCTTAGAAATCACGCCCACATCATGAACCATCCAACAATAAGGACTCTACGGTCCATTTATCTTATCTTTTCCTTTAATTTTATTCTATTTTTTATTTTCCTTCACTTTAGCTTGCTTTTCGTTAATTATTTAATTAGTATAGTTTTAATTATTATTAGATCCTGACTAATCCTCCATGAGCTACCCAATTTCTTCATCTAGCGCAGGATCGTCATCAAGAACGACCCCTCCAACTTATCTTTCGCCTCTAACGCAAGGATTTCATCCATAATTCAGGGAGTTTCACCTCTCTCCATATCTTTTGAATTTATACTTAATTGTCTATATATATATCTTTGTACATTGAGGGCAATGTACATCTTAAGTGTAGGGGGTGAATCTTAAGGATTCCAAACTTTTTGCATTATTCTCAAATCCCGGAATTATGCCTTGTTCTAAAGTAAGTTTCTCATATTATGATTAGAATGAAATTCCCATGATTTATGATTTTTATTGACATGTTTTAGATTAAGTCATTGATAATTGTGCATTGATAATTAAATTCTAAGATACTAGAGAATCAAACATGATAAGTCTATTTTTCGGTATTAAAAATTTTTCTAGGGTGTCTACCTGAATTTGAATATTACTTTGAAGTTTGAAATTTACGAGGTTGATATCAAAATACCCATAATTTTTGTGAGATTTTGAGCCTTATAAGAGCATATATCCTTTTTCATGCTCACTTTTTGATTATAAGTGTGTCAACATTGAACTGTTATTCTAGAACTTGCCTCGATTATACATGTTGAGACCAAATCTTTGATTTGATATACAGAAATGATAAAGGCACCTAGAATTTAACCCACTTACTCCATAAAAAGCCTACCTTCATAATTAAGCCCTAGTGAACCCCTTTGATCCTAACAACTCTTTTTATTGACTCACCCACTAATATTAACCCAAAACCCTTTGTATTTGTTATCACCATTCTTCTTGACTACCACTTTTTTGTTGAGATTTGATTTGATCAGTTGCCTAACTATGTTCTTTATTTCAGTTGTTAAAGTTCTTTATTATTACTTGATTTTTTCTTAAAAAAAAACATCGAAGTATTTTCAGTATTAGTATGATGAAAAGCGAGCTTATACAGTTAAAGTCTATTTATTGAAGAAGAAGCTCGTATTATTAGTTTCAAAGTTTCAATTCATGTAATTATTTATTTTTCAGTTCATTTTTTCTAGTTAGGTAATTTTTCAGGTCGATTTTGATTCTAACCCTCTAATTCAGCCTTTATCCACACCTTAACCTAAGCCCCGTTACAACCCCGATAAAGACCTTTTGGTTTGTGCATCATTTCATATTACAGTGGTGGAGATTTGATTTTCATGCAAGCCTATGGGATTAACTCTTCATGTTTGGCTTTTGAGTACTTAATTCTGAACCTTAAACACTTTTAGTGATTTGAGTGAATCTTTTGTGCGGATGTCAATCCTTGTAAGTTTTGGATCAGAGGTAATTATTTAGATGAGGGGAAACACCTATGTTTTGTGCTACAAATGTATGAATTATATTGTTTGAATCTTTAGGACTCTTTGAGTTAAATTATCCATGTATAAATTATCTACGAATTATGATAAGACATTGTTGATAGAAATATTGAATCATGGAAAGTTATTTTTAATTGTAAGTTGAGAATTTTGCTTGAGGACAAGCAAAAGCTTAAGTGTGGGGTGATAAACCGTAAAAGTAACATAATCTAAGACCACATTTAGTATGCTTTTGGATGATTTAAGCCCCAATTTATGTAAAAAGGTGCTCTTAATCCTTTCTTTTCATGTCTTATACTCAGGAAAGCACCCGATGACGAAAAGAACAAGAAACGGGCTTAAAACGGACCAAATTGGGCCAAGCCACGAAATCAGCACGGCCTGGACTTCAAGCCACACGATCGTGCCACCATTCCTACTAGAACACGGCCTTACCACGACTTACACGATCGTGCCTCATTCAACAGTGTCGAACACGGCCTGGCCATGATTTACACGGGCGTGTGCCATGGCCGTGCCTCTGTCGTGGAGAAGAGCAATTTCATTCGGGAAAGGATACTTAGGGAGAAAGAAACGTGTTTCAAAAGCCTATAAATACACCCTAGGTACCAGTTGAAAGGGAGGCGGAGAGCTAGGCCAAGAAGCCAAGTTGAAAAGGTCAGATTTGTGGGAATCACTCGAAGATAGCCAGTTGATCCATCTCAAGAAGCCAAAATTCTACTCAAGAAGGAGGATCTCCTCTTCAATTCCTTCAGGGGTTTTAGGGATTTCTTATGTTTTGTTTTATCTTTTCTCTTGAGATGTTGTCTTTTATTATTATGAACTAAACCTTCGGATACCCGAAGGGGATGAAACCTATGATGAATCTTGTTATTTGATTTTTTTTGAATTATATGATAATAACTTAGTTTGTTCTTAATTGTGTGAACTTAATCCAAATCTAATGTGCTTAGGTGGAGGAGGAATAGACCCTGCCTGAGAGTAGATCCAACATAATTAAGCGGAGTTGATCGCACGCCTAGATTTAGGGTGACGAGATCTTGCCGGATTAGGGTGAAACCTAATATGGGAGTCCACAGATCGATTTACTACTATTCTAGGGGTTATTATAAGCGAACGAGGGTTCCACTAATTAACCTAGGGTTAGACATTATTCGCCTCGAGAGAGGGTTTAATATACGTTAGGGAGTCTCACGGATCAAACTAAGTAAATAAATCATATGGTTCAAGGTTAGATAACAAGTGAAGTCTAGGTGGATTTTTCCTAAGGGTATCGTTTGAGTCAACTGAGTTTTCCCAAAAGTTATTTCCCGAATTCATTCTTTTTATCTTTGCGTCTTAGCTTAGTATGTAGATTAGTTTTAGTTTAAACAATCATATTAAGGCTAAATAATAAAAAGACGGTAAGTATTAGTACTTTTAGTTCCTTTGGGTTCGACAATCCGGTCTTGCCTAAACTATACTACTGTCCGATAGGTGCACTTGCCTTTAATTATTGTCAGAGTTGGTTTCCAGGTTCGATCATTCTTTTATAAATTTTAAAAATCTGATTTACAAATGATCAAGTTTTTAAGCGCCATTGTTTGGAACTAAAATATTAAGAAAACTCTATTTTTATTACTTTATCCATTATTTTTAGTTTTCGCAATTTATTTTTATTTTTAAATTTGCTAAACTTTCTTTCTTTCTTTTCCTAGAAGGTACCTCTAGTTTATGACTAGAAGGAACCCAAGAGGTCCTTTAGAATACGACAGTGATATTAAAGCTACCGCTCGAAGAAATTGCAGAGAAATTAGGCGAGCCCTAAATTACCAAGGAGAGCGAGAAGACAGATCTAATCCTACTGAAAGGATGGACAAAAATAATCTTCCACCACAAGATGTGGGAGAAAATAATGCTCCTCGTACTATGTTTGATTATGCTAAACCTCATTTAACAGGAGCCGAATCTAGTATTGTTAGGCCCGTTATAGCTGTTAATAATTTTGAATTAAAGCCTAACACTATACAAATGATTCAACAGTTTTTTCAATTTGATGGTTTACAGGACGAAGATCCAAATGCTCATATAGCTAATTTTTTAGAGTTCTGTGATACCTTCAAAATAAATGGTGTTTCTGATGATGCCATACGTCTTCGGTTATTTCCCTTTTCATTAAAGAATAAAGCTAAACAGTGGTTAAACTCGTTACCACGAGGGTCAATCACTACATGGGAACAAATGACCGAAAAATTTTTATTAAAATATTTCCCACCGGCCAAAACGGCCAAATTACGTAATGATATCTCTTCTTTTGTGCAGATGGATTTAGAGGCATTATACGATGCATGGGAGAGATATAAGGATCTCTTGAGAAGGTGTCCGCACCATGGTTTACCTTTGTGGCTCCAAGTCCAAACTTTTTATAACGGTGTGAATCCTTCAACGAGGAAATTAATTGATTCAAATTGCCGGTGGAACCACTGAATAATAGAACTCTGAGGCAACCTACGAGTTTATTGAAGAGATGTCATTTGAATAACTATCGCGGCAAGTTACAAGAACAAGGCCAACAAAAACAACGAGTTTACAACCTCGACGCAAAGAAACCATGCTATCAAATCGTAGAATTGATGAATAAGAAGATTGATAGTTTGTGTTCTTCGCAGTACATCCAGTCATTCAAAGGCGACGCAAGTGGAACTGTATGGCATTCTCAGTACCCACCCTACCAACCGGCACAGAGAGCGAACAGATGAACTATATAGGTAACAATTTCAGATCTAATAATAACCCATATAGTAATAACTATAATCCAGTTTGAGGAACCACCCAAATTTTTCGTGGGAAGGACAAGGAAATCAAGGAAATCAAAGACAACAACCTCCTCAAAATTTCCAAAATCACCCTATCCACAAGAAAAGATGTTTGAGTCTTGAAGAGACGTTGAACAAATTCATAGCATCCACGAAGCCCGTCTCCAAAAAAATGATGTAACACTCGACACCCAACAAACATCGATCAAAAGATCAAGAACCAAGTTGGAGGACTTACAAAGGCAATCGGAAATTACCCGATCACGGAGAAATTGCAAAGCTATTATCCGAACGACCGCAAGGGCGTCTCACCGAGTAATATCTGAAATTAATCCAAAGGAGCAAATCCAAGCCATAACAACTCAAGAAAGCGAAGAAGTAGACGAACCCAGTCCAACACAAGGAAACGAGGTAGAAAAAGGTAAAGTTGAGGAAACACAAGACAAGCCAAAACTGGTAATCAAGGAGTACCAACCTCGCGTACCTTACCCTGAGGCATTAAGAAGAGACGACACAGAAGAACAGTTCGGTAAGTTTCTTAAACTCTTAAAGAAATTACATATTAACTTACCATTACTTGAAGCTCTGTCGCAGATGCCAGATTCTAGGAAATTTTTAAAAGAGCTTCTGACAAACAAACGGAAGTTAGACGAGTCGTCACATATGGAACTTAACGCAAAGTGCTCAGCAATTCTCCAAAATAGGCTACCACAAAAACTAAAAGATCTAGGGAGTTTTACAATTCCATGTTTAATTGGTAGACTAACTGTTGATAATGCATTAGCTGATTTAGGGGAAAGCATAAATGTCATGCCTTATAAATTGTTTAAACAATTAGGTCTAAGGAAACCCAAACAAACTAGGATGAGCATTCAATTAGCTGATAAAACTATTAGAATTCCTAGGGGTATTATCAAAGATGCTCTTGTGAAAATCGACAGATTCGTTTCCCCAGTAGACTTTGTTGTCTTAGACAAGGGTGAGGATAATTCGATCCCCCTAATCTTAGGAAGACCCTTTTTAGCGACTGCCAGGACTAAAATTGATGTTGATGCAGGAGAACTCATACTTTGTGTAGGTAATGAGACAGTCACCATCAAGGCTCTCGACTCGGCTAGAACATCGAGTAATCAAGGTGAGAACGTAAATTCTACTAATAACCATTCGGTTAACCCTTATTTTCAGGAAGCACCACCAAAGAATACAACTGAACCTGATCCTAAACCCCATGCCAACAAAGAAATAACTCATGAAGATCGAGGGATTCAGTTCGATGATCTAGACAAGTGGAAGACACACTTCAAGGAGAAATTAGGGATACACGACGAAAAACCGGAACCACACGAGATAAAACTGAAGGAGCCCCCAAAAGAGCTAATAGGAACAACAAATCACTTCAAAATAGGGGACCAAGTACTGTTAGATCAGGTAAATCCTTGAATATCTCATTCGGACTCGCACAAACAAAGAAATATCTTTTAGGGTAACCAGTGTTTTCCCACACTAATCGAATGAGGTAAGTAATCCTACTTTTGGTACTTTTACTATAAACGCATCTCGACTTAAATTTTTTCACGAGGATACAGATAATAACATGAGGAAGGACTTCCAACTCCTCAAACCACCCTGAAGATGCAAACGAGAAGAGAGTCTAGCTTAAGACTATAACGAGCGCTTCTCGAGGCAACCCGAGCACTAATACTAGTATTTTTTTATATATTCAGTTTATCTTAATTTTCCTTTTTATCTTCCTTTTTAGCAACTAACAACAAACTAACCAAGTGCAGAATTCTAGGCCACACGGCCTTACACACCGGCCGTGGCGTGGCGCGTGTGTGGTACTCGACGCTTTGAACTAACAGAGCGAGAAGGTACATGTCGAGGCAAAATAGATTTTCAGAATCACGGACCCAACTACTACCCCACGGCGCACCGACAAAGTGGCACGGACGCGCTTTACGGCCGTGTGAGGCTACTCGACTTGCCAACCACAGGTGAACACGCCCGTGCGAGATACCGCGCCAATATACGACTTGTTGAACACAAAGCTGACACGGCGTGGGAACCAACACGCCCTAGAGCACGCGGGCGTGCGAGGCAAACCGTGTGAATCGGCACACCCTCAACCCACGGGCGTGGGAAACTGCCAGATCTGAAAGTTTATTTAAACACCATACCCTTCTCCTTTCTCTTCTTAACCCACTTTCTTTCTTTCTTCTCCTTTCTTTTTCTTTCTTTCTTTCTTTCTTTCTTTCTTTTCTCCCTCTTTCTTTTTCCTTTTTCCTAATAAATCCTTAGACTCTTGAGCCACAACAATATCATATCCATGGCAAGGAATCGTAAAAGGCCAATCACAGTCTCCTCAAAGGAGACCGATTCACATGAGTTCATGCCGGCAGCTTCATCCAAACAACAAGCCAAGGGTCTTTGAGACCAATTATCTGTTCTTTTATTTTTCTCTTCTCCTTTATTTTCCTTACCTTTACTTCTCTTCTACTTAATTTAGCTTATTTTATCTTAATTTCTTAATTTTAGGTTCTAAAGGCTGCTTGGGAATCACGCCACCACCACCACCATAACCTCAGCCTTAGAAATCACACCTAACAATAAGGACCTCCCGGTCCATTCATCTTTTCTTTTAATTTTAGTTTTCTTCTTAGCCTCCTTCTCTTTATCTTCCTTGTCATTAATTTTATATTTAGCTTACTTTATTATGTCTTAATGATCCATGGCTAATTCTCCACAAGCCTCCCAATTTCTTCATCTAGCGCAGGTTCGTCATCCAGACGGCCCATCACCACCACCAAAGGCACAATCTCCTCTCAAGGAATCATCCGAAAATTCAGGAAGTTTCACTTATCCCCATATCTGATGATTTTATTACAAGGTTATTATATATTTTTGTACATTGAGGGCAATGTACATCTCAAGTGTGGGGGGGTGAACAACCTAAAAGATACCTAACTTAAATCCTCGAATTTAGTCTTGTTTGAAAGTAAATTACTCATATTACTAATTAGGATGAAATTTCATGATTTATGATTTTTATTGATATGTTTTAGATTAAGTCATTGATAATTGTGCATTGATAATTAAATTCTAAGAATACTAGAGAATCAAGCATGATAAGTCTATTTTTCAGAAATTAAAAATTTTCTAGGTTGTCAAACTGAGTTTAAATATTATCTTGAAGTTTGAAATTTACGAGGTTGACATCAAAATACCCATAAATTTTGTGAGTTTTTCAGCCTTATAGAGCATAAATTCTTTTTCTTGCTCACTTTATTGATTATGAGTATGTCAACATTGATCTGTTATTCTAGAACTTGCATCGATTATACATGTCGAGACCACATTTCTTTTGATTTGATATACAGAGATGATAAAGGCACCTAGGATTTAACCCACTTACTCCACTAAAAACCCACCTTCACAATTAATCCCTAGTGAACCCCGTTTAATCCTAACAACCCATTTATTGACTCACCCACTAATATTAACCCAGAACCCCTTTGTTTTTATTATCACCATTCCTTTTGACTACCCTTATATCGAGATTTGATTTGATTAATAGCCTAACTATGTTTTTATTTCAGTAATTATGTATTTATGATTATTCTTAAAAAAATGAAGTATATCCATTATTCATTATTAGTTATGTGATTAAATGAGCTTATACATAAATTCCAAATATCGAAGAAGAAGCTCGTATTATTAAGTACTATTAGTTTTCAATTGATGTAATTATTATTAGTTCATTAGTTCTTAGTTAGGTAATTTGTCAATTCAATCTCGATTCTAACCCTCTAATTCAGCCTTACTCCACACCTTAACCCTAGCCCCGTTACAACCTTAACAAAGACCTTTTGATTTGTGTTTTCATCTCATATTTCAGTGGTGGAGATTTGATTTTCATGCAAGCCTATGGGATTAACTCTTCATGTTTGACCTTTGAGTGCCTAATTGTAAACCTTAAACACTTTGAGTGATTTGAGTGAATCTTTTGGAAGGATGTCAATCATTGTCGATTTCAAATAAAAGGTAATTATCTAGATAAGGGAAGACGCCTATGTTTTCGAGCTACAAAATCTATGACTTATACTGTTTGAATTTTTAGGACACTTTGAATTGAATTATCCATGTATAAATTATCTATGAATTATGATTAGACATTATCAATGACTATTATGAATTGAGGAAAGTTCGTTTTAATTGTAAGTTGAGAATTTTGCTTGAGGACAAGCAAAAGCTTAAGTGTGGGGGTATTTGATAAACCATAAAAGTAACATATTCTAAGCCCACATTTAGTATGCTTTTGGATGATTTAAGCCCCAATTTATGTAAAAAGGTGCTCTTAATCCTTTCTTTTCATGTCTTATACTCAGGAAAGCACCCGATGATGAAAAGAATGAGAAACGGGCTTAAAACGGACCAAATTGGGCCAAGCCACGAAATCAGCACGGCCTGGACTTCAAGCCACACGGCCGTGCCACCATTCCTACTAGAACACGACCTTACCACGACTTACATGGTCGTGCCTCATTCAACTGTGTCGAACACGGCCTGGCCGCGATTTACACGGGCGTGTGCCATGGCCGTGCCTCTGCCGTGGAGAAGAGCAATTTCATTCGGGAAAGGATACTTAGGGAGAAAGAAACGTGTTTCAAAAGCCTATAAATACACCCTAGGTACCAGCTGAAAGGGGGGCGGAGAGCTAGGCCAAGAAGCCAAACCGAAAAGGTCAGATTTGCGGGAATCACTCGAAGATAGCCAGTTGATCCATCTCAAGAAGCCAGAATTCTACTCAAGACAGAGGATCTTCTCTTCAATTCCTTCAGGGGGTTTTAGGGATTTCTTATGTTTTGTTTTATCTTTTCTCTTGAGATGTTGTCTTTTATTATTATGAACTAAACCTTCGGATACCCGAAGGGGACGAAACCTATGATGAATCTTGTTATTTTTTTTTTTTGAATTATATGATAATAACTTAGTTTGTTCTTAATTGTGTGAACTTAATCCAAATCTAATATTGTAACACCCTGGTTTTAGGGGTTAGATTTTTGGTGCTTAGCTCGGGTGTTGGCACACTTCAGTGTGTGTTTGGGTAAGTTTTAGGGGTCCTGAAAACCCTAGGTGGTGGTAGATTGCTTTGGTAAATTTTTAGTTTTAGGGGCTAAAAGGGGGAGTTTGGATGGAGAGGGCCTTAAAAGAATTTTTGGTGGGGTTTTGGCACAAAGATTGGAGTGGCAGAGTGGCAAGGAGGCGCCACTTAGAGCATGGAGAAGTGACGCCACTTGAAGGGGAAGGGGGCCAGTGTTCGAGTTGCAAGGATGGCATTGTGGGTTGTTTTTTTTGGCGTCTTGGAGGAGGGGTATTGGACGGTTTTGGGAGGCTTGAAAGGTGGAGGAAGACTTGGTCTTCTCTTTTTAAATTTGGCTAGGTAAGTTTGACCCATTCAAATTATTTTGAATGGATGGAAGGGAGGTGTTTTAGGAGAGATTTTAGGATTTTTTTTTTGGGAGCTTGGAGCTTGGCCGAATAGTATAAATAGGGGAGGTGCTCATTGTTCATTCACCATTTTCTTTCTCCCTCACTAAAAGTTCTTGCTTCTTCTATTTTATTTTCCCTTAGTCTCTTGCCGAAAATAAGTCAAGAACACCCTTTCTTTTCCTTCCATTTTGTTGTAGCCAAAGCCGGAAGTTGGCTTATCCATTTTTCCCCTCTCCCTTCACCCCTTTTCTTTGACCTTGCTTCAAACTGAGATCACCCTTAAAAGCCTGCCATTGCCGAATATCTCAACACCATTTTAGAGTCATTGCCGAATCACCATTTATTCTCTACTCCACTTTTGTTGCAAGTCCCTGAGCCGAACTTCCTGGTGGTGGTGGATTCTTGTTAGAGCAAAGGGTAGTGGTTAGCAAGGCCGATTGTAGGGGAGAAGAGCCTAGCGCTGGGAACCTTTTGTAAGTCCGTTAGTCTCATGTCATGCGTGCGTGCGAAGCGAGTAAGCGTTTGGGTTTTGGTATCATTTAGGTGCGTAATCATCGCACTATTTCTGTGTGTGGTTTGCTAACATGTTTATATGTGTATTATGTGTAATAGCCGTTTATAATGGCATAAGTGATGAGTAACTGGTGATGGTAAGTTAATCTTGATATACATTTATATATGTACAATGTGGTAGTGATAAGTGATAAATACTCATTCTATATGATATTCTTGCATGATTTATTGACACATGGGCATGGGATTGGATTGAAGAAGGAAGAAGTGTACACAGGATGTACGTGGTCTAATGATAGCTCAGGCTACATTAGCGCTTGAAGGCTAGCTTTGTGCTACCTCAAGGGAGATGTTGGCTTGGTGCCCATCTCGGCGGTTGATTGCTATGTGCATCACCGTAGACAGATTACGATATTTGGATCACTTTGGTTGATCGGTGGCTCAGCCACGGCCTCGGCAGCGAGATTGTCGAGGTAAGATTTATGGATCACGATGTGATCGGTGGTGGTTTATCCACGGCCTTAGCGAGGAGTCCGCTAAGGTTGGTGTTACGGTTGGAGTGGGTTTGGTGAGATGCATATGTGCATGACTTGCTATGTGAATTGTTTGGTATGGGGCCAAGCCCATACGCGGAAACTTTGTGTTGTGATTATGCACTGAGTCGGTGGACTCACTCTTTTCATTAACCATTTCGGTGATGCGTAGATTGGACCGGGATCGGAGAGGACACAAGGTGGCCCATGCGGAAGATGTGTTACTCCATTTAAGTATTTTATATTATCAATATTTTGGAATTTTACTTGATGTAATAAGGTCCCTTTGATTTAAAGTACTCTGCTTATGATTGTGGAGTTAATACTATACTTGAAATATTTTCATAAAAGATTCATATTATACTTATAATAATATTTTATTCCGAAATTTTCAACAAACTTATATTATTTATTAATTTTTAAGTGGACATAATTTTCCAAAGATAGTAAATTTTCATGTTTTAAATTCTAAGTAAAGAAACATATTTTCACTAACATAACCAGATTCGGTCGTAGTGAATAGGCCGGTTTTGGGATGTTCTGATTTAATATCGAGCCCTGGTTCAAAACTCTCGGCTTTGAGGTTTTGGGCCCAAAACATTTTCAAAATGGGCTTTTTAAAAATATGGGCTTTTAAGAAATTTTTTTCTGGCATGGCACTGTACCTCGGCCCGAGTCCACTGTAAGTACTTGGACTTGTGAAGTAATTTGATATATGAACTCATTATGGGCTTAGTTGGGCTCAGTAGATTAGTGAACTAGGATCTGTTGAACCCTAGGACTAGTCTACTCAAACACATGCATAAGACTTAAGGTTACTAAACAAACCTGTGATTAAGTCGCGAGTTAAGGTGTGGCAACCATTGTGCGCATGTCTAGGAGTGGATCCTAAGAGCACAGTACTTAAGCAGTCCTCGTGACTCACCTCCTCTTCATTGGAATCCTACTGCAGTGCGTAGCTACGGTTCACCTTAACCAAGAGGACTTGTTCATAGGCTAAACCAATTATTAAAACCCGAAAGGGATTTGCCTCACTGTTTTAAAATCCTTAGTTTTAAAATTTCAAAAAATACCCCTGTAGGAAAATGACGAAATTACCCCTGGGTAGGAAGGAAACTTTGATTGATCGAAAGAACTACTCTCGGAAACTTCATTGCATAAAATTGCTCGTGGATAAAACAGTGAAACAAGAATTTCTAATGCATAAAACTTTCTAAACAGATCGAATCGAGGCGCTAGATATGAGTTCTAGGGGCGTGGTCGCAGACTCGTGGACGTGGTAGAGCGCGCTTGGTGACTTGTTTGTTTTGTTGCTCTTAAAGTATGTTAGCTCTGTAAGATCAGTGCGCGCACCATAGCGTAGGGGAGGAATTGGACTGTTAGTTTAGACAAGTAATTTCGGGACGAAATTATTTTAAGGAGGGTAGAATTGTAACACCTCGGTTTTAGGGGTTAGATTTTTGGTGCTTAGCTCGGGTGTTGGCACACTTCAAAGTGTGTTTGGGTAAGTTTTAGGGGTCCTGAAAACCCTAGGTGGTGGTAGATTGCTTTGGTAAATTTTTAGTTTTAGGGGCTAAAAGGGGAGTTTGGATGGAGAGGGCCTTAAGAGAATTTTTGGTGGGGTTTTGGCACAAAGATTGGAGTGGCAGAGTGGCAAGGAGGCGCCACTTAGAGCATGGAGAAGTGACGCCACTTGAAGGGAAGGGGGCCAGTGTTCGAGTTGCAAGGATGGCATTGTGGGTTGTTTTTTTGGCGTCATGGAGGAGGGTATTGGACGGTTTTGGGAGGCTTGAAAGGTGGAGGAAGACTTGGTCTTCTTTTTTAATTTGGCTAGGTAAGTTTGACCCATTCAAATTATCTTGAATGGATGGAAGGGAGGTGTTTTAGGAGAGATTTTAGGTTTTTTGGGAGCTTGGAGCTTGGCCGAATAGTATAAATAGGGGAGGTGCTCATTGTTCATTCACCATTTTCTTTCTCCTCACTAAAAGTTCTTGCTTCTTCTATTTTATTTTCCCTTAGTCTCTTGCCGAAAATAAGTCAAGAACACCCTTTCTTTTCCTTCCATTTTGTTGTAGCCAAAGCCGGAAGTTGGCTTATCCATTTTTCCCCTCTCCCTTCACCCCTTTTCTTTGACCTTGCTTCAAACTGAGATCACCCTTAAAAGCCTGCCATTGCCGAATATCTCAACACCATTTTAGAGTCATTGCCGAATCACCATTTATTCTCTACTCCACTTTTGTTGCAAGTCCCTGAGCCGAACTTCCTGGTGGTGGTGGATTCTTGTTAGAGCAAAGGGTAGTGGTTAGCAAGGCCGATTGTAGGGAAGAAGAGCCTAGCGCTGGGAACCTTTTGTAAGTCCGTTAGTCTGCGGGTGCAGAAGCAGAAGTAGCGTTTCGGGTTTTGGTATCATTTAGGTGCGTAATCATCGCACTATTTCTGTGTGTGGTTTGCTAACATGTTTATATGTGTATTATGTGTAATAGCCGTTTATAATGGCATAAGTGATGAGTAACTGGTGATGGTAAGTTAATCTTGATATACATTTATATATGTACAATGTGGTAGTGATAAGTGATAAATACTCATTCTATATGATATTCTTGCATGATTTATTGACACATGGGCATGGGATTGGATTGAAGAAGGAAGAAGTGTACACAGGATGTACGTGGTCTAATGATAGCTCAGGCTACATTAGCGCTTGAAGGCTAGCTTTGTGCTACCTCAAGGGAGATGTTGGCTTGGTGCCCATCTCGCGATTTGATTGCTATGTGCATCACCGTAGACGATTACGATATTTGGATCACTTTGGTTGATCGGTGGCTCAACCACGGCCTCGAGCAAAATGAGATTGCCGAGGTAAGATTTATGGATCACGATGTGATCAGTGGTGGTTTATCCACGGCCTTAGGCAGGGAGTCTGCTAAGGTTGGTGTTACGGTTGGAGTGGGTTGGGCTGAGATGCATATGTGCATGACTTGCTATGTGAATTGTTTGGTATGGGGCCAAGCCCATACGCTGAAAACCCGTGTTGTGATTATGCACCGAGTCGGTGGACTCACTCTTTTCATTAACCATTTCGGTGATGCGTAGATTGGACCGGGATCGGAGAGGACACAAGGTGGCCCATGCGGAAGATGTGTTACTCCATTTAAGTATTTTATATTATCAATATTTTGGAATTTTACTTGATGTAATAAGGTCCCTTTGATTTAAAGTACTGCTTTTTATGATTGTGGAGTTAATACTATACTTGAATATTTTCATAAAAGATTCATATTATACTTATAATAATATTTTATTCCGAAATTTTCAACAAACTTATATTATTTATTAATTTTTAAGTGGACATAATTTTCCAAAGATAGTAAATTTTCATGTTTTAAATTCTAAGTAAAGAAACATATTTTCACTAACATAACCAGATTCTGGTCGTAGTGAATAGGCCGGGTTTGGGGATGTTCTGATTTAATATCGAGCCCTGTTCAAAACTCGGCTTTGAGGGTTTTGGGCCCAAAAACATTTTCAAAATGGGCTTTTAAAAATATGGGCTTTTAAGAAATTTTTTTTACGGCATGGCACTGTACCTCAGGCCGAGTCCACTGTAAGTACTTGGACTTGTGAAGTAATTTGATATATGAACTGTTATGGGCTTAGTTGGGCTCGTAGATTAGTGAACTAGGATCTGTTGAACCCTAGGACTAGTCTACTCAAACACATGCATAAGACTTAAGGTTACTAAACAAACTCGTGATTAAGTCGCCAGAGTTAAGGTGTGGCAACCATTGTGCGCATGTCTAGGAGTGGATCCTAAGAGCTCTGGTACTTAAGCGATCCTCGTGACTCACCTCCTCTTATTTGGAATCCTACAGTGCGTAGCTACGGTTCACCTTAACCAAGAGGACTTGTTCATAGGCTAAACCAATTATTAAAACCCGAAAGGGATTTGCCTCACTGTTTTAAAATCCTTAGTTTTAAAATTTCAAAAAATACCCCTGTAGGAAAATGACGAAATTACCCCTGGGTAGGAAGGAAACTTTGATTGATCGAAAGAACTACTCTCGGAAACTTCATTGCATAAAATTGCTCGTGGATAAAACAGTGAAACAAGAATTTCTAATGCATAAAACTTTCTAAACAGACTGAATCGAGGCGCTAGATATGAGTTCTAGGGGGCGTGGTCGCAGTACTCGTGGACGTGGTAGAGGCAGTTTTGGTGACTGTTTGTTTTGTTGCTCTTAAAGTATGTTAGCTCTGTAAGATCAGAGTGCGCAGCCATAGCGTAGGGGGAGGAATTGGACTGTTAGTTTAGACAAGTAATTTCGGGGACGAAATTATTTTAAGGAGGGTAGAATTGTAACACCCTGGTTTTAGGGGTTAGATTTTTGGTGCTTAGCTCGGGTGTTGGCACACTTCAGTGTGTGTTTGGGTAAGTTTTAGGGGTCCTGAAAACCCTAGGTGGTGGTAGATTGCTTTGGTAAATTTTTAGTTTTAGGGGCTAAAAGGGGGAGTTTGGATGGAGAGGGCCTTAAGAGAATTTTTGGTGGGGTTTTGGCACAAAGATTGGAGTGGCAGAGTGGCAAGGAGGCGCCACTTAGAGCATGGAGAAGTGACGCCACTTGAAGGGGAAGGGGGCCAGTGTTCGAGTTGCAAGGATGGCATTGTGGGTTGTTTTTTTTGGCGTCATGGAGGAGGGGTATTGGACGGTTTTGGGAGGCTTGAAAGGTGGAGGAAGACTTGGTCTTCTCTTTTTAAATTTGGCTAGGTAAGTTTGACCCATTCAAATTATCTTGAATGGATGGAAGGGAGGTGTTTTAGGAGAGATTTTAGGTTTTTTTTGGGAGCTTGGAGCTTGGCCGAATAGTATAAATAGGGGGGGGAGGTGCTCATTGTTCATTCACCATTTTCTTTCTCCCTCACTAAAAGTTCTTGCTTCTTCTATTTTATTTTCCCTTAGTCTCTTGCCGAAAATAAGTCAAGAACACCCTTTCTTTTCCTTCCATTTTGTTGTAGCCAAAGCCGGAAGTTGGCTTATCCATTTTTCCCCTCTCCCTTCACCCCTTTTCTTTGACCTTGCTTCAAACTGAGATCACCCTTAAAAGCCTGCCATTGCCGAATATCTCAACACCATTTTAGAGTCATTGCCGAATCACCATTTATTCTCTACTCCACTTTTGTTGCAAGTCCCTGAGCCGAACTTCCTGGTGGTGGTGGATTCTTGTTAGAGCAAAGGGTAGTGGTTAGCAAGGCCGATTGTAGGGAAGAAGAGCCTAGCGCTGGGAACCTTTTGTAAGTCCGTTAGTCTGCATGTGCGAAGTATAGCGTTTTCGGGTTTTGGTATCATTTAGGTGCGTAATCATCGCACTATTTCGTGTGTGGTTTGCTAACATGTTTATATGTGTATTATGTGTAATAGCCGTTTATAATGGCATAAGTGATGAGTAATCGGTGATGGTAAGTTAATCTTGATATACATTTATATATGTACAATGTGGTAGTGATAAGTGATAAATACTCATTCTATATGATATTCTTGCATGATTTATTGACACATGGGCATGGGATTGGATTGAAGAAGGAAGAAGTGTACACAGGATGTACGTGGTCTAATGATAGCTCGAGCTACATTAGCGCTTGAAGGCTAGCTTTGTGCTACCTCAAGGAGATGTTGGCTTGGTGCCCATCTCGGCGGTTGATTGCTATGTGCATCACCGTAGACGATTACGATATTTGGATCACTTTGGTTGATCGGTGGCTCACCACGGCCTCGAGCAAAATGAGATTGCTTTGAGTAAGATTTATGGATCACGATGTGATCGGTGGTGGTTTATCCACGGCCTTAGGCAGGGAGTCTGCTAAGGTTGGTGTTACGGTTGGAGTGGGTTGGGCTGAGATGCATATGTGCATGACTTGCTATGTGAATTGTTTGGTATGGGGCCAAGCCCATACGCGGGAAACCTGTGTTGTGATTATGCACTGAGTCAGTGGACTCACTCTTTTCATTAACCATTTCAGGTGATGCGTAGATTGGACCGGGATCGGAGAGGACACAAGGTGGCCCATGCGGAAGATGTGTTACTCCATTTAAGTATTTTATATTATCAATATTTTGGAATTTTACTTGATGTAATAAGGTCCCTTTGATTTAAAGTACTCTGTTTATGATTGTGGGAGTTAATACTATACTTCAGAATATTTTCATAAAAGATTCATATTATACTTATAATAATATTTTATTCCAGAAATTTTCAACAAACTTATATTATTTATTAATTTTTAAGTGGACATAATTTTCCAAAGATAGTAAATTTTCATGTTTTAAATTCTAAGTAAAGAAACATATTTTCACTAACATAACCAGATTCGGTCGTAGTGAATAGGCCAGGTTTGGGGATGTTACAAATATGCTTAGGTGGAGGAGGAATAGACCCTGCGTGAGAGTAGATCCAACATAATTAAGCGGAGTTGGTCGCACACCTAGAGATAGGGTGACGAGATTTTGCCAGATTAGGGTGAAACCTAATATGGGAGTCCACAGATCGATTTACTGCTATTCTAGGGGGTTATTATAAGCGAACGAGAGTTCCACTAATTAACCTAGGGTTAGACGTTATTCACCTCGAGAGAGGGTTTAATATACGTTAGGGAGTCTCACGGATCAAACTAAGTAAATAAATCATATGGTTCAAGGTTAGATAACAAGTGAAGTCTAGGTGGATTTTTCCTAAGGGTATCGTTTGAGTCAACTGAGTTTTCCCAAAAGTTATTTCCCAAATTCATTATTTTTATCTTTGCGTCTTAGCTTAGTAAGTAGATTAGTTTTAGTTTAAACAATCATATTAAGGCTAAATAATAAAAAGACGGTGAGTATTTTTACTTTTAGTTCCTTTGGGTTCGACAATCAGGTCTTGCCTAAACTATACTACTGTTCGATAGGTGGACTTGCCTTTAATCCTTGACAGAGTTGGTTTCCAGGTTCGATAATTCTTTTATACATTTTAAAACTATGATTTACAGCGATCATGGGGGTATGTGATAAACCGTAAAAGTAACATATTTTAATCCCACATTTAGCATACTTTTGGATGATTTATCCTTTAATTTATGTAAAAAGGTACTCTTAATCCTTTATTTTCATGTTTTATACTTAGGAAAGCACCGGAGGATGGAAAGAACGAGAAACAGGCTCAAAACAGATCAAATTAGGCCAAGGTGAAAATCGACACGGCCTGGATTTGAGCCAACATGGCCGTGTCTCCTTGATAGACTAGAACACGGCCTGATCATGATTTACACGGGCGTGTCACCTCATTAAAAGTCTAAACACGGCCTAAAGACGATTCAGACGGGTGTATGCCATGGCCGTGTCCCTGTCGTGGAGAGGAGCAATTTCACTCAGAAAAGGATACTTAGGGGCAAAGAAACCTATTTCAAAAGCCTATATAAACACCCTAAGTATAACCTAGAAGGGGGCGGTGAGCTAGGCCAAGGAACCGAGCCGAAAAGGTCAGATTTGTGGGAAACACTCAAAGATAGCCAGTTGATCCATCTCAAGAAGCTGGAATTCTACTCAAGACGGCGGATCTCTCCTTCAATTCCTTCAGGGGGTTTTAGGGATTTCTTATGTTTTGTTTTATCTTTTCTTCTGAGATGTTTTCTTTTATCGTTATGAACTAAACCCTTCAGATACCTGAAGGGGATGAAACTTAGATGAATCTTGTTATCATTTACTGAACTATATGATAAATATTTGACTTGTTCTTACTTATGTGTTCTTAATTCTTGTGTTGATAATTCTGGGATATTGATTCAAGTTTGATGTGCTTAGGTAGAGGAGCAAAAGCCCCTGCTTAAGAGTAGATCTAGCATAATTAAGTAGAGTTGATCGCGCGCCTAGAGATAGGGTGACGAGATTTTATCGGATTAGGGTGAAACCTAATATGGGAGTCCATAGATCGAGTTAATGCAATTCTAGGGGTTTTAATTAGAAAGAGATTTCAATTAATCAACCTAGGGTTAGACGTTATTCGCTTTGAGAGAGGGTTTAATATACATTAGGGAGTCTTACGGATCAAGTCAAGTGAATAAATCGTCTAGTTCAGAGTTAGATAACAAGTGAAGTCTAGGTGGATTCTTCCTAAGGGTATCGTCTTAATCAACTGAGTTTTTCCAACAGTATTTCCCCAATTCATTCTTTTTGTCTTTGCGTCTTTAGCATAGTGGTTAGTTAAATTTAGATTAAATAACAACTTCACTTATTTTAGGATAGATAATAAAAAGAAAGTTAGTATTAGTACTTTTGGTTCCTTTGTGTTCGACAATCCGGTCTTGCCTAAGCTATACTACTGTTCGATAGGTGCATTTGCCTCAATCGTTGTTATAGTTAGTTCCAGGTTCGATCATTATAAATTTAAAACTCTGAAATCAACAATCACTGATTTATTTGAAACTGTAAGGACCTCCTATAAATTTCCCAAAAATGGTTTTTGGGCTACTCACAAGTGTCATGCCGAACTAGGCTTGTTCTTCTCGTGTTGGATGGTTGGTGACCCAGTTGTTAACCAGACTTGTCCATCAATTTATCCATGTTCAATTGGATCAAAAGCAACTTCTTCATGAACCTTTTGTATGTGTTTGTCGTCCATATTGAGAGAATTTGAGCATGTCCATATAAATTTATTTTGTAAATAAATCATGCATAATTTTCTTAGTCCAACTGCATTAAATAAAGTCAAAAATTAATATGTAGCAAAATAATTAAATTATGTAATAATTTAATACAAAATAACTAAAATTACATTCTTCCTTAAATCATGTCTATTATTGAAACATGAACAAAATTCACCCAATTAATAATAAAATACTTGAGATTAATATTAATTTTAAGTAAAAAGGTGTTATAAACTACTAAAAAAACCTATATAAATTAGAGTTTACATATACGCCGCCCCAGTGTATAGATGAAAATAGTGAGAGCTATTGTTAAGCCCCTAGTCTGATAAACACAATGAATATATTGTTACCTTATTCTTTGGTTAAACTATTTAGTTACTTTAATGAGGACTAGTCAGGATTAGACAAAGTTTCTGAAAATGAAAGGACATGCATTTAAGATTGAAGAGAAAACTATTAGTCACGGATGCCAAATGAAGGTCAGTAGAGGGAAATAAGCTTTTCTACTAAGTTTTCTCTTTTGTGTACACCCATATAAAGCCAACCTTAGCTTCCTAAACAAGTTCTATACTTTCTCTAGCAACTCATACTTCCTTTCAGCAAATTATCTTTGCGTTTTCTAGGAAACCAATAAAGTCAATGCGTGTTTGAAGAAGTAGAGCTCGCTGTAATCATCTAACTTCACTATCATAGAACCTAGTAAATAACGATGAAACTCTAGCTGTTTTCATGATTATTTACGGGACCCTAGGGTTTCATGCTTTAGGGACAGACTAAAGGTTAAGGAAAAGAAACTTCCAGATTTTGTGTTTCCTGATAAAGTGTTCTTGAAAGCTTGTTCAATTCTTCTAAAAAACATGATATGATGAGTTAATTGTTTATGTTATAGCTTAAAAAACTCTAAAAAGCTCTCGAGACAAGGGCAATGGACCTATTATTTAGTCACTGATGCATCTTCTGGTGAGTTCCTTCATACCTCGTATGTGTGTTGTATATGTTTGATTCAAGGTAAGTTTACTTGTTTGGTGAAAATTCTGGCTTTACATATCCGGGTAGAAATTGAAAGGGGCCTTACTTTGTGTTGAGTCATTACCCACTTTACTCTGAAAAAGGAACCATATGGTCAGAACAAAAGAAATAAATTCATGGCATTGCCTTCATTGCAAAGAGCATTGAACTGGCAGATCGCGATACATGAATAATGTTATTTAACCTTTGGTAGGGCAAGTCTAATACAAACCAGATTGGGAAAACGTAACAGAAGAAAAGGAACGAATGAACAAATGTTACAATCTCTGAACACGGACTAGGGTTTTTGGCTAACACGAAGGAGGTTGCCTACATGAATGTATAGGCATAGTGTTTGCCAAAAATGAGTCCTATTTTGTAAAAGTCTATGTAAGTTCAGTATTCACTAATAGGCTAGCTACATGAAGTCAGTTGTTTGGTGTCTTCGCTAATTGGGCGAAGTATATATTCCATTATATTGGGAAGAGTCATTTTGTCTGTGTGACATAGAGATATTATAATGTTCACCTTGGAACTCACTAAGTTCTATGAACTTACTCCGTTTATCTTCCCTTCTCATGACCATCAAAGAAGTAAAGGAATTCTCAAAGATTTTACTAGAGGACACATACTGTGTGAGGCTTATAGTGATTTTGTATTATGCATGAAAAATGTGGGTGGCATCAAGGCTTGGGTTTTGAAGAACCCTATTTTGTAACTAAAATTTGTATTTGCCAAACTGTACTCTTTCCTTGAATCTTTACTATGAACTTTTATGTTTTTAAAGTATTTGGGCCCTTAAGCTTAAATGTTTTATATATTTCTGCTATGGTAAATACCTATCTTTTTATAAACATGAGGTTTCGCTAATTACATTCTGAAGGGAAAAGACTTCAAGGTTGTAGCGTACCATTCTTAGATCCTCCTTAAAGATCGGGAGTGGGGCGCTACAAGTTTTTGGTATCAGAGCCTAGGTTTAGTCAATTCTCAGATTAATCGAAGGCAGTGTCATGCCTCTGTCATACATAATGCACCTTTGTCATAGTTTCTAGTAATTGGTACTAAGATAATATATCTTTTGAGTAAAATAGGAATAATGTCTTTGTAACGACCCGAAATTGGGCCTAGTAGGATTGGGCCCATTGGACCTTGAGCGTAGAAGCGTTTTAAAATTTATGGGAATTTGAGAACGGCATTATTTCAAATTGGACTTATTAGGAAGGTGATTTTGGAAAGTTACGGGGTTCTAGGAAGTTCCGGGTTGAAATTGGGCCTTAGCAAAATTTTTATGTTTAGGCACTTTAAGGAGAGAAGGCAAGTGACATTATGACTTAAGGAAATAAGTGTGCATTTTGCTAGCACAAGGAGTCTATTGGTAAAGGTGAAAAATGGCGTGTGGAGTGTACTAATAGTCTGAGGTTCGAATCCCATCTATTGCAAAATTTTGAATTTATTTTTTTTGTGCTTCTCTTCCATGTGTCGGCCAAGATGATATTTAAGGGAAGGAAGACTTTTTAATTATGGTATGGTGGCTAAGGAAAAAGGAAAGGATGAAGGTAAGGAAAGGAATCAAAAGAAAAAGGCAAGACAAGGGAGCATGTTGGCCTTTTTCATGGGTGATGTTTTGGAAAGATTTTTGTTGGTCAACATCCACCCTTTTTGGCTAGAGTTCACACAGTTTTGTTAGGGGGAAAGGAAGAGCCGAATTTCTCTTTTCTCTTTAGATCATTTTGTTAGTTTTTAGGTGCATGAGAGGTACACTTTTCTCTTTGAACATTTGTGTCTTCTTTTCAAATCCATCTTCCTCTTAGCTTTGGCCGAAATCTCCCAACATATTTGTGCATTCTTTTCTTTTGTTTGGCCGAAACACTCACCTTGCTCATCTCCCCTTTGATAGCCGAAATTACCAAAGCACTTTTCTCCATTCATTTTTATCTTTTGACCATTTCATCAACCTTTTCTTCTTCTTTAATCGACATCACTTTGTGATCACATTTCTTGTTCAATTTTCTCTATAGCCGAACCCCTTATCATCCTATTTCTTCATCATTTCATTCCCCATCGTGTAGGAAAATCTCTTCTTAATCGAATCGGTAAGTGATCTTATATCCCTCTTTCTATTTTTATGTTCTTTTTCTTCCTAATCGAATATGAATGTTCATCATTATTCGGTTAGTCAACTTTGTTTCTTATCAAAACATCACTCTCTCCATCATTCTCATGTTGTGATCAATACTCTTTCGTACTGATCTTAGTGGGTGGCCTAATATCATTCTAGCCATAAGTCAAGTGGTGGAAATCGCAACAAGGTAAGGAGTTCTTTATGGATTATTTGATATAGTTCATTATTCGATTGGTTGCTAAATGGATTAATAGTTTGGACTAATCGGTCACTATAGGAACCAAATCGCCCGATCACCTATCCCTCGTAATAAGAGACTCAGATTGTTGGTAAGTGATATAGATTGTTAATCAATCGCAATACTTGGTTGAAGTTGAAAATTTGGGCTGTGGACTAACTGTTAACCGATTTTACCTTTAGGTTCCGCGGAGAGTATCGTGTTACGGATTCCGAATAAGGTGTGTAATCCCGTACCCTTTCGAATACCTGTTTGAAATGGTGTGTGATCTCATACCTCTCTGAAAGTTTGCATGAAATGTTCTGTGATTCGGTCGAAATACCTAAGGAAAACTTGAAATCGGCATCCGTGACCACTCGGGCGTGCGTATATTCATAGTGGTAACCAAATTTTTGCAATGAAATAGTTTGGTCAGCAGCAGTGACGTGATTTTGAAAAATCACGAAAAATAGGATAAAGGGTGTTAGAAAGTGAAAAAGATATCGAAATAAAGCTTACTGTGTCTATTTTTATATGAAAGAATTGGAGGAGCAAGAGGAATTTTATATTCTATGATATCTTAATTTTAGTGAGACTAGTTCTGATTGACTTCGTGGTTCCCTGGTCTGTCTTTGAAAAAACGTTTAAAATTGTACAAAGTGAATTATGAGTTACGAGTTATATGTATAGATTCATTAGTGAGCCTATTTTCAATAGAAACAAGTGGGAGCAACATATAAAAACCATACAGTGAAATATTTGAATTTTGGGTAAGAGAGGTCAGAACCGTTGGTTAATGAAACAAGGGAATTATTTAAATGAATAAATTGTACTAAACGGCTAAGCCAAAAATTCTGGAAAAATTGTAGTAAGAAGATATATGAGTCTAGTTTCAAGGAAAATTTACGGATCTACATCTCGAGTTTCTTAACTCGAGTTATAGTCAATTTAGTCAGTATGACGTAAATGGACAATTTCGATTTTTATGCCCCACATTAGTAGTTAAGTCTAGGTTGCGGAATTACCAAAATACCCTTGGAGGGCAAATTACCGAAATACCCCTGGGTTGCGAGATTATCGAATTACCCTTAGTGGGTAAAATTACCGAATTACGAAAATGCCCCTACGGGCCGATTTACTAAAATGCCCCTAATGGGCCGAATTGATATATTGCTTAATGGGCCGAATTGATATATTGCTTAATGGGCCAAATTGATATATTGCCTAATTGTCCGAATTGATATATTATTTAATGGGCCGATTTGATAAATTGCCTTAAAGGGCCGATTTGTAAAGTGTTAATGGGCTGAACTTTTGTCTGAATTAATTATTATTGATATATTTGTAAATATCATGATTTGCTATGTATGATGCATCTACATGAATTTGCATGGGTTGGGAAAATGTTGAAGAGAAGATATTCTGGTGGCACTGCCGCAAATATGTTTGATAATATGATACTCTGAGATTCTGGTGGCTTGCCCACAATTAAATTTGTTATAAAAGGCATAATGCCTGCGATTGGTGTGTTGGCGGGGTGGGTTGACTTGATCCCCAAAGGTGTGATGGATGGTATGGGTGGTGTGTAGCGGATGAATTATTAGGTTGGTTTGGGATTGCATTACATTCATATGATATATTTGATACATTATTATGTATGGGAGGGGAAAAATGCTGAAGAGAAGTGTAGCTCGGTGGCTCGCCACATTCGATTCTCGTGGCTCGCCACAAATTCGATAATGGCTATGTGCCTAGCATATGGATTAACGACTGCAGTGTCGATCATTTTTACCTAAGGTGTGCCGATTATATTACCGTATATGATATTCGGTGGCTCGCCACAATCAGACAGATGGCTATGCCACGCATAATTATGACTCGGTGGCTCACCACAAATATTATAAATGGCAACTTGCCTGCGATTGGTGTGTTTGGCGGGGTGGGTTGACTTGATCCCCACAGGTGTGATGGGATTGTACGGGTGGTGTGTAGCGGATGGATATCTAGGATGGGTTGGGTTGCATACATTTATACATTTGCTTTATTTTAAGAATTGTTATGTAAAAGGGCTTAGGCCCAAGATATTGCTATATGGGTTCAGGCCCAGTGGATGACGGTAAGGGGTTTCATACTGAGTTCTTGTAACTCACTCCCCCTTTTCTTAACCCTTGTAGGTAATGCTCAGTGATGTGGACTTGGGCCATGGATGACTCGGTGGAAGCCATACTTCAGAAATGGTGTTTTATTTTGAACTTTAAATTTCTATTTCCGTTCACTTTACTATTTTGGATTTTTTTTATATTGTAATAAGTCCTCTGGAGTATTTTATTATTTGCTTTATGGTTGTTATACTTATTATTTTTCTTAAATTGTTTAAAATGAGAATTTTCTAAAAACTTAAATAAAGGTTTTCCAAAATCGATTAAGAAATGGATTTCATAATAAACTTTTATAAATATTTTAACACGGAAGTTTTCACTCAAACTTTCAAACGATATTTTCAAAAGACACGGTTTTATAAGATCATTAGTTCAAATTTTCGATTTCTCAATTAACTTTCGAGGATTAGTAGTATTTTATCAAATATTTCTAATTAAACATGTTTTCTTGATTATAACAAAATAATATCTATTTTAGTACAAATCAAAAGGGATTTAACACATTTTTCTCATGTGACATGTCAGATCTGGTCATAACGCATGGGCCGGGTTTGGGGTGTTACATTTTATGGTATCAGAGCCCGGTTGCAAAACTCGGCTGTGGTTTGGGTTCAAAAGTGTTTTCAAAGCCGTTTAAAATTTTTAATTTATAAATACATGTTCTAAAGGAAGTATGGCACCACGGGTATCCGGCACCAAGTCAAGCAAGTATGTGTTTTTATTTTATGATTATTGTGTTAGTACTATGGTAAGAAAATTCAACAAAATAGAATACTCTAGAACTTTTAGTTTTAGGAGCTGAAATTATAGAGATTGAGACTTTAGGATGCGTATTGCGAAAACAACTTTACTTTCTATACTCCATAAAAAATTGTTTAATAAACATTGAATAATTATACTGATTCATAAGACTCATAATAAGATTAAATCGATTTAGCAAATATGAGCGTTAAAAGACGTAGACGCGATAGATGTGGACGTGGTAGAGGCCGAGGTGCTAAGGCTAGATCTTCAGCATCGGGGCATGTTTTCGAAAGGGAGGCGCTGGCATCGCTAGTGGTTGAGACGGGATCTCATGATCGAGCTTGGGTTGTTGAGCTAACTCAAATAGTTAAGGAGGTATTGGAGGAGGTTAAAGGAACTGGTGAAGCACTTCGAGTTGAGTGTGTGGAAAGTAGGAAGAAAAGAGATCGCGGTTCTTTTGGGTCACAGTCTCGTTCTGTGAAGCGTGTTAAGGCACGTCCAAACTTTTCGGCTTGCGATTATTGGCGAGAATGTGTCATCCGGGAGAATGCTTTGGAGGTCGTGAGCATGCTTGAGATGCGGGTCTAAGGAGCATAAGGCTCGGGATTGTTTCATCACCATCAAGTCAGGTATGTTATGGTTGGACGCGATGATTGAATGTAGAAAATTTTAGGTATAAGTGGTAGATAACTGCTTGCTTCTGTGGTTAGATGTTTGGTTGAGTGAAAGAGGATTCAAGATTTTGTTAAAAGTACATTAGTGTTTTTAAGATCAGAGTGTGCAGCGAAAGCATAGTGGTGTGATTTGAGCATTGCGTTTAGTAGTTGGTTGGAAATTTCGAGGACGAAATTTCTTTAAGGAGGGTAGAATTGTAACGACCCGAAATTGGGCCTAGTAGGATTGGGCCCATTAGACCTTGAGTATAGAAGCGTTTTAAAATTTATGGGAATTTGAGAATGGCATTATTTCAAGTTGGACTTATTAGGAAGGTGATTTTGGAAAGTTACGGGGTACTAGGAAGTTCCGGGTTGAAATTGGGCCTTAGCAAAATTTTTATGTTTAGGCACTTTAAGGAGAGAAGGCAAGTGACATTATGACTTAAGGAAATAAGTGTGCATATTGCTAGCACAAGGAGTCTATTGGTAAAGGTGGAAAGTGGCGTGTGGAGTGTACTAATGGTCTGAGGTTCGAATCCCATCTATTGCAAAATTTTGAATTTATTTTTTTTGTGTTTCTCTTCCATGTGTCGGCCAAGGTGGTATTTAAGGCAAGGAAGACTTTTTAATTATGGTATAGTGGCTAAGGAAAAAGGAAAGGATGAAGGTAAGGAAAGGAATCAAAAGAAAAAGGCAAGATAATGGAGCATGTTGGCCTTTTTCATGGGTGATGTTTTGGAAAGATTTTTGTTGGTCAACATCCACCCTTTTTGGCTAGAATTCACACGGTTTTGTTAGGGGGAAAGGAAGAGCCGAATTTCTCTTTTCTCTTTAGATCATTTTGTTAGTTTTTGGGTGCATGAGAGGTACACTTTTCTCTTTGAACATTTGTGTCTTCTTTTCAAATACATCTTACTCTTAGCTTTGGCCGAAATCTCCCAACACATTTGTGCATTCTTTTCTTTTGTTTGGCCGAAACACTCACCTTGCTCATCTCCCCTTTGATAGCCGAAATTACCAAAGCACTTTTCTCCATTCATTTTTCTCTTTTGACCATTTCATCAACCTTTTCTTCTTCTTTAATCGACATCACTTTGTGATCACATTTCCTGTTCGATTTTCTCTATAGCCAAACCCCTTATCATCCTATTTCTTAATTATTTCGTTCCCCATCGTGTAGGAAAATCTCTTCTTAATCGAATCGGTAAGTGATCTTATATCCCTCTTTCTATTTTTATGTTCTTTTTCTTCCTAATCGAATATGAATGTTCATCGTTATTCAGTTAGTCAACTTTGTTTCTTATCAAAACGTCACTCTCTCCATCATTCTCATGTTGTGATCAATACTCTTTCGTAGTGATCTTAGTGGGTGGCCGAATATCATTCTAGCCATAAGTTAAGTGGTGGAAATCGCAATAAGGTAAGGAGTTCTTTATGGATTATTTGATATCATTCATTATTCAATTGGTTGCTAAATGGATTAATAGTTTGGACTAATCGGTCACTATAGGAACCAAATCGCCCGATCACCTATCCCTCGTAATAAGAGACTCAGATTGTTGGTAAGTGATATAGATTGTTAATCAATCGCAATACTTGGTTGAAGTTGAAAATTTGGGCTGTGGACTAATTGTTAATCGATTGTACCTTTAGGTGCCGCGGAGAGTATCGTGTTACGGATTCTGAATAAGGTGTGTAATCCCGTACCCTTTCGAATACCTATTTGAAATGGTGTGTAATCTCATACCTCTCTGAAAGTTTGCATGAAATGTTCTGTGATTCGGTCGAAATACCGAAGGAAAATCGGAAACCGGCATCAGTGACCACTCGGGCGTGCGTATATTTGTAGTGGAAACCATATTTTAGCAATGAAACAGTTTGGTCTGTAGCAGTGATGTGATTTTGAAAAATCACAAAAAATAGGATAAAGTAGTTAGAAAGTGAAAAAGATATTGAAATAAAGATTACCGTGTCTATTTTTATGTGAAAGAAACGGAGGAGGAAGAGGAATTGTATATTCTGTGATATCTTAATTTTAGTGAGACTGGTTCTGATTGACTTTGTGGTTCCCTGTTCTGTCTTGGAAAAATCGTTTAAAATTGTACAAAGTGAATTATGTGTTATAAGTTATATGTATAGATTCCTTAGTGAGCCTATTTTCAATAGAAACAAGTGGGATCAACATATGAAAACCGTACAGTGAGATATTTGAATTTTGGGTAAGAGAGGTCAGAACCGTTGGTTAGTGAAATTAGGGAATTTATTTAATGAATAAACTGTACTAAACGGCTAAGCCAAAAATTCTGGAAAAATTGTAGTAAGAAGATATATGAGTCTAGTTTCAAGGAAAATTTACGGATCTACATTTCGAGTTTCCTAACTCGAATTATAGTCAATTTAGTCAGTATGACGTAAATGGACAGTTTCAATTTTTATGCCCCACATTAGTAGTTAAGTCTAGGTTGCGGAATTACCAAAATACCCTTGGAGGGCAAATTACCGAAATACCCCTGGGTTGCGAGATTACCAAATTACCCTTAGTGGGTAAAATTACCGAATTACGAAAATGCCCATACGTGCCGATTTACTAAAATGCCCCTAATGGGCCGAACCCTTAATGGGCCAAATTGATATATTGCTTAATGGGCCGAATTGATATATTGCTTAATGGGTCGAACTGATATATTGCTTAATGGGTCGAATTCATATATTGCTTAATGGGCCGAATTGATATATTGCTTAATGGGCCGATTTTTAAAGTGTTAATGGGCTGAACTTTTGTCTGAATTAATTATTGTTGATATATTTGTAAATATCATGATTTGCTATGTATGATGCATCTACATGAATTTCCATGGGTTAGGAAAATGTTGAAGAGAAGAAATTCTGGTGGCACTGCCACAAATATGTTTGATAATTTGATACTCTGAGATTCTGGTGGCTTGCCCACTATTAAATGTGTTATAAAAGGCATAATGCCTGCGATTGGTGTGTTGGCGGGGTGGGTTGACTTGATCCCCACAGGTGTGATGGATGGTACGGGTGGTGTGTAGCTGATGGATTATTAGGTTGGTTTGGGATTGCATTACATTCATATGATATATTTGATACATTATTATGTATGGGATGGGAAAAATGCTGAAGAGAAGTGTAGCCTGGTGGCTCTTCCACATTCTGATTCTGGTGGCTATGCCACAAATTCTGATAATGGCTATGTGCCTAGCGTATGGATTAACGACTCTGTGTCGATCATTTTTACCCAAGGCTGTGTGCCGATTATATTACCTTTAATGATATTCGGTGGCTCGCCACAATCAGACAAAGGGGCTATGCCACGCATAATTATGACTCGGTGGCTCACCCACAAATATTATAAATGGCAACTTGCTGCGATTGGTGTGTTTGGCGGGGTGGGTTGACTTGATCCCCACAGGTGTGATGGGATGGTACGGGTGGTGTGTAGCGGATGGATATCTAGGACAGGTTGGGTTGCATACATTCATACATTTGCTTTATTTTAAGAATTGTTATGTAAAAGGGCTTAGGCCCAAGATATTGCTATATGGGTTCAGGCCCAGTGGATGACGGTAAGGGGTTTCACACTAAGTTCTTGTAACTCACTCCCCCTTTTCTTAACCCTTGTAGGTAATGCTCAGTGATGTGGACTTGGGCTATGGATGACTCGGTGGAATCCATACTTTAGAAATGGTGCTTTATTTTGAACTTTAAATTTCTATTTTCGTTCACTTTACTATTTTGGATTTTTTTATGTTGTAATAAGGCCTCTGGAGTATTTTATTATTTTCTTTATGGTTGTTATACTTATTATTTTTCTTAAATTGTTTAAAATGAGAATTTTCTAAAAACTTAAATAAAGGTTTTCCAAAATCGATTAATAAATGGATTTCATAATAAACTTTTATAAATATTTTAACACGGAAGTTTTCACTCGAACTTTCAAACGATATTTTCAAAAGACACGGTTTTATAAGATCATTAGTTCAAATTTTCAATTTCTCAATTAACTTTCGAGGATTAGTAGTATTTTATCAAATATTTCTAATTAAACATGTTTTCTTGATTATAACAAAATAATATCTATTTTAGTACAAATCAAAAGGGATTTAATACGTTTTTCTCATGTGACATGTCAGATCCGGTCATAACGCATGGGCCGGGTTTGGGGTGTTACAGTCTTAAACTTGAAGGGAAGCGACTAGGGAGGATATGGAAAGTCATGTCCACACCCAAGAACAGGCTACTAAAGTGAACAACAATCACGTTGGGAATACATGAAACATTTTCAAAAATATGTTCTTTACCATGATGATTCAATTATTTGAGCAAATCATAGGATCTGAATCTGTCAATAGTTTCATCAATCGCAACATCCTCCACAACCACGCCTAGAGGTTGTACGCCCAATACCACCTACACCTACACATGCGGTCGGAGATTTGGAACCAATGCAAGTTAGTAAACCGCTAGTTGATAGAATTCATAAATATGGGGCTAAGGAATTTAGAGATACAGCTGAAGAGTGCCCAAAAAAAGCCGAGTTCTGGTTAGAAACTACTATCAGGGTTTTCGATGAGTTGTCTTGAACACCGACAGAGTGCGTAAAATGTGTTGTATCTTTACTGAAAGACTCAATTTATCAATGGTAGAATACTTTTGTTTCAGTGGTGCCGAGAGAGCGTATAGATTGGGAATTCTTTCAAACCGAGTTCCGAAAAAAGTATATAAGTCAAAGGTTTCTTGACCAGAAACGCAAAGAGTTTCTTGAGCTTAAACAGGGCTGAATGACAGTGTTCGAGTATGAGAGAGAATTTGTTAGACTGAGTAAGTATGCCCGGGAGTGTATACCAATCAAATTTTCCATGTGTAAATGGTTTGAAGACGGGTAAATGAAGACATAAAGCTTTTAGTCGGGATACTTGAATTGAAAGAATTTTTCGTTTTAGTTGACCGAGCGCATAAAGCCGAAGAGCTTAGCAAAGAAAAGAGAAAAGCTAATTGTTAAGATAGAGATTCGAGAAAGAGATCAAATGGAAAGTCATATCAGTCATCATCGAAGAAATCGAAAGAAAATCATAATCGTTCGACAGCTTCAGTGGAATATTCTAGTATGGATAGAGGTAAACAGCATACGAGTCCAAAACCTTAGGCTACGTCTGTAGAGAGTGTGGGTAGTGTCAGGGGCAACCGGCCTGATTGTCAACAATGCAACAGTTGACACTTTGGTGAGTGCATATTGAAAAATGAGTCATGTTTCATATGTGGTTTGTTTGAGCATTATATCTGAGACTGCCCGGAGAGGTCAGAGAAAGAAAAGGCTCAGATTGTTCGATCGAGCAACACTGCCGCGAGAGGTAGACCACCTTAGAACCCTAGAAATGCAAGCAATAGTCGCACTAGAACAAAAGACTTTACTGTTAGATTCGAGGCACGAGCACCGGCTAGAGCTTACGCGATCCATGAATGAGAGGAAGCTTTAGCACCAGATGTTATTCCGGTAGATTTTCTATCTTTGATACTGATGTTACTACTTTAATTGATCCGAGATCAACACAGTCATATGTATGCACGAATTTAGTGTCAAGTAAGAATTTACCTATTGAATCCACTGAATTTGTGGTTAAACTAAAAAACCCCCTAGGTTAGTATGTGTTAGTTGATAAGGTTTGTAAAAACTGTCCTTTAATGATTCGAGGTTGTAACTTTTCGGCCGATTTGATGCTGTTGCCTTTTGTTGAGTTTGACGTGATTTTGGGTATGGATTGGTTGACTTTGCATGATTCTATTGTGAATTGTAAATGAAAGCTTATCGTGTTAAAGTGTCAGAACGATAAAAAGCTTTAGATTGAATCAGATAGACTGGATAATATGTCTAATATGATTTTAGCTATGTCATCACAGAGATATGTTAGAAAAGACTGTGATGCGTACATTGCTTACATATTTGATTCTAGAGTTTCTAAGTTGAAGCTAGAATCGGTTCTAGTGGTATGTGAGTATCCAGATGTGTTTCCAGAGGAGTTACCCGGGTTACCACCGATCAGAGAGGTTGAGTTTTCTATTGAGTTAGTAGCGGGAACATCTCCGATATCGATAGCTCCTTACAGAAGGGCACCTACAGAGTTGAAAGAATTGAACGCTCAGTTGCAAGATCTGTCAGAGGGGGGTTTTGCTCAACCCAGTTTTTCTCCTTGGGGTGCACATGTTCTATTTGTTAAGAAAAAGGACGGATCTATGCGACTATGTATTGACTATCGCCATCTCAACAAAGTCACAATCAAGAGCAAGTTCTGTTATCGCGTATTGACGATCTTTTTGATCAATTGAAAGGTACAATAGTATTTTCAAAGATTGATCTTCGTTTTGGTTACTATCAGTTGTGAGTTAAAGATTCAGATGTGCTGGAAACCGCATTTAGGACTAGGTATGGACATTATGAATTTCTTGTGGTGCCGTTTGGTTTGACTAATGCACCTGCAGTATTTATGGTTTGATGAATAGAATTTCCAGACCGTATTTAGATAGATTCATTGTGGTATTCATCGATGATATCTTGATTTATTCATGAGATGAGACTGAGCATGCCGGGCATTTGAGAATTGTTTTGCAAACTTTGTGTGAAAAGCAATTATTCGCTAAGTTTAGCAAATGCGAATTCTGGCTTTGAAAAGTTGGATTTTTAGGACATGTTGTATCAGCCGAGGGCATTAGAGTTGATCTGAGCAAAAATTCAGTAGTTGTTGATTGGAAGCCTCTGAGAAATGTATCTAAAGTTAGAAGTTTTCTGGGATTAGCCGGATATTACCGAAGGTTCGTTAAGGGATTCTCAATGATTGCTACACCGATGACAAGATTATTGCAGAAAGATGTTAAGTTTGAGTGGTCTGAGAATTGTCAACAAAGTATTGATCAATTAAAAGCATTGTTAACCGAGGCACCTATGTTAGTTCAACCAAAATCGGGTAAAGATTTCATGATTTGGAGTGATGCATCTTTAGATGGTTTAGGCTATGTTTTGTTGTAGGAAGGAAAAGTGATAGCGTATGCTTCTAGAAAGTAAAGCCGCACCAAAAGAATTATCCGACAAATGATTTTGAACTAGCAGTGATTGTGTTTGCTTTGAAGATTTGGCAACACCATTTGTACGGTGAAAAATATCATATCTTCACATATCATAAAAGCTTAAAGTATTTAATGTCGTAGAAAGATTTGAATTTGAGACAGCGTAGATGGCTCAAGTTATTAAAAGAATATAATTTGATCATTGATTATCATCCGAGGAAAGATAATGTAGTTGTTGATGCTTTCAGTAGAAAGTCTATGTTTGCTTTACGAGTGTTGAATTTGTGATTGACGTTGTTTGATGATGGTTCGATCTTAGCTGAACTGAAAGCTAGACCAATGTTTTTACAACAGATTTACAAAGCTTAGAAGTACGATGATGTATTGATAGCTAAACGGAAATGGATTGAATCGACTCCTGATTCAGATTTTCAGATTGGATCTGATGATAATTTATACTTCAAAGGCAGAATTTGCATTACGAGAAATTCATATCTTGTTAGAAGATTTTGCATGAAGCTTATAATAGTAGTTTATCTGTTCATCCTAGTAGAAATAAGATGTATAGTGATTTGAAGCAAATGTACAGGTGGCCGGGTATGAAATGAGAGATTTTTTAATCCATATCGAGTTATTTAATATGTCAGCAAGTTAAAGATGAACATAGGGTACCTTTTGGTTTGTTACAGCCAGCTATGATTCCGGAGTGAAAATTGGAGCGCGTCAAGATGGATTTTGTGTCAGGATTGCCTTTGTCACCGAGGAAGAAAGATGCAATTCATTTTATCATAGATCGTCTAATGAAGTCCGCACATTTTGTCCCAGTATGTATAGATTATTCTCTTGAGAGATTAGTTGAGTTATATGTCACTGAAATTTTCAGATTGCACGGGGTACCAGTTTCTATTATTTCTGACAGAAAACCGCGGTTTACGTACTGATTCTGAAGCAAGTTACATGAAGCTCTAGGTACTCGTTTGCATTTTAGTACCGCATTTCATCCTTAGGCAGATGGTCAATCCGAGCGAGTGACTAAGATACTCGAAGACATGCTTTGATGTTGTGTTTTAGAGTTCGAAGGCAATTGGGGGAAATTTCTACCGTTAGTTGAATTGATGTACAACAATAGTTATCAATCGAGTATAAATGTAACACCTCTAACCTGTATCCTTTACCGAAATATGGTTACGTAGCATTACCGTAGAATACAATTAAAAAAATTTAAATATTTAAAACATTTAATTCACATCATCAATCATAGCAAAACTAATCAAAGACATACATATTGTCCCTTATTCAAGCCCTTGAGGCCTTAAAAATACATTTGAAACAAGTCGGGACTAAATCGGAAACATATAGAATTTTTTGAAAAATAAATTTTCAAACTGCAGGGGTCACACACAACTGAGACACACGCCCGTGTCTCTGGCCGTGTGAATGAAAAATAGGCCATTTCCAAGCCATTTTTCTCACTCATTTAAGCACATACCTACAATCAATTTACCACATATATACAAGCCTTGAAGTAGCACTTAAAACATGTATAACCAAGCTAATAAATATAAATAAACCAATATGCCCAAAGGGCACCACAATCACAAAATCCAACATGTACCTAATGGTTGCATAAATGAAGCACAATACATCTAATTTGTAACTAACTTCATACCAAAAATTACTTCCATGTTTACATATTATAGTCATACTCATTATACCAACTTGGCCTTTCAATATCCATTAACAAAGCATTTACACAAATAACCATATATGTCAACTACAATTAAAATACCAAAATAACCACATTCAAACAAATTTAAGAACAACACATAGCATACACTTTAACATCTATTCCTTCTTCCACCATTCAAGCACCAAATATATATGTGCTAACATAATAACTTAATTCACCAAACATTAAAACCACTTACAAGTGTTTGCCTCCATAACATTATATCAAGTCAAAAGATTTATATATACAAACCTAGAAAACAAAGTATCTAAACACATAACTTAGTAGTGCATCATTATACCAAAGACAACTAGCGCGTAGGAGTACGATCGACTAATCCGTAACTCTCGCCTTCCTTCGATTTAAATCTGGTTGAGGTTTATCTTGATCTAAATAAATAAATTCAACCAATTTAATAAATATTCTATTCAATTCAATCCAAATACATATTTTTGCAAAATTATACTTTTACCCCTAATATTTTGATTTCTTTACAAGTTAGTCTTCAAGCTCGTAAAATGAAATTTATGCAATTTCATCCATACCCAAGCCTAGCTTAATTTCATACAACCTCCTGACAACCCACACATTTCATTGTATCACAAATTACACCTTGAATATTTCACATTTTACAATTAAATCCCTAATTAACAAATTCATCATAAATCACTTAACAAAATTTGTTTATCTAAAAAAAAAAACTATCCATTTTCTTCCATCAAACATAAAAAACAACCTATATTCATTCATGACACAACCCACCTTTTAACAGTTTTACAAATTAATACTTGGGGTAGCTAGATTAAGCTACAACGATCCCGAAAACATAGAAATCAAAACGAGACAAAAATTACTTACAATGCAAGCAAATTTCTTAGCCAAAACTTCTTCCATACTTTAAAAATGGTGGCCAGTTCTCGAGGGTAATTTTGAAGAATATGATGTTTTAATTTCATCTTTTTCTTTTATTAATTTAACTTATTTTACTTAATTACAAAATTAACCTTAATGATTTATTAAAATTTCCATAAAACCATGTCATGGATGTACACTATCCATTTAAATGGACTAATTACCTTATAAGGACCCTTACATTAAGATTCTATAGCTATTTAATACCTTTAGCCTATAGAACTCCAGTTTTACACCTTTTGCATTTTAGTCATTTTTTATCAAATTAAGCATGCAAAGGGTAAAATTTCTCAACGAATTTTTTATATGGTAATACTAACATATTGTACACATTAAAGTAATAATAAAATAGACATTTATACATCGGATTTGTGGTCCTAAAACCATTGTTCTGATTTAACTAAAAATGGGTTGTTATAATAAAGATGGCACCGTACAAAGCTTGGTATGGTCGAAAGTGCCAAAATAAATTGTATTGGACTAGGCTTAGTAAAAAAAAGCTTCAAAAGGTTGATTTGATACGAGAAACAAAAGAAAAAGTTAAGGTTATTCGAGACAGTTTGAAAGTAGCTTTATATTGACAAAAATCATATGTTGATTTAAAACGTATGTACATTGAATTTCAAGTCGATGATAAAGTTTTCTTGAAAGTCTTGCATTGGAAGAAAGTACTACAGTTTGGTCATAAAGGAAAGCTTAGTTTACATTTTATCGGGTCGTATGAGATCATTAAAAGAATTGGGCCAGTAGCTTATAGATTAGCCTTGCCGTCATAGTTAGAAAAGATCCATAATGTGTTTCACGTGTCTATATTACGACGATACCGATCAGACCCTTCACATGTTATCTCACCTGTTGATGTCGAGATTCAGCCTGATATATCGTACATGGAAGAACCGATCAAAATTCTAGCTCGAGAGGTTAAAGAATTGAGAGATAAAAGCATAGCTTTAGTGAAAGTTCTTTGGCAACGGCATGATTTATAAGAAGCCAACTGGGAACCGGAGGAAGCTATGAAAGTACAATACCCGAACCTCTTTGCTGGTATGATTTTCGGGGACAAAAATTCCTTGGGGGAGAATTGTAACAGCCTATTTTTTAGTGAAATCAAAAAAGTGGTTTCGGGACCACAAATATGATGTGTGAATATATATTTTATTATTTTAATGTCTACAGGGTATTAGCAAGGTCGTATAAAAATTTTCTTAAAAAATTTTATCGTTCGCATGTTTAATTTGGTGAAAAGGACTAAATTGTAAAAGATGCAAAATTAGAGTTCTATAAACTAAAAGTACCAAATGACTATGAAACTAAATGGTTAAGGGATTTATGTTGTAATTATACCATTGTTAGTATGAGTGGACAAATATGGACACTAAATAGGTGTTTTTATATGTTAATAATAAGGTTAAATAAGTAATTTAATAAATAAATGTTAGTAAATTAGTTAAAACCAAAGCTATCATCTTTGTTTTTCATCTTCCATCGAAAGTTGACCTAAGAAAACACCATTGTTAACACTTCAGGCATTTGGTCATCTCTCCCTCTTGCATGTAAGTACAAATTCATTTTGTTTTTAATGATTTTTATGTTTTTGAAGTCGTTGTAGCTTAATCTAGCTAGCCCAAAGACTAATTTCTAAAATTGTTAAAAGGTTAGGGTTTTTCCATGAATGTGTTTGTGATATTTTTTATGTTTGATGGAAGAAAATGCATCTTTGTTGATAAATGAGCAACTTTTTTAAAGTGAATTTTGTTGAAAATGTCAAACAGGGATTTATTTATAAAATGTGTAAAATATATTGTGAAAATTATTAAATAATGAATTGTATGACTTGCTATGGACCTATATTGAATTCGACTAGCTTGGGTAGGGATGAAATTGCATGAATTTTAATTTACGAGCTTAAGGACTAAATTGTAAAGAAATCAAAACAATAGGGGCAAAAGCATAATTTTTCAAAAATATGAAATTTGGATTGAATTGAATAGGATGGATATTAAGTAGATTAAATTTATTTATTTAGATCAAGATAGACCTCGTACGGATTTAGATCGGGTAAAGATAAAGCTTCGGATTAGTTGACTCCGTTTATACGTCTTTATTATCGAGGTAAGTTAATGTTTTAATGCTATCTTTTTGAGCTAGAGGTAAATTTTGGATTGTTATGTAAATAATTACTGGAAATCCAACGGCGTACGACATTTATCGGGCCCCGTTTGAACCTTAGGAATTCGTAGGATACAAATAACATGTCATTAGGGTTTCCATGTTTCGGGTGCTGGTCTTGAATGTCCTACCGATGGCTGAGGTCCAGCATGTGTTGCATATACTGCACAGCTCGTGTGAGCAGTATCGTGTAGCATACATTCTGACCCACAGCTCGTGTGACCAGGCCCATTTCACAGCTCGTATGAGCAACGATGTAAAAGAAAGGAAATGTTATGATTATATGTTTGGCACACTTCAAGTGAGCTATCTCGCATATCCGATGATATTCTAAATGGTTCAACAGACATGAATTTGTATGGAAATGGTAAGTGTCCAATATGAACCAAGACATGTATGTATGAAATACATTGAAATGGTGAGCAACATGAAAAACATGTTATGTTATGATGGATGATAAGTCCAATTGAATCAAGCTCAAGTATAATGGTTATCCATGTGAAATTCATATGAATTATGTTCAAGTATGCTAATGTATTTGTGTTGGTGCATAGGCTTGTTCTAGGCTAAAGGTTGGATTATATCATGTTAAATTTTAATGTTATGTAATGAAATGGTAAGTTTAGTTTTATGTTATACGAACTTACTAAGCATTATAAGCTTACATAGTGTTCTTTCCCATGTTTTATAGATAATCGAAAGCTTGTTCGATTTGGAAGCTCGACGGAGACCTATCACATAATCTCACGGATATATCGGTAGCTTTTGATATTTTGGTTATAGTTATAATGGTATGTATAGGTGGATTTATATTAATGATCTAGTTGTTGTGTTTGGTTTGTAAATATGGTGTTGTGGTTGGTAAACATTTGGCATTTTGATGCTTTGATGGCTAATGTTGAAACGGTCAAGTGATGGTATATTTTGAATGAACAATTTGGTATGTTTGAGTGTGGCTTGGCATATGGTTATTGTGGTATGACTTGGTATAGAAATAGGTAGATATGTATGGTTGATTCATATATAAGTATATTTATGTTTAGGTTGATTTGATGATTTATATTAAGGTGCCTTATGGCATATTGGTTGTATGGATAGATGCCATATTGAATTAGTCCTATTATGCATGTTTTAGGTATGCTTTTAAAGCTTGATTATATGTGCAAATGGCTTGTAGGTGTGAGCTTGAATTCGGTGAAAGAAATGGCTTGAAATTAGCCTATTTCTTGTCCACATGGTCTATGATACGAGCATGTGTCTCAGCCGTGTGTCCCTGTAGATTTCAAAGGGTTGCAAGTTAGGCAGTTACACGGCTTGGCAGAAGGGGGTGTGAGGCCATTTCGAGAGTTACACGACCTGGCAGACGGGCACTTGGCACACGGGCATGTGAGGCCATTTTGAGAGTTACACGGCCTGGCACACGGGCGTGTGAGGTCATTTTAAGAGTTACACAGCCTAGCACACGGGCTTGTAGCTTGGCCGTCTTACCCAAGTTAGAGAGTTACACGGGCACGGACACAGGCTGGGATACGGTCGTGTGTCCCTACTTCAAATGTCGACGTAGCTTGAGACACAGGTGTGTGTCTCAGCCGTGTGAGTCACAGGGCCTGGCCACACGGCCGTGTGACCCCTGCAATGTGAATTTTTCTATCTTTCTCAATGAAGTTCTAAATGTTTCTGATTTAGTCTCGAATCATTTCTAAAGTTTTTTTAAGGCCGCTAGAGCTCGAGTAAGGGAAAATAAACATGTGTTTGAATGAATTATGCTATGGTTTATGAAATGTTTTGAAATTGATGATTTTAAGTTAAGTTCTTTCGGTAATGTTTTGTAACCCTATTCTGGCGACGGATACGGGTTAGAGGTGTTACATTTAATGGTATCATAGCTACAATTTAGTCGATTCTCGAACTGAACGTTGCATGTACAAGTCTAGAAATACATGCCATTATATAACCTGTGATAGTGTGATAACTCCTGGCATGTTTTGAAATATGTTTCCGTATAGAAATGACATCCAACTGAGCTGACTCCGATGAAGTTGAAAGTAATGCACAAGCCTCCGTTCACAGAGCAGCGTCTAGTGGCATTAGGACTGTATTTGAGGGCCAGGGAGGAGAAGCTAAGGAAGCCTTCTTCCATATGATGACCGAATGGTTTACCGAGTTTGTACGAACAAACCTGATGGCTCAACAACCTCCACCTCAACCTATTCCAAAACTGTTCCCCGTACTTCCTCAAGGTTTGGAACCAATGCGAGTTAGTAAACTACCAATTGATAAATTTTGTAAATATGGGGCTATGGAATTTAAAGCTAAAACTGAAGATGACCCAGAGAAAGCTGAGTTCTGATTAGAAAATACTATCAGGGTTTTCGACGAGTTGTCTTGTACATCGACAGAGTGCGTAAAATGTGTTGTATCTTTACTGAAAGACTCAACTTATCAATGGTGGAATACTATGGTTTTAGTGGTACCGATCGAGCGTATAGATTGGGAATTCTTTCAAACCAAGTTCTGAAAGAAGTATATAAGTCAAACATTTCTTGACCAGAAACCCAAAGAGTTTCTTGAGCTTAAATAGGGCCGAATGACAGTGTCCGAGTATGAGAGGAAATTTGTTAGACTGAGTAAGTATGCCCGATAGTATATACCAACTGAAGTTTCCATGTGTAAACAGTTTGAAGATGGGTTAAATTAAGACATACAACTTTTAGTTGGGATACTTGAATTAAAACAATTTATCGTTTTAGTTGACTGAGCGCTTAAAGCCGAAATGCTTAGCAAAGAAAAGAGATAAGTTGATTATGAAGCTAGAGATTCAAGAAAGATATCAACTGGAAAGTCATATCAGTGATCATCAAAGAAATCGAAAGAACATCATAATCGTTCGACAGCTTCAGTGGAATATTCCAGTAGGGATAGAGGTAAACAGCATGTGAGTCCAAAACCTCAGGCTACGTATGTAGCGAGTGTGGGTAGTGTCAGAGCCAACCGGCCTAATTGTCAACAATGTAATAGACAACACTTCAGTGAGTACGGATTGAGAAACGGGTCATGTTTTAGATGTGGTTTGTTTGAGTATTATCTCAGAGATTGCCCGAAAAGGTCAGAGAAAGAAAAGGCTTAGACTGTTCGACTGAGCAACACTGCCGTGAAAGGTAGACCACCTCGGAACCTTGGAAATACGAGCAATAGCCGTACTGGAAAAAAAGACTCTGCTGTGAGATTTGAGGCACAAGCATCGGCTAGAGCTTACACGTTCCGTACACGAGAGGAAGCTTTAGTGGCAGATGTTATTACTGATACATTTTCTATCTTTGATACTGATGTTACTGCTTTGATTGATTCAAGGTCAACACATTCATATGTATGCATGAATTTAGCGTCAATTAAGAATTTACCTATTGAATCCACTGAATTTGTCGTTAAAGTAACGAAGCCCCTAGGTCAATATGTTTTACTTGATAAGGTTTGTAAAAACTTTTCTTTCATGATTCGGGGTTGTAACTTTCCAGTCGATTTGATGTTGTTGTCTTTTGTTGAGTTTGACGTGATTTTGGGTATGGATTGGTTGACTCTGCAGGATGCTACTGTGAAATGTAAAAGAAAGCTTATTATGCTAAAGTGTCAGAACGGTAAAAAGCTTCAGATTTAATCAGATAGACTGGATAATATGTCCAATGTGATTTTAGCTATGTCAGCACAGAGATATGTTAGAAAAGGCTGTGATGCGTACATTTCTTACATATTTGATTCTAGATTTTCTCAGTTGAAGCTAGAATCGGTTCCAGTGGTATGTGAGTATCCAGATGTGTTTCCAGAGGAGTTACCTGGGTTACCACCGATCAAAGAAGTTGAGTTTGCTATTGAGTTAGCACTGGGAACATCTCCGATATCGATAGCTCCTTACAGAATGGCACCTACAGAGTTGAAAGAATTGAAAGCGCAGTTGCAAGATTTGTCGGATAGGGGTTTTGCTCGACCCAATTTTTCTCCTTAGGGGGCACCTGTTCTATTTGTTAAGAAAAAGAATAGATCTATGCAATTATGTACTGATTATCGGCAGCTCAACAAAGTCACAATCAAGAACAAGTATCCATTACCGTATTGACAATTTGTTTGATCAATTGAAAGGTGCAACAATATTTTCAAAGATTGATCTTCGTTTTGGTTACTATCAGTTGTGAGTTATAGATTAGATGTGCCAAAAACTGCATTTAAGACCAGGTATGGACATTATGAATTTCTTGTGATGCTGTTTGGTTTGACTAATACACCTACAGTATTTATGGATTTGATTAACAGAATTTTCAGACCGTATTTAGATAGATTATTGTGATATTCATTGATGATATCTTGATATATTCACGAGATAAGACTAAGCATACTGAGCATTTGAGAATTGTTTTGCAAACTTTGTATGAAAAGCAGTTATTTACTAAGTTTAGCAAATGCGAATTCCAACTTCGGGAAGTCAGACTTCTAGGACATGTTGTATCAGTCGAGGGCATCAGATTTGATTTTAGCAAAATTTTAGCAGTTGTTGATTAGAAGCCTCCGAGAAATGTATCTAAGGTTAGGAGTTTTCTGGGATTAGCCGGATATTACAGAAGGTTTGTTAAGGGATTCTCAATGATTGCTACACCGATGACGAGATTTTTGGAGAAAGATGTTAAGTTTGAGTGGTCTGAGAATTGTCAACAAAGGTTTGATTAATTAAAACCATTGTTAACCGAGGCACCGGTGTTAGTTCAGCCAAAATCGGGTAAAGAATTTGTGATTTAGAGTGATGCATCTTTAAATGGTTTAGGTTGTGTTTTGATGCAGAAAGGCAAAGTGATAGCGTATGCTTCTAGATAGTTAAAGCCGCACGAAAAGAATTATCTGACACATGATTTAGAACTTGCAGCGATTGTGTTTGCTTTGAAGATTTGGCGACACCATTTGTACGGCAAAAAATTTCATATCTTCACAGATCATAAAAGCTTAAAGTATTTAATTTCACAGAAATATTTGAATTTGAGACAGCGTAGATGGCTCGAGTTTTTAAAAGACTATGATTTGATCATTGATTATCATCCGGGGAAAGCTAATGTAGTTGTTGATGCTTTTAGTAGAATGTCTATGTTAGCTTTACAAGTGTTGAATACGCGATTGACGTTGTCTGATGATGGTTCGATATTAGCTGAGTTGAAAGCTAGACCGATGTTTTTACAATAGATTTACGAAGCTCAGAAGTGCAATGATGTATTGATAGCTAAACGGAAACAGATTGAATCGACTCCTGATTTAGATTTTTAGATTGGATCCTATGATAGTTTATACTTCAAAGGCAGAATTTGCATTTCGAGAAATACAGATCTTATTCAGAAGATTTTGCATGAAGCTCATAATAGTAGTTTATCTGTTCATCGTAGTAGTAATAAGATGCATAGTGATTTGAAGCAAATGTACAGGTGGCCGGGTATGAAACGAGAGATTTCTGATTTCATATCGAGTTATTTAGTATGTCAGCAAGAAAATGCTGAACATAAGGTACCTTCTGGTTTGTTGCAACCAACTATGATTCCGGAGTGGAAATTGGAGCGCGTCACGATGGATTTTGTGTCAGGATTCCCTTTGTCTCCGAGAAAGAAAGATGCAATTTGGGTTATAGTAAATTGTCTAATGAAGTCTACACATTTTGTCCCTGTATGTACAGATTATTCTCTTGAGAGATTAGCTGAGTTATATATCATTGAAATTTTCAGATTGCATGGGGTACCAGTTTCTATTATTTCTGATAGAGATCCGTAGTTTACGTCATGATTTTGGGGTAATTTACATGAAGCTCTAGGTACTCGATTTCATTTTAGTACCACGTTTCATCCTTAGACAGATGCTCAATTTGAGCGAGTGATTCAGATACTCGAAGACATGCTTTGATGTTGTGTTTTAGAGTTCGAAGGCAACTGGGAGAAATTTCTACTGTTAGTTGAATTCGCGTACAACAACAGTTATCAATCAAGTATAAAGATGGCACCATACGAAGCTTTGTATGGTCGAAAGTGCCAAAATCAATTGTATTGGACTGAGCTTAATGAGAAAAGCTTCACAAGGTTGTTTTGATACGAGAAACAAAAGAAAAAGTTATGGTTATTCGAGACAGTTTGAAAGTAGCTTCATATCGAAAAAAATCTTATGCGGATTTAAAACGTATGGACATTGAATTTCAAGTCGATGATAAAGTTTTCTTGAAAGTCTTGCCTTGGAAGAAAGTCCTACGGTTTGGTCGTAAAGGAAAGCTTAGTTTGCATTTTATCGGGTCGTATGAGATCATTAAAAGAATTGGGCCAGTAGCTTATAGATTAGCCTTGCTGTCATAGTTAGAAAAGATACATAATGTGTTTCACGTATCTATGTTACAACGATACCGATCAGACCCTTCACATGTTATCTCACCTGTTGATGTCGAGATTCAGCCTGATATATCGTACAGGGAAAAACCGATCAAAATTCTAGCTTGAGAGGTTAAAGAATTGAAAGATAAAAGCATAGCTTTAATGAAAGTTCTTTGGCAACAACACAATTTAGAAGAAGCCAACTGGGAACCGGAGGAAGCTATGAAAGCGCAATACCCGAACCTCTTTGCTGGTATGATTTTTGAGGACAAAAATTCCTTGGGGGAGAGTTGTAACAGCCCATTTTTAGTGAAATCAAAATAGTGGTTTCAGGACCACAAATCTGATGTGTGAATATATATTTTATTATTTTAATGTCTACATGTTATTAGCAAGGTCGTATAAAAATTTTGTTAAAAAAAATTATCGTTCGCATGTTTAATTTGTTGAAAAGGACTAAATCGTAAAAGATGCAAAGTTAGAGTTCTATAAGTTAAAAGTACCAAATGACTATGAAATTAAATGGTTAAGGTATTTATGTGGTAATTATACCATTGTTAGTATGAGTTGTCAAATATGGACACTAAATAGGTGTTTTTATATGTTAATAATAAGGTTAAATAAGTAATTTAATAAATAAATGTTAGTAAATTAGTGAAAACCAAAGCTATCATCTTTGTTTTTCATCTTCCACCGAAATTTGACCTAAGAAAACACCATTGTTAACACTTCAGGCATTCGGTCATCTCTCCCTCTTGCACGTAAGTACAAATTCATTTTGTTTTTAATGATTTTTATGTTTTTGAAGTTGTTGTAGCTTAATCTAGCTAGCCCAAGGACTAATTTGCAAAATTGTTAAAAGGTTAGGGTTTTTCCATGAATGTGTTCGTGATCTTTTTTATGTTTGATGGAAGAAAATGCATCTTTGTTGATAAATGAGCAACTTTTTTAAAGTGAATTTTGTTGAAAATGTCAAATAGGGATTTATTTATAAAATGTGTAAAATATATTGTGAAAATTATTAAATAATGAATTGTATGACTTGCTATGGACCTATATTGAATTCGGCTAGCTTGGGTAGGGATGAAATTGCATGAATTTTAATTTACGAGCTTTAGGACTAAATTGTAAAGAAATCAAAATAATAGGGGAAAAAGCATAAATTTGCAAAAATATGAAATTTAGATTGAATTGAATAGAATGGATATTAAGTAGATTAAATTTATTTATTTAGATCAAGATACACCTCGTACGGATTTAGATCGGGTAAAGATAAAGCTTCAGATTAGTTGACTTCGTTTCTACGCCTTTATTGTCGAGGTAAATTCGTGGAATTGTGTAATGTTTTAATGCTATCTTTTAAGCTATAGGTAAATTGTGGATTGTTATGTAAATAATTACTGGAAATCCAACGACGTAAGATGATTACCGGGCCCCGTTTGAACCTTAGGAATTCGTAGGATACAAATAACATGTCATTAGGGTTTCCATGTTTTGGGTGCTAGTCTTGAATATCTTACCGATGGCTGAGGTCCGGCATGTGTTGCAGATACTCCACAGCTCGTGTGAGCAGTATTGTATAGCTCACATTCTGAACCACAGCTCGTGTGAGCAGGCCCATTTCACAGCTCGTGTGAGCAACGATGTAAAAGAAAGGAAAGGTTATGATTATATGTTTGGCACACTTCGTATGAGCTATCCCGCGTATCCAATGATATTCTAAATGGTTCAATGGACATGAATTTGAAAGGAAATGGTAAGTGTTCAATATGAACCAAGACATTTATGTATGAAATACATTGAAATGGTGAGCTACATGAAAAACATGTTATGTTATGATGGATGATAAATCCAATTGATTCAAGCTCAAGTATAATGGTTATCCATGTGAAATTCATATGAATTATGTTCAAGTATGCTAACGTGTTTGATTTGGTGCTTAGGCTTGTGCCAAGCTAAAGGTTAGATTATATCATGTTAAATTTTAATGTTATGTAATTAAATGGTAAGTTAAGTTTATGTTATACGAACTTACTAAGCATTATATGCTTACGTAGTTTTCTTTCCCATGTTTTATAGATAACCGGAAGCTTGTTCAGTTTGAAAGCTCGACGGAGCCCTATCACACTATCCCACGGATATATCGGTAGCTTTTGATATTTTAGTTATGGTTATAATGGCATGTATAGGTGGACTTATATTAATGATCTAGTTGTTGTGTTTGGTTTTTAAATGTGGTGTTGTGGTTGGTAAACTTTTGGCATTTTGTTGCTTTGATGGCTAATGTTTAAATGGTCAAGTGATGGTATATTTTGAATGAACAATTTGGTATGTTTGAGTGTGGTTTGTCATGGGGTTATTGTGGTATGACTTGGTATGGAAATAGGTAGATATGTATGGTTGATTCATGGATAAGTATATTTATGTTTAGGTTGATTTGATGATTTGGATTGAGGTGCCTTTTGGATATTGGTTGTATGGATAGATACCATATTGAATTAGTCCTATTATGCATGTTTTAGGTATGCTTTTAAAGCTTGTTGTATGTGCAAATGGCTTGTAGGTGTGAGCTTGAATTGGGTGAAAGAAATGGCTTGAAATTAGCCTATTTCTTGTCCAACGGCCATGCGTCACGGTCGTGTATCCCCTGTAGGTTTCAAAGGGTTGCAAGTCAGACAGTTACACGGCCTAGCAGACGGGTGTATGGCTTGGCAGTGTGACCGATGTCAGAGAGTTACACGGGCACGGACACGAGCTAGGATATTGTCGTGTGTCCCTACTTCGAATGTCAACATGGCCTGAGTCACGGGCGTGTGTCTCAGCCGTGTGAGTGACACAGCCTGGCCACACGGCCATGTGACCCCTGTAGTGTGAAATTTTTCTATCTTTTTCCCTGAAGTTCTAAATGTTTTTTATTTAGTCTCAAATCGTTTCTAAAGTGTTTTTAAGGCCTCAAGGGCTCGAATAAGGGACAATAAGCATGTGTTTGAATGAATTATGTTATGGTTTATGAAATGTTTGGAAATTGATGATTTTAAGTTAAGTTCTTTTGGTAATGCTCTGTAACCCTATTCCGACGATAGATACAAATTACGGGTGTTACACTCCAAAATCCAGTTCCCAAGAACTCATCCATCTAAACACTCCAAATTTGCAGACAAGATGTCATGTAGTTTGTGAACTAAGCCACCAATTCTTCCTCCTTATAGTATCTCAACCCATGTATGTGATATGGCCACAATAAACATATATATACATATTTTTCATTTCAAGATATCACTTGTCAAATTGGGCATGTTGAAACATGCAAATCAAATATTGCAATATATAATATCATGTAAGGCATGTTTAGCATGCATTTCATATATTGTTTCACGATATCGAAATATCACAATTTATTTGTCATGTAATATCGATTATGCCATAATATCACTTAACATGAGAATGAGAATAAAAGTACAAATAGTGAAAATCATAACCACACAACATATTTTTCATAAGCTAGTTGGTTTGGGTCACTTACTTGGTATAATACACATTGATGGGTTTATTCTCCCTTTTTAGAATACTTTATGTATTCGCGTAAAAACAATATAAACAATAATATTTACTTAAATACTAGAATTAACATATATCTATTTTTATTTTAGATCAGACCCAGTCCTAATAGTAGAACCAAATCGAATCACCCCTCTAAAGAACACCCACAGTTGGATCTAATCGATAGGTCACCTAATTATCAACAAACCTAATTTCTCATTAGGAAGGTTTTTTTTTACACTTTATGAAATAAGTCAATTTAATAAAACTCCCATCAGCACTTACTTTTATAAAAATCACTCGAAATGTGATCTCTTTTCAAATGTTAGTAAATTTCCAGGTTGGTATCGATCGACCCTTTACCATAAAGTACAATGCGATATATTAATATTTGAAGGAAAAATACAATATTATACGTTCAGCCTAAAGGAAAAGAAGAGAGGAAATAATGGTTTTTCATTCTACCACTATACTTACTTTTTATTGATTGAAACGAGAGGGTTGGAGGATCATCATAATCTTGTACCAGAAATGGATGTTAAACTAGAAAAATGATCACTTCAAAAGTGAGTCACTCAATACAAAATTTGGAAAATAAATTAAAAACTAATTGAAATAGATGATGTAGGATTTTCGGTTACTGAAGAGAATGATAGAGATCAAAAAATGGTGAAGAAAAGAGAAAGAATCACAAAAACTGGTGGAACTGCGACAGCGAGGCAGCGGCAGTGGCAACGGCAAGAACCTGATGGAGGAGGAGGAGAAGAGAAGGAGAATTTTGTACTAGAGAAAAGGTAGAGAGAAAAATAAAGAAGAAATAAAAAGAAGAGTGGTGGTTATGATTGTTGTGCGGTGGTGGAAGGTGTTGGTCTAAAAAAAGGGAATGAAAATGAAGTAAAAGATGGATGAGAACAACCAAATAAGGGGTGGAACAAGGTGGCTCAAATGAGGAGAAAGAGAGGATTTTTGTAAAAATGAAAAACAAAAATGTGTGCATAGCCTTCAAGGGTTAGACAACTACCTAGTCAACACTTTACTTTTTGGAAAGAGAATAAGACAAGGAGAGTAGAAAGGGGAATGAAAAAGATGAAAGAAAAAATAAAAACTAAATGTAGATGGTTTCATCTGCTAGGGGTGGCATACATTAGTTCAAAGGCAATTGAGGAAAATAGGGAGAAGAAAAGGAAAGAGGGGAACACATGGAGTGAAAAAGGGGTAAAAGATGATAGGTTGACAAGTTAAAGTAGGAAAGCAACCCTTGCCTATAAGGCAATGTTGGCATAAATTAGTTTAAAGGCAAGTGAGGGAAATAGGGAGAAGAAAAGGAAAGAGGGGAACACATGGAGTGGAAAAGGGGGCAAAAGATGGTAGGTTGACTAGTTAAAGTAGGAAAGCAGCCCTTGCTTATAAAGCAATGTTGTGGACGGTTTGGGGGTGTTGACCATAGTTTTATGAGCCAAAAATTAAATAAAAATCATGAGGATGTTGAGAATTTAACATGGGACCTTATGGAAAATAATTAAGCTCTTAACCATTAGACTAACTCACTTACTTGTTATAATTCCTACAACATTTATTTTAAAAACATGGTTTGACCTTTGCTAAGGGTTTGAAGAAAAATTGCACCACATAGAAAATAATGTGAGGGAAGGGATTCGAACAAAGATTATCAAAGACAGCTCCACCACTACTTGATCACTAGATTTGATACTTATTTATTATTAAATGAGCAAAAGATCATCTAAAAAAATTTGGGCGTGACCACTCTCGGTTCATTAACCCAATTTCTACTAACCAGGTTTTTGGGATGTGACAAAGATGGTTCTCGGTTGGAACCCGCCTAAGAATTTCACTGAAGTACGTAGTTTCTTGGGGTTGGGTAGGTATTATGGGAGATTTGTTAAAGGTTTTTCTATTATAGCTTCACCCCTCACCAAACTATTGAAGAAGAATGAGAAGTTTGTGCGGAGAAATGAATGATAGCAAAGTTTCGAAAAGCTAAAGATAGTTCTGACAGAAACTCTAATGTTGGTGCAACTTGAGCATGGAATTGAGTATACAATATATATAGATGTATCATTGAATAGAATAGGTTGCATCCTTATGCAAAAAAGAAAGGTCACCGCGTATGCTTCGCGCCAATTGAAACCACATGAGAACTACCCCATGCACGATCTGGAATTGGCAGTTGTGGTCTTAACACTAAAGCTCTGGAGACATTAGTTATACGAGGAAAGGTGCCATATCTTTTCTAATCACAAAAGTCTAAAGTACTTTATGACCCAGAAAGAATTGAACTTACAACAAAGGAGATGGCTGGAACTATTGAAAGACTATGACCTGATCATCAAGTACCACCCAGGAAACGTAAATGTGGTGGAAAATGCTTTGAGCAGGAAAATGATGTCGACCTTGTTGTCCATGCGAGCTAAAGTGACTCTTAACAATAATGGAGCATTGTTGGCGGAATTGGAAGTGAAATCAACTCATCTTTCTCAAATTTTAGAAGAGCAGAAGAAAGATATCCAATTCAAACGATTCAAACAAAAGATACTCTCAGGCAGAGTAGTGAACTTTAGTATTGGTAAGGAAGGCGAACACAGATTCAGCAATTGAGTGTTTTGTACCAGTAGGGAATGAATTGAGAAAGGAATTATTAAGGGAAGCTCACCAAGGGCCTTTTTCACTTCACCCTAGTGGCATCAAAATGTATAGAGACTTGAAGGAATCTTACTGGTGGCCTTGAATGAAGAAAGAGATCTCAAAATATGTTTCCACATGCTTAAAATGTCAAAGAGTGAAGACAGAGCATCAAGTTCCATCGGGAAAATTGTATCATCTGGAAATGTAACAGCCCGTTTTTTAGTGGTGCCAAAAATAGTGGTTCCGAGTCCACAAATCCGATGAGTAAGTTCATAAATGTTATTATTTAATATTTACGAGTCAAATATGGTAAGTGGTATGACAGTAAAGTCAAGTGGTTTTAGAAAATGAGGTATCGAGATCTCGTTTCTATAAACTGAGCGGTAAATATTTTATTAAATATTTATGGAGTGTTATTAAGGTTGTACTAAAGTTCTGTTAAGAAATTTTGATGTTTAAATGATTAATTAATTAGAAAGGACTAAATTGTCAAAGATGTTGAACTTCATCACTACTGATTATTATTAACCAAGCATATCTGAGGTTTGTTTAAGGGTTTAGAAGGTAAATAGACCATTTCCTTTTAGTTTGGAGGGTTAGTAAGTGTTTTGTTATATTTTATTCATTAAAATTAAATGTTAAAATAAATATAATAAGTAAAATATAAGAATGATAGGTATCATCTTCTTTATTTTAGTTTACCACTGAAAAACCAAACAAGAAAACCTTCATTTTTAGTTCTAAGGTTCGGTCAATATTCAAGCTTTGCATGTAAGTGATTTTCTTATCCATTTCTCGTAAATTTTATGATTTTGAGATCATTGCAACTAGTTCCAGCTTACCCGGGGGTCAATTTGTAAAATAGCTAAATGTTATAGAATGTTCCATGGATGAATTTGAGGTGTTTGTGAAAGTTTATGATAGGTTGTTAAGCTTTGTTGTTAAATAGATATATTTTATTAAGTAATTTTTTATGATTTTAAGGTATAAGGACTTATTTGTGAAAATGGTAAAAGTAAAGGAAAATATTGCCAATGGATGATAAATTTGGGCTGTAAAATAGGTAAAAATCAGTTTGCATGAATTTTATTTAGAAATGATGAAATTAGCAAGTTTCGATTTTAGGGACTAAATTGCAAAAAAGTAAACTTTGAGGGTAATTTTGTAAATTTTCATTATTATGGGTTATGAGCTAAATTGATTATTTTAAATGCTAGAATGGGATTAATTGAATAAAAATGGTTAATTTGCATGTTTTGAACTTAGGGACAAAATTGTATAAAAGGAAAATATTGGGTGTAATTTTGTAAAAATGTCAAAAGGACATAATTGCATAAATTGAATTGATTTTCCTATTAGAAATAGTGAATTGAATGGATTTATTATTTTAGATCATGAATGAGCGAAAAATCGAGGAGAAGAGAAAATTACCAAATAGCCCATGTACTTATTCATTGCTGCGATTTAGTTAAGTAAGTTCGTATGAACTGTAATCACTTTTATGCCAGTTAAATTGAATGTTCATTTTGTTGATTTGGTATAATCAAACCTATATATATATAAATCAATGCTATGATGAATTGACAGATATCGAATCCCGGTTGAACCTTAGGAATTCTTAGGATACAAATGACATGTCATTAGGAATTTCATGTTTCGGGTGCTGGTATTGAATGTCCTACTGAGGGCTGAGGTCCTGCATTTGTTGCGGATTCTCCATAGCTCGTGAGCAGCATCGTGTAGCTTACATTCTGACCCACAACTCGTGTGAACAGGCCCATTTCATAGCTCATGTGAGCATTCATGTAAAGGAAAGGTTACGGTTATATGTAAAGGCCCACTTCGTGTGAGCTTTAGAGGAATGTTGGCCGGTCATAGGGACAAAGATAAGACATGGTCAATGGTTAGGTGTAGTTTGGTGACTTAATTGATAAATAAATAAAATAAAGAAAAGCTATCATCTTTTCCATTTTTTCTTCTTCTTCCACCAAAAATAGCAACAAGAATAGGAGTTTGGAAGCTTGAAATTTTCAGCAACTCACACTCCTTGCAAGTAAGTAATTTTGGTGATCATTCTTGATAATTTTTGTACTTTTGGGAACCTTGTAGCATGATCTAGCTAATGTGGGGACTATTTTGCAAAATGGTTGAGAGTCTAGGGTTTTGCCATGTGACTAATTATGTGTTTGCTGAAATTTTATGGAAGAAAATGAATCTTGAGTGTTAAATACACAACTTTTGTAAAAAGGGTTTCTATGAAAACACCAAAAATGACCTTTTTGTAAAGGTTGTAAAATAGGTGGCAAATGTGTGTAATAATTGAAATTATGAGTTGCTATAAGAGGGAATATGAATCGGCTAGGCTTGAGTGTGTGAAAAATGAACACATTTCATTTTACGAGCCTAGGGGCAAAATAGTAATTTTGTAAGTCTAGGGGAAAAATGGTAATTTTGCCAAAATAGGAATTTTTGAGTAATTTGATTAATTTGGTTATTTAATGAGCTAAATATTTCATTATAGATCAAGAAGAATGAGGAATCAACCTTGACCGAGGAAAATGCAAGGTTTCAGACTAAATTGCAAATTGACATATTTTGTATCGAGGTAAGTTTATGTGTAAATGATACATCCTTTTTACTTATGTTTTTACATATTAATGTATTGAATGAAATGCGAATGAATATTTTTTATATCTATTAAAATGATAGAAAGTGAGGAAATTCTCGGATGAACTTTTGGATTAGGAAATGGATATGGATAAACATCCATGGTCATATTATTATTGGTGGGCTGTGTGCGATACCACCGTATTTATTATTATTGGTGGGCTATGTGCGATACCACCGTGAACATGTGATTATTGGTGGGCTGTGTGCGATACCACCTTGTTATTTATTAATGGTGGGCTGTGTGCGAAACCACTGTGTATCCAGTATTATTTCGAAGTGTTCATCGAGAAACTTTGTCTAAGTGAAATTACATGTGGCTTTGTGGTGATAAGTGCAGGGTATAAGTGCATATAAATGTGAGCAAGGTTTATGATAAGTGTTTGTGATATGGTAAGATTTGCAATGTGTAAGTATAATTACAAGGATCTGAATTGTTCTTGATTAGTATATAATGTTCTTGATTGCTAAAGATGTGGTGTGATGTTCATTGTTTACATATAGACTTACTAAGCTTAAAGCTTACTCCCTTCTCTTTTCCCTTGTTTTAGAGTGTCGAAGAGCCAACTTGGGATACGTAGACCGTCAGAGGATCACCCACACTATTCACGCATTTTGGTATAGTTAGATTTAGCATTTTGGGTATGGCATTTATAGGGACTTAGTCTTTTATCAAATGTCATATTGTTTTGGCCAAATGAGTTGGCTTATTTGAAGATAAATTCTTTTGTATAAGGCCATAGTTGATGGCTACCTCTTATTAATATATGAAATGATGATTTTATTCATGAATGTGCAAGTTGTATGGTTGAGTGATTGGTATGTTTATGCATGAATGAGTTTGTTGCTTGATGTGGCCATTGTTGGTGCAGGTAAGGGTGGCAAAAACGGCTTGGTAAATAGCTTTACCTTGTCCACACGGGTTGACACACGGGCGTGTGTCTAAGCCGTGTGACACACGGTCTGCCCCATGGGCGTGTGGTTTGACCTTGTGTCCCCCTGCATCCTAAGTCGGCAAATCAGAATGCCTAGTAGTAACCACACGGGCTGAGACATAGCCGTGTGTCTCAACCGTGTGGAAGACACGGCCCTAGGACATGGGCATGTGCCCAGGCCGTGTGAAGTCTGCACTTGATTTAGGAATTTAATTCACCACACGGCTTAAGGACACTGGCGTGTGTCTTGGCCGTGTGACCTTATTAGGTTGATGACATCAGAAACAGAATGTCAAGGTTTTTGTACACGGGCTAAGACATGGGCGTGTCATGGCCGTGTGAGGGACACGGGCCATGGACACAGGCATGTGTCAGGCCGTGTGAAAACCCCTGTAGGTTCGAATTGAGAAATAAATCTACACGGGTTTGGAACACGGGCATGTGATATGCCACACGGGTGTGTGGACGTTTTGAGGAAAATTTTCTAAGTTTTTTCAGAGATCTTCTAAAGAATTCGGTTTGATCCCAAACCGTTCCTATAGTGAGTTTTGGACCTCATAGGCTTGTTTAAGGGGTGATATGAAGGTTTATGAAAAGTTTTATTGTTGAGTGGAAAGTCCTGTCTCGGTTTTGTGTGATTGCTTACATTTAAGTCTAGTAATACCTCGTACCCTATTTCGGTGTTGAATACGGGTAAAGGGTGTTACAATTAGTGGTATCAGAGCTATGGTTTAGTCAGTTCTCGGACTACCGTAGCGTGTGTGAGAGAGTCTAGCTATACATGCCATAAATATATTGTGATAGTGTGGTGACTCCTGACAATTTCAAACTTTGTTTTTATATAGTAAATAGATCCCGACCGAGCTGCTGCTGATGATGCTGCTAGTAATGCGCCGGCTTCTGCGTATGGGACCGCGCCAGTAGAAAGTAGACCTGAGACCTTGGGTCAAGGAGAAGAGGCTCGGGAAGCCTTTCTCCATATGATAAGTAATTGGTATACTGAGTTTGTTCGAGCAAATCCTAATGCCGAACCTCCTCCACCCCCTCATATACCTCAGCCGATTCTCGTAGCTCCTCAAGGTATTGATTTGGTAAGACTGACTAAACCCCCGGTCGATAAGATTCGAAAGCAAGGGGCCGAGGAATTTAGAGCTAACATAGATGATGACCCTGAGAAAGCAGAGTTCTGGCTTGAAAATTCTATGCGGGTGTTTGATGAACTTTCTTGCACGCTCGAAGAATGCTTAAAATGTGCTGTATCATTACTGAGGGACTCTGCATACCGCTGGTGGAAAACACTGACATCTGTAGTTCCGAGGGAGAGAGTGACATGGGATTTCTTCTTAGAAGAGTTCCGAAAGAAATACATAAGTCAGCGATTCATCGATCAGAAACGAAAAGAGTTCCTCGAATTGAAGCAAGGCAAAATGTCTGTGGCAGAGTATGAACATGAATTTGTCAGACTCAGTAAGTATGCTCAAGAGTGTGTGTCTACCGAAGCTATTATGTGTAAGAAGTTTGAAGATGGGCTGAACAAGGATATTAGATTATTAGTTGGGATTTTAGAGTTGAAACAATTTGTGGTATTGGTCGATAGAGCTTGCAAGGCTGAAAAGCTGGATAAGGAAAGGAGAAAAGCTATGACTGAGGCCCGAGATGCAAGGAAGAGCCCGATGAGTAAGTCATTCTAATCCCAATCGAAGAGGTCCAAAGAAACGAACCCACGGACAACCGCTTCAGCTAGGTATTCACACAGAGATCGTGGTAAAACATATTTAGGCTCTAGAGTTCAAGCCACCTCTATGGCAAGTGTGGATAATGCGAAGTCTAATAAACCAGAGTGTCAAAATTGTGGTAGACAACATATTAGAGAGTGTTGGGGGAACAATCGAGCTTGCTACAAGTGTGGTTCATTAGACCACTTCATTCGAAATTATCCTGAAATGGATGAGAAAGACAGAAAATAAGAAGTGAGAGTGAGCAATGTCCCTTCGAGGGGTAGACCACAAAAGAACCCAGGAAATGGGACTAGCAGTAGAGGTGCGCCTAGAGATTCTACTGTGAGACAAGAGGGTAGAGCCCCTACAAGGACTTATGCCATTAGCGCTCGCGAAGAGGTATCATCCCCAGATGTGATTACGGGTACTTTTTCTCTTCATGATATTTCTATTAATGCTTTTATTGACCCAAGGTCTACTCATTCATATGTTTGTATAAAATTTGTGTCAAGCATGAATATGATTGTTGAGTCTACATAATTTGTGATAAAAGTGTCAAACCCGTTAGGCAAGCATGTGATAGTTGACAAAGTGTGTAGAAACTGTCCTTTGATGATTAACGGCCATTTTTTCCAGCTAACCTTATGCTACTACCGTTTGATGAATTTGACCTAATTCTTGGCATGGATTGGTTGATTGTTCATAATGTGTTAGTAAACTATGGTAGTAAGTTTATTGAATTGAGATGTGTAAATGGAGATATTATTCGGGTTGAATTAGGTGAATCGGATAACTTGCCTGTAGTGATTTCTTCTATGGCAGCTGAGAAATGTATGAGAAAAGGGTTTGAGTCCTATCTGACATTTGTGTTAAATACCCAAGAGTCGAAAGAAAAGATTGAATCAGTGCATGTGGTATGCGAGTATCCGGATGTGTTTCCGGAAGAGTTACATGTATTGCCTCCAGATAGGGAGGTTGAGTTTGGTATTGAGTTGGCTCCTGGTACAGCACCTATTTCGGTGGCCCCATATAGGATAGAACCGTTGGATTTATAAGAATTGAAGGCTCAGTTACAAGAGTTGACGGATAAATGTTTCGCAAGACCGAGCTATTCTCCGTGGGGTGCTTCAGTACTTTTTGTGAAAAAGAAAGATGGCTCAATGAGATTATGTATAGATTACCGACAGCTCAACAAGGTTACAGTTAAGAACAAGTATCCTTTGCCAAGGATCGATGATTTATTTGACCAACTGAAAGGAGCCACAGTATTTTCTAAGATAGACTTCAGGTCTGGTTACTACCAGTTGAGAGTTAAAGAGCAAGATGTACCGAAAACTGCATTTCGGACGAGGTATGGCCATTATGAGTTCCTCGTCATGCCCTTTGGCTTAACGAATGCTCCTGCCGTATTTATGGATTTTATGAATCGTATTTTTTGACCTTACTTGGATAAGTTTGTAGTTGTTTTTATTGATGATATATTAATTTATTCTCGGGATGAGAGTGAGCACGCGAATCATTTGAGAATTATTTTGCAGACTTTAAGAGATAAGCAGTTGTATGCTAAGTTTAGCAAAAGTGAGTTTTGGCTCCGAGAGGTCAGATTCTTAGGATACATTGTGTCACGTGATGGAATTAGAGTTGATCCGAGTAAGATATCAGATATTGTTAAGTGGAAACTGCCAAGGAATGTGCCAGATATTAGAAGCTTTTTGGGCTTAGCGGGTTACTACAAACGATTCGTTAAAGGGTTTTCCATGATTACTACACCGATGACGAGGTTGCTACATAAAGATGTCAAGTTCGAATGGACAGAGAGGTGCCAACAGAGTTTTGAGAAACTGAAAGCATTGTTGACTGAAACCCCAGTTTTGGTACAACCTAAGTCGGGTAAGGAGTTTGTAATCTACAGTGATGCGTGAATGAATGGTCTTGGTTATGTGTTGATGCAAGAGGGCAAGGTAGTAGCTTATGCCTCGAGACAGCTAAAACCACATGAAAAGAATTATCCAACGCACGATATGGAATTGGCTGCCATCGTCTTTGCTTTGAAGATTTGGCGTCATTATTTGTATGGTGAGAAATGTCGGATTTTTACTGATCACAAAAGTTTGAAGTACCTGATGAACCAAAAGGACTTGAATTTGCGACAACAGAGGTGGCTCGAATTATTGAAAGATTATGTGCTAGTGATCGATTACCATCCGGGGAAAGCAAATGTAGTCACAGATGCTTTGAGCAAAAAATCCTTGTATGATTTGAGAGCTATGAGTATGATTTTAACTTTGTCTGACGACGGTTCGATTTTGGCCGAGTTAAGGGCTAGACTGTTATTTCATCAACAAATTTGTGAAGCTCAAAAGAAAGACAAGCAATTGCAAGTTAAAAGAGTTCAGTGTGAATCAGATAGTGATTCAGATTATTGAATTGCATCAGATGATTGCTTAATATTCCATGATAGGGTATGTGTACCGAAAGATGGGGAGTTGATTCAGAAAATTTTACATGAGGCACACAGTGGTTGTTTGCCAGTACATCCGGGTAGTACAAAAATGTATAATGATTTGAAGAAGTTGTATTGGTGGCCGGGTATGAAAAGAGACATCTCTGAATTTTTGCCAAGGTGTTTGATCTGTCAACAAGTGAAAGCCAAACATCAGGTACCTTCGGGTTTACTTTTAGCCAGTGATGGTTCCCGAGTGGAAATGGGATCGAATCACGATGGATTTTGTAATAGGGCTACCCATGACTCCAAAAAAGAAAGATGCTGTGTGGGTTATTATTGATAGATTAATGAAATCGGCTCACTTTATACCAGTACGTGTTGATTGCTCAGTTGACAAGTTGGCTGAGCTGTATATTGCCAAAATTGTGAGATTACATGGGGTGCGTATGTCCATTATTTCGGACAGAGATCCAAGATTTACTTTGAGGTTTTGGAAAATGTAACATCCTAAAGTTAGGGGTTTGTCATATCTATATAATTGCATGTTATACTTGGTCTGCGGGTTATTTGAGGGTGTTTAGGGGCTCTAGGGAGGCTTAGGGTCAAAGCCAAACCTTGGAAAAACTTTGGTTTTTAGGCACTTTAGGGGAGAGGACTGTTGGAAGCAGGGTTTAAGTGAATTAAAGTGTGGTTTTTAACACAAGTGAAGTGTGTGGTGTGGATGTTGTGGCGTCAATAGGGTGAGCAAGGGGGAAGGGGTTCGAATCCCACAAGCAGCATATGGGAGTTTTTATTTTATGCTTTGGGAGGAGAAGAGGTAGAGTTCAGTTAGAACTCTACAAGGGAGAGTGGAGACTCAGTCAAATCGTTTGAATGGGTGGAGGAGAGAAATTCAAGGAGAATATTGGGGGAGTGAATCAAGGAGTGGGGTGTGTGAAGGAGTGGTGCCATATGGAGGAAGTGGTCACTTGTGAAGGCATATTTGGTTTGAGTGGGGGAGGGAGTGCGGTTTTTCTAATTCATTTTGAAGAGTGTTGCTTTTTGGTGTTTTGACTATAGAATTTTGGGTTTTCTTTTCCTCAACTTGCTGTTGCCGAATTTTCTTTCCAGTTTCATTCTTTCTCTCATTCATTTTGTTCTCGTACATTGTTTTCTCTACTTGTTACCTAAACACCTATTGGCCGAAACTCCCCCTTTCCATCTCCTTTCACACGTTCTTTTCTACTTTCTTCTCACCTTTCTTTCTTGTGTTTCACAATAGCTGAAATTTCTACCCCTTTTCTTTTAGTCTCCAATTGATTCTTTCTTTTCTTTCCCATCATTGAATTTTCATTTCGATTTAACCCCATAGCCGAGTCTGGTTCTTTCGTTTGGCTGCCAATTGCCGAAGGGTTCATCTTAAATTCATAGTTGGTATTCTCAGTTGCCAAGTTTTCTTTTCTATTTGGTTTCTCTTTGATCAAGGTAGTGGTTTATTTTACTCATCTTCTTCTCCTCTCTCTTAACTAAGTCAAAATTGAAATTCCTAACTCCAATTCTCTTCGCCTAGGCTGATTTTGTTGGGGTCGATCTTACCTTCTTCTATATTCCTTCAAACATTCAGGTTTCGGGAAGTATTTGGTAAGTGAAGTTGTGGCCGAATAGGGGGCGGATAGTTCTTGTATTATTTTATGAGTTTCTTAGGGCCGAATAGCCATTTCTTTATGGACTTGGAACAACATTGCTAACTTGTGATTTTTTACTAGGGGCTCAATTTCGTAATCGAAGGGAGTATCCAAACATTCTAGTATAGCAAGGAGTTGCCGTCGTGGTTGGTAAGTATTGTGGATTGTTTTATCGATCTCCAATTTGGGAGTATCGTGGATTAAGACTAACTGTTAGTCAATTATGATCTCAGGTGTATTGGAAAGTGCTGAGTACCGTAACTCGTGAACAGGTGTGTAATCTCACACCCACCTTGATGATTGCATGTGATGTTCTGTGAAACGGCCAAAAGCCAAAAAGCCAGAAAATCAGAAACCGTGACCACTCGAGCATGTGAAAGCTTGTGGTGTTAAATCGAGACACAAATGATGGCAATAGATCATTGAGAGTGTCACGAGCACCCTCGTGAAATTGAGGCTGTAACGGGCCTGATCGAGCCGAAACGGGCTAAATGGGCCAGATGGGCTAATGGGCCCACATGGGCAAAACTGATAGAAAACGACCGAATGATAGATGCGGTTGCGAAAACTACAAAACTGAGATCGAAACCATGTGTAATGGGCCACACGAGCGTGTGGGCCCGTTTGGGCCTGGAATGGAATTTAGGCCCAATTGTATTGTAGAGACCCAAAAAGGGGTCCCATGTCGCTCGAGGCGACAATAGGCCTCCAGAAAGACAGTTAGACGATTAAATTACTGAAATACCTTTAATGGGTAAATTAATGAAATACCCTTAATGGGTAAATTACTGAAATAACCTTGATGGGTAAATTACTGAAATACCCTCGGTGGGTAAAGTTACTGAAACGCCCTCGTTGGGCAAAATTACTGTTATACCCTTGGGAGGAAATTTAGCTGGTTTGTGTGAAAACAAATTAATTTCCATGAAGATACATTATTGCATACACTGGAATATTATGTTGCATTGGGTTGGGTTATATTTATGGAGGAATAACTGTACTGGTGGCTATGCCACGTTATACTGATTTTAGTGGCTTAGCCACATATACTGTTATTGGCAGCTTTACTGCATTTATATTGGCATCTCGGCTGCATTCTTGGAGTGTAGGGCTGGGTGGGTTGACTTGGTCCTCACATGGAGTGTAGGGCTGGTACGGGTGGAGTGTAGGGTTGGATTGGGGTGGGCTGCATTCTTTTTTTGCATTACCATGATTATGGGGCTGTAGGCCCAAACTGATACTGCATGGGCTTAGGCCCATACTATGACTGTGATTGAAAATGGGATTACACACTGAGTTCTTGTAACTCACCCCTTTTTCCCATAACCTTGCAGGTAATCCCCAGTGATAAAGGATTTGGGAGCTGCGGAGAACTCGGTGGTGGCCATACATCGGAGTTGTTCCTCACGAAACTCAGTAAATCTGGTTTTTATCTTACTTTTAAGATTATTTAATTTGGATTATTATTTTGTAATAAGGCCATTGGATTTATTTTACTTTTTAAACTTTCATTTCGACATTTACTAAACTGTTAAGCGTTTAAAAACTGGGTTTCTTAAAACATTAATAATCGCTTTTCAAAATAACACGATTTCGCAACTGTTCAAGTTTGATTTTTCACAACAAAAAAAGTTTTTCAAAATAATAACAACTTTATAAGAATAGACATTAAGCAAATCGTGTTTTTGCAAACAAACAACGAAACTCGGAGTTTCAAAAAGAGATCCAACATTTTTAACGGTCACTTATCTTTTCAACTTTCTTTTGATGTGGCATGCTAGATCTGGCCATAATGTCTAGGTCGGGTTTGGGGTGTTATATTTTATGGTATCAGAGCCAGGTTATAAAACTCAGCTGTGGAATGGGTTTGAAAACTTTTCCAAAACAGTTCAAAATGTGGTTTAGAAATAGTGTTACTAGAAGTATGGCACACTGAGTCTCCGGCACCAAATTCGTAAGTTTCTTTACTTTATACTAGATTTTACGATGAAATGACTATAGTAAGAAACTACTAGAGATAGTGGTAGTATATTTAGCTATAAAAACTGAGACTGTAGAGACTAAGACGGTAGTAAACTCGATCTGCGAAAAACAACTCTTATAACTGTTATCCATAAAACACTTGTTAATAAGCATGAGAACTATAAACTGATTCATAAAACTCTTAAATAGATTAACGCGTTACATCGAGATGAGTACAAGATGTCGCGGAAGAGGTACACATGGTCGTGGTAGAGGCCGAGGTGCTAGGGCTGGATCTTCAGCGTCAGGGCATATGCCTGATAGGGAGGCGCCGGCATCGCCGGTGACTGAGACGGGGTCTCATGATCGAGCTGGTGGGGAAGATGCTTTGTCCCAAGCAATGTTACGAGTTTTAGAACGGGTTGCTGGAGCAAGTACTGGGTCGACAGCTCGGGGGTCTATTTCTGAGCGACTCGAGTCGAACGGGACTGAAGTTTTTAGGGGCATCTCTGGTGTAGCCCCGAATGTGGCAGAATATTGGTTGGAGGCAGTGGAGCGGATCATGGATGACCTGGATTGCTCGATAGAGCAAAACCTAAAAGAGGCAGTATCCTTACTGAGAGATGAGGCATACCACTGGTGGCTCACTGTGAGGGAAGGGACACAAGCAGATCGATTAACCTGGGATTTCTATAAAACGGCTTTGCAGGGGAAATATGTCGGGGCTAGTTATGTGGACGCCCGGAGAAAAGAATTCTTGAATTTGGTTCTGGGGAATAAATCTGTGGCGGAGTATGAGGCGGAGTTTTTACATCTGAACCGGTATGCTCGGGGAATAGTCGCGACCGATTATGAGCGCTGTGTGCGGTTTGAAGATGGGCTGCGAGATGAGTTGCGAGTACTGATAGCCCCACAAAGGGGGAGAGATTTTGCTGCTTTAGTGGAGAAGGTCAAGATTGCTGAGGAGGTGAAATACTCGGAGCGTCAGAACCGTGACAAGGAAAGGGGCAGGAATAAGAGAGATTTTAGGCCTTACAGTTCTTTAGATAGATTTCAAAAGAGGCCTAGATTTGATGGGTCGGTTCGAACTGGAGTTTCGTTTGCTGCTGGAAGACCGCAGCCTTGCACATGTCGCGGTTGTCTCATCGTGGTGAATGTTGGAAGAAAGTTGGGACTGCTTGGTGTGGGTCAAGAGACCACGAGAATTGAAATCATGTGCACAAACCGGTCCGATGCGATGCCGCTTGCGAGACGGGGGTATGTTCAGCCAGAGAGAGGTGGTTAGCAGTCACCGAGAGGTCGTGGCCCAGCCCAAGGGGGAAATGGGTTTGGACGAGGTCGTGGTGCACCGGGCAGCGGTGCTGGGAATACAAATGCAAGACAGCCAGGGTTGGTTTATGCTTTGCTTTCGGCGTCGAGAGGAGGGCGACGACGCACTGATGTCATAAGCGCATGCGTTCTTTATTCATGATGTACCATATTTTGCTTTAATTGATATTGGGTCAACACAATTGTATGTTGCTTATAATGTCTCTGGAACATTGGATATACAATTCGAACTTGCCGAAAAAGAAATATCAGTGATTAGTCCTTTAGGACAGTCTGTCGTAGTGAATAAGCTATTTAGATATGTGCCTTTATAGGTTCAAGGGGTAGTCTTCCCGGTAGTATTTTGATGGAACTGCCGTTTGGCGAATTTGACCTCATTCTTGGCATGGACTGGTTGGTGAAGCACCGTGCGAACTTAGATTACGCTGCTAAGCACATGATACTAAAGACGTCAGAGGACGAGGAAGTGATGGTGATAGGAGAGAGAAGGGACTATCTGACCAATGTAATCTCTGCGTTAAGAGGCGAGAAACTAGTTCGAAAGGGGTGCGAGGCGTTTCTAGCTTTTGTCAGCACATCTGATGCTAAGGAGTTGTCTGTTGGGGATGTTAGGACTGTAAAGGAATTTCCTGATGTATTTCTAGAAGAGCTTCCGGGGTTGCCCCCAAATTGTGAGGTTGAGTTCGGTATTGAGCTGTTACCGGGAACGGCTCCGGTGTCTATCGCCCCTTATAGGATGGCACCAAAGGAGCTGGTAGAACTAAAGGCTCAGATCCAAGAGCTGTTGGATCGAGGATTTATCAGACCAAGTGTATCTCCATGGGGAGTGCCGTTATTGTTCGTGAAGAAGAAGGATGGGTCAATGCGTATGTGTATTAACTATCGTCAGTTGAACAAGTTAACAATTAAGAACAAATACTCGCTGCCAAGAATTGACGATCTGTTCGATCAGCTGCGAGGAGCTTCGGTCTTCTCGAAAATAGATTTAAGATCGGGATATCATCAGCTGAGGGTCAAGGAGGCAGATATACACAAGACTGCATTCCGAACTCGTTATGGGCCTTACGAGTTTCTGGTCATGCCGTTTGGATTAACAAATGCACCAGCTGCTTTCATAGATATGATGAACCGGGTCTTCCAACCCTATCTAGACCGGTTCGTGGTGGTATTCATAGATGACATTTTGGTGTATTCAAGAACAGAGGAGGAGCATGATTCACATCTTCGGGTTGTTCTGCAGATATTGAGGGAAAAGCAACTTTACGCCAAATTCAGTAAGTGCGAGTTTTAGCTGAAGGAAGTTGTAACAGCCCGATTTTGACCCTAATCAGAATAGTGGTTTCGGGACCACAAATCCAAGTCTTAAAAATATTTTAAAATTATTTTTTGTTTTTATTATGTGTGAATTTTCTTGTGTTAAATTTTTGTGTTTTAATTTCATTGTTTGTGTGTCTAATTAAATAAAATGGCTAAATCACGTAAAATGAAAACTTGATGGTTAGTTGTGAAAGTGCCTAATTGTTGTTGTCTTTTTAATATGGAGGATTTATGTTGCAATTAGGCCATTTTTTTTAAGTAGTGGACGGTAACATGCTTATATTACATGTTTTTATTTATATGTTTATTTTATAAATAAAATTAATATTAATATAATATAAAGTTATAATATAATATACAAAACATTAACAGCCATTAACATTCTTATTTTAAAACCGAAACAAAGAAAAAGAAAAAGAAATAAGAAAACAAGCTAGGGTTCGGCTTTGTGTTTCTTCAATTAAGGTATGTTAATTGTTCGGTTTTTGATAATTTTTACGTTTTTGAGATCGTTGCTTCGAGTACTACAAGACCCATGCTTCAATTTTTTATTTTGATGAATATTTTGAGTTAAGCCATTGATGATAGCTTGTGATTTTTGTTTTTTGATGATGAAATATGAAATATATGTGTTAGATTAATATGTTTTGTCTTTGAATTTTTGATGAATTTCAGTAATTTGGACTAAATTGTGAAAATAAATTTTTGGTGGACTAAAATGTGAAAAAATTAAATATATGGACTTGCATGGAGCTAGTGAATATTCGGCCTAAGCATAGCATAAGCAAATCTTGTGAATTTTGTGTTTTATGCAATAGGGACTAAATTGTGAAAAGTGTGAAATGTCAGGGGCAAAATGGTAATTTGCCCATTTATGTGTTTTTAGACTAAACGTAATGGAATGGTGTTTAAATAAGCTTAATTTGAATATGTTTAGATTAAGAACAAAAGAAATTGGATTTTGATCGGGGAAAAACGAAAGTAGTCGATTAGTCGATTTTACTGTCCGTCGACGTCTGAGGTAAGTCAATAAGCATTTAAATGTTATTATATTTATGAATATATATTTCTATGTGATAACTTGAATTATTTGATTAAAATTATGCCTTAGCCGAATATGAAATTGAGTATTGACTATGTTTCGAGTTTGATTCGATCGAGATCCGATGCCTGAAAGCCCGTACAAACCCTAGGAATAGTTAGGATACATATGTCATGACATAGGATATCCGATATGTGTTATCGTGTAAGACCACGTCTGGGGTGTTGGCATCGACTTGTGTTTACGTGTAAGACCATGTCTGGGACACTGGCATCGTATTTGATTCGTGTAAGACCCTGTCTGGGACAGTGGCATCGATATGTGATTACATGTAAGACCACGTCTGGGACGTTGGCATTGTACGAGCTTCCTACTATCCGCGTATCCTTTTTAATTCTGAACGGTTCAACGGGCATTGTTAAGTGAAGATTATATGTGATTATCGAATTAAAAGGGCTCAGGTATGTATTTAAACTGTGTTATGAAATAGGGTAAGTTGATTGTTTATTTGAACAAATAAATGCTAAAGTATTAAATATAATCTATGCATAAGCATACTAATTATGTATATTCGGTCAAATGTGTTTTATGTGATCTTAACAATGAAAATGATATATGTTCAGGTGAATTTGTACAAATAGCAAATGATATGAGTATACAAGATTTAAATAATAAGCTTATAATTGTGGATATGTATATTTTGTATTGTTAACTTGGTGTTAAATATGTAATAGTTGATATTTAGTTTGCTTATGACTTACTAAGCTTAAATAGCTTATTTCGTGTGTGTTTTTGTCTACCCCTGTTTTATAGATTTTGGATTCACGTTACGAGCTCGGGGATCATCAGCAAAGCCTATCACACTATCGACTGTTTCTTTGGTATTTTACTAAGTGAATTTAGTTTATGGCATGTATAGCATAGATGAAATATTTTATTTTGGGACTTGTATATATAAAGCCATGCGAAAATGGCTTGTCTTTGATCATTAGGATTAGGCTCGTTTCTTATTAGTTCTTGATTAAGTGTTTAATATGTTTGGTTTTATCAATTCGGCTATGGCTTATTATATGTGGTATATGGTTGCTATGTTTCGTTAATAATGTGGTGAATGAGTTGATAAATATATAATATGTGTGGTATGAATGGATTTGGTAACTAATTGATTTGGTTATGTCTTATAAAAATGAAACATGTACATGAAGGTTGGAAACCATTTATAATTCGGATTTGTAATAAGGAAAAATATGATTAATTTTTCGAATGTGTATTGGTTGGATAATTATAAGTTTGGATGTATTAGGTAATTTTTTATTAGGTCGGTAATTGAAAGGTATTCATATGTTATGCTTGAATGATTGACTAAGTAGGTACGGTGGGTAAATTTGGAGTTGTTTGTATTTTATATGTGTAAATTAAGCTATACTATGAGAATTTGACAATTTGATATAGTAATTTTGAGTCAAGTTGAAATAGTATGTTTACATTGGTGAAATGGTTTAGAAATGTGGAATATGTGTATAAGAATATTCTGCTAAAGTATTAAACTCATATAAATGGGTATGTGATATGGTTTATGTTATGTATTAAAGCTAATTTATATAACCGAATATATATATAGTTAGTGATTGGTTATGTGTATGGAATTAAAGAATGCAAATTGAGTGTTCCTTTAGTGTAATTTGTGCTCAAATGGTTCAAATCAATATGGTTATTTGCGCATGAACTTGTGTCAAGAAAAGAAATATATTTGGTCATTGAAATGATACTAGTTTTAAAGAGTATTTCTGTAAATATGACTTGTATGCCGTGTGGTTAATTAATAGAATAAGTTAATATTGATTCGGTAATTATACGTAGATATGGTTTAGACATTAGAAAATATGCGCATGATATTATAGTAAATAAAGCATGTTTGGTTATGTTTTATATTACCAATGCTGTATAAATGGATAAATGAAAATTTAAAATAGTAAGGTTTGGTTTGTCTGAAGTTTTAAATTTGTGTATGTGCAAGAGTATATATATATATTTATAATAATAAATTTGATATATGACTAATGGAATAGTAGTTTTGCTATACGTTCTTTATATGGTATGTTTAGATAGATGCTGGATTATGTTTTAACTATGCAATGTTTTTGAATATATTTTTTATTTTTTTTATTTGATGTTTGATTAAGTTTCGATCTTTGATGTGATAGAATTTTGAGTTGTGAAATGTAATGAATATCTGTATGAATTGTGATATGACCATAATGCCTCGTAACCCCAATTCGGCGATGGATACGGGTTAGGGGTGTTACATTTGATTGGTATCAGAGCTACGATTTAGTCAATTCTAGGACTAATGTAGCGCGTAAAAGTCTAGCTATACATGCCATATGTTATACTGCGATAGTGTGATAACTTCTGACATTTAAAAATGTGTTTTCATATAGTAATGGATCCCGATCGAGCCGTAGCTAATGATGTCGAGAGTGTAGCGCCTGCTCCCGTGCAAGGGACAGCACCGATAGATTCTTGACCTACTTCGAGTAATCCAGAGGGGGAGGCTAGACAAGCTTTCTACCAAATGATGAATTATTGGCTTACACAGTATATCCAGACTAATCTGGCTGCACAACAACCTCCACCCCCGATTAATCCATCTGCAATACCTATTATACCTTCGGTGAGTGATCCGATGAGATTTTCAAAGCCACCTGTTAATAAAATAAGAAAACATGGAGCCGAGGAATTTAGAGCCACTGATGATGATGATGCTGAGCGAGCCGAGTTCTAGCTTGATAATACCATCCGAGTATTTGATGAATTATCCTGCACCCCTGATGAGTGTTTGAAATGTGCTATATCTCTGCTACGGGACACTACATATCACTGGTGGAATACACTAGTATCGGTGGTTCCAAAGGAGCGAGTGACACAGGAATTATTTCGCATGTAGTTTCGTAAGAAATATATCAGCCAGAGGTTTATTGATCAGAAACGTAAAGAATTTCTTGAGCTGAAACAGAGGCGGATGGCAGTGACAGAATACAAGCGAAAATTTGTTAGACTCAGCAGATATGCCAGAGAGTGTGTTTCATCTGAAGCTATTATGTGTAAGAGATTTGAAGATGGGCTGAATGAAGACATTAAACTGTTAGTTGGCATACTAGAGATAAAAGAGTTTGTGGTACTTGTTGAGCGAGCCTGCAAAGCTGAAGAGCTTAGGAAAGAGAAAAGAAAAGTTGATTCTGAAGCTAGAGATTCACGTAAAAGACCATTCAGTAAGCCATTTCAGTAGACCTCAAAGAAATTTCGAGATGATACTAGCCGTTCGAAGAATATTGTAGGTCATTTCAGATGTGTAACACCCCAAACCCGGCCTAAACGTTACGACCGAATCTGGCATGTCACATAAAAGGAATGTCTAAAAACTGTACATTCGTTAAAAAGCTCATATTCTTTATAGTTGTGGTGAGAAATCGAGTTTAAGTAATTTTGAATAAGAAATGGTTTATTATCATTTTAGGAAAATCCCATATTGATCATTTAATAATGAGCAATAAACAAATTGAAAGCTGAAACCAAATAAAATACCCAAGGCCTTATTACATAACAAAAACTCAAATAAAAATAAGTCCAAATAAAAGAAACGAATTTACGAGTAAACATATGTATGGCCTCCACGAGTCCACCTCAGCTCCCAAATCCGCGGTCTAATGATTACCCAAGCAAAATTTAACTAAGGGGTGAGTCATCGAGACTCAGTGTGTAAAAATCCCCATCCAACAGCCCTAACACAATTTCATATGAAAATATGCATATCATGCACCCAAACCTAGCCATCCGCAACTCCTTTTTCTACCCCGTGTGGTACCAAACCACCGGTGGTGCCAAACCACTCGTGTCCAAGGACACGATATTCATCAATATTGTGGTGCCAAACCACCGGTGACTCGAAGTCACGAATAATAGTGATGGGGCCAACCCATCGTGTGATACCAAATCACCGGCGACGATCCCATATCTCAAAAGTGGGGCCAACCCACGGTGGTGTTAACCACGGGGGACGAGTCGCTATGAGGTGCCAAACCTCCGAGGTGCCAAACCTCACGTGACCGTAGTCACAATGTGGTACCAAACCACTTTGGTGCCCGTCGACACGAATATCATTGCCCCCTCCACTCATATAACCCATGCAATATGACATAATAATTCGTGTATGCACGATGATGTCATGTATGCTAGACATATATCAAATATAAGTATAACATGAATTACCATCATAATCAGATAGACATAAAACAACATAATCACCCTAATAAACCTCTAAGGGTATAATTGTAATTTTACCTACCAAGGGCATTTTCGTAATTTACCCACCAAGGGTATATCGGTGAATTACCCACCAAGGGCATTTTCGTAATTTACACATCGCTGGTATTTCAAGAATTTACCCACTAAGGGTATGTTCGTAATATACCCTTCTGTGGGTATTTTGGTAATTTACCCACCAAGGGTATTTTTGTAATTTTGCACCTACAATGGCCTTACCCAAAGGCCCAAATGTCACCCCGAGCGACTCAGCTACCATTTCCGGTCGTACCGGACGATTGGGCCTAAAACTCGATTCCGACCCATTCGGGCCCACACGCTCGTGTGGCCCACCTAGCACAAATCTAGCCATGTATATAAGTTCCACCTAGTCTAGTTCACTATATACTACACAATCGCACAATTTACTCATAAGGGCCCACGGGCCCATTGGGCCCACTTCGCCCATCGCGCCCAAGCAAATTTCCCCAACCCACAAGAATACTACTTATGGCCTCAACTATCGCGTGAAGCCCCACACGCAGCGCCGCACGCTCGTGTAGCTACTATTGCCGTGGACCGGCGCCGGGCATTGCCGCCTACGCCTAGAGTAGAGAGAGTTACACACCGATAGGACTCGTGTTAATCCGCGCTCCGACCACTCCTCAGTGCCCAAACGCCTTCCAAGGTGTGTCAACCCTCCTCTTGGAATGCTCTTTATATAGCTAGCTCTTCACCTTCCTTCTTTGTATCTTTCCGATGTGGGATCCCTTCGTCGAGAGTTTAAATTCAACTGAAACTCTTCCCGTCTGCATCATAAAATAAATACTCCCTTGCTTCTCATGAGATTCAACCCGTGCTCCTTGCAACATAATCCACACTGCTAGCCACTTGGCCACAAGCTCCTCTTGTGTCTTAAACCATGCGCAACTAAATATAAATCTATAGCCAAATTCTAAGGTCCAAGTAAAAAGAAAACCAAAATGCAAAAGCCAAGACTTGAACCTTGGACCTCCTTCCTTCCTTGTGGCGTCACCCCCTTACTCCCTAAGTGGCGTCACTTTGCCACTACACCACACACTCCACTTGTGTCATTTTCCTCTACATTTTATTCTTAAGGCCTACCTGCCAACTTCCAGGGTTTTTTTTTCACCTAAAACCAAAATTTCCCCAAAGCTAATATTTGATCCCGGGACTTCATAGAAGCCCTCTAACCTTCCAAAATAACTTACCTAATAAGTCTAACTTGTGTTAATGCCGTTCTCAAAAATTTTAAATCAAGGCCCATTGGGCCCAATCCTACTAGGCCCAATTTCGGGATGTTACAAGATGAGATCGAGATAGACCACCTATGAGCTCGAGAGCTACCTCTGTAGCTAGTGTGGGTAATGTCAGATCAAATCAACTCGAGTGTGAACATTGTGGTAAACGACATCCCTGCAGTTGCAGATTACATGATAGAGCCTATTTTAAATGTGGATCCAGAGATCATTTTATTTGGGAGTGTCTAGAGATAGTTGATCAAAATTCGGCTCAGAATACTAGACCGGGTAATATTGCAGCTTGAGGTAGACCACCCAGAAATACGGGTATTGTGAGTGGCAGCTAGAGAGGGACTAAAGATTTAGCTGTTAAATCTGAGGTTCGCGCACCAGCCAGAGCTTATGCCATACGTGCACGCGAGGAGGCTTCATCCCCAGATGTCATTACTAGTACTTTTACTCTTTATGATACTACCGTTATTGCTTTGATTGATCCTGGTTCAACTCATTCCTATATGTGTGAGACTTTGGTGTTCAATAAGACTTTACCTGTTGAGTCTATTGAGTTTGTAATTAAAGTATCGAACCCCTTAGGCCGGTGTGTCTTGGTTGATAAAATATGCAAGAATTGTCCGTTGATGATTCGAGATTCATGTTTTCCAGCTGATTTGATGTTGTTGCCATTTGATGAGTTCGATATAATTTTGGGTATGGACTGTTAACTCTACATGATGCTATCGTGAACTGTAAACGGAAGACTATTGATTTACGATGCCAGAATGATGAGATTATTCAGATTGAATCTAATGATCTCAATGGTTTACCAAAGAGATGATATCTTCTATGACAAACTCGAAAATATGTGAGAAAGGGTTGTGAAGCTTATTTTGCTTATTTATTTGATTCTAAAGTGACAGAAAAGAAGATTGAATCAGTACCTGTTGTATGTGAGTATCCAGATGTGTTCCCTGAAAAATTACCAGGTTTGCCACCTATTCGAGAAGTTGAATTTGGGATTGAATTAGTGCCGGGGACGACTTCGATTTCTATAGATCCGTACAGGATGGCACCTACAGAATTAAAAGAATTGAAAGCACAGTTGCAAGAGTTGACAGATAGGCGATTTGCACGATCGAGTTTCTCTCCTTGGGGCGCACCAGTTCTGTTTGTGAAAAAGAAAGACGGAACCATGAGATTGTGTATTAACTACAGGCAGCTTAATAAAGTGACCATAAAGAACAAGTATTCGTTACCAAGAATTGACGACCTGTTTGATCAGTTGAAAGGGGCTACGGTGTTTTCAAAGATAGATTTGAGATCGGGATACTGTCAGTTGCGAGTTAAAGACTCTGATGTGCCAAAGACTGCTTTCTGGATGAGGTACGGACATTATGAGTTTCTGGTTATGCCTTTCGGACTTACTAATGCACCTGCTGTTTTCATGGATCTGATGAATTGGATTTTCAGACAGTATTTGGATATGTTTGTGGTAGTGTTTATAGATGATATTCTGATCTACTCCCAAGATGAAACTGAGCATGCCGAGCATTTGAGACTTGTGTTACAGACTTTGCGAGATAAACAGTTGTATGCAAAGTTTAGTAAGTGTGAGTTCTGGTTACATGAAGTCAGTTTTCTAGGCCATGTTGTATCAGCATCAGGTATCAGGGTTGATCCGAGCAAAATTTCAGCTATACTTGACTGGAAACCATCGAAAAATGTTTCGAGTTCAAGCTTTACAGGACTTCTTGGTTACTACAGACAGTTCGTGAAGGGTTTCTCTATGATTGCGACACCAATGACGAAGCTGTTACAGAAAGATGTCAAGTTCGAGTGGTCAGAGAAGTGTCAGAAAAGTTTTGAACAGTTGAAAGCTCTTTTGACCGAAGCTTCAGTGTTAGTTCAGCCTGAATCGGGTAAAGAATTTGTCATTTATAGTGATGCATCTTTGAATGGTTTGGGTTGTGTTTTGATGCAGTAAGGCAAAGTCATAGCTTATGCCTCGAGGCAATAGAAGCCACATGAAAAGAACTATCCGACACATGATTTGGAACTAGCAGCCATTGTGTTTGCGTTGAAGATTTGGTGTCATTATCTGTTCGGTGAGAAATGTCATGTTTATTCTGATCACAAAAGCCTGAAGTATTTGATGACTCAGAAAGATTTGAATTTGAGACAACGTCGATGGTTAGAGCTGTTGAAAGATTACGAGCTAGTGATTGACTACCATCCGGGAAAGGCTAATGTTGTTGCTGATGCTTTAAGTCGAAAATCATTATTTGCTTTGCGTACAATGAATGCGCATATGGTTATATCTGATGATGGTTCGATAATAGCTGAATTAAAAGCAAGACCATTATTTGTTCAACAAATTTGTGATGCTCAAAAAGTTGATAACGATCTGACAACAAAATGGGTTCAGTGTGAAACGAATGTTGAATCTGAATTTCGAGTTGATGAAAATGGTTGTTTGAGGTTCCGAAACCGAATATGTATTCCGAGAAACTCAGAGTTGATTCAGATGATTTTAAATGAAGCTCACAGCAGTCGGTTATCTGTTCATCCGGGTAGCACGAAAATGTATAACGATCTGAAACAGTTCTATTGGTGGCCTGGTATGAAACGAGACATATCTGACTTTGTTTCAAAATGCTTAGTCTGTCAACAAGTAAAAGCCGAGCATCAGGTACCTTCTGGATTACTTCAGTCGATTATGATACCCGAGTGGAAATGGGACAGAGTCACGATGGATTTTGTATTTGGTCCACTGTTAACACCGAGCAAGAAAGATGCAATCTGGGTTATTGTAGATAGATTGACCAAATCTGCTCATTTTGTTCCGGTTCGCAAAGATTATTCACTTGATAAATTGGCTGAGTTATATTTTTCTCAGATTGTGAGATTACATGGTGTGCCTATTTCTATTGTTTCAGACCGAGACACGAGGTTTACATCGCGATTTTGGAAGAAACTGCAAGATGCTTTAGGTACGAAACTACACTTTAGCACAGCTTTTCATCCGCAGACAGATGGTCAGTCCGAATGAATCATTCAGATACTTGAAGATATGTTGAGATGTTGCATCCTTGATTTCGAAGGTAAGTGGGAATGATACTTACCTCTGATTGAATTTGCTTACAATAATAGCTTTCAATCTAGTATCAAGATTGCACCCTATGAGGCTTTCTACGGTCGTAAATGTCGTACACCATTGTATTGGACCGAGCTCAGTGAAAATAAGATACACGGGGTTGACTTGATCAAAGAAACTGAACAGAAAGTAACAGTGATCCGTGATAGCTTGAAAGCTACACCAGATCGTCAAAAGTCATATTCAGATTTGAAACGTAAAGATATTGAGTTTCAGATCGGAGATCAAGTGTTTTTGAAAGTTTCACCGCGGAAGAAAGTACTCAGATCCGGTCGTAAAGGCAAGTTAAGTCCAAGATTTATTGGGCCGTATGAGATCACAGAGCGTATTGGGCCAGTTGCTTATAGATTGCAGTTGCCACCTGAGCTAGAAAAGATCCATAATGTATTCCATGTTTCGATGCTTCATAGATACCGATCTGATCCTTCACATGTGATTAGTCTAACAGAGGTCGAGATTCAACCTGATATGACATATGAAGAGGAACCGATTTGTATCCTGGCTCGTGAGATAAAAGAATTGAGAAATAAGAAAATTTTGTTGGTCAAAGTATTGTGGCAAAAGCACGGGGTTGAGGAAGCAACTTGGGAATCAGAGAATACGATGAAGGAACATTATCCAAACCTATTCACCGGTAAGATTTTCGGGGATGAAAATCCCTAATGGGGGAGAGTAGTAACAGCCCGATTTTGACCCTAATCGGAATAGTGGTTTCGAGACCACAAATCCAAGTCCTACAGATATTTTAAAATTGTAACACCCCAAACCCGGCCCATACGCCACGGCCGAATTTAGAATGCCACTACGGAAAACATTTGAAAAATATTTTGACTTAGAGTGAAAACATAAAAAAAAATTTATTGTCTTTAATAAAACATTGTATATTTATAAATCAAAATAAAATCAAGTTGCTACAAATTCTTCTATTCGTAATTTTAACATATATCTTTAAGATATGAGTTGCTAAAAATATAACATATCCGAATAATAAAAATTGCCAATCCACTTTAAAACATAATAATAAACTTCAAAACCTTTTAAGTGGCCCTTATTACAATAACCAAATATTCGCAAATTCTGAAAATATGTATAATATATATATAAAATAAGGAAAATAACTTCTGCATGGGCCACCTCGTATCCACTCCAACTCGGTCCAAGCTTTATGCATCACCTGTAAGGTTTGAGAAAAATTGGGTGAGTCACACAGACTCAGTGCATAGTTATTACACATGTCCCCACATATGGGCTTGGCCCATATCCACACAGTCCACATGCAAAATTATACAAAATGAAGCCCAACCCAACCTAGTTCCATCCATTACACCAACCTCGGCACACCTGCCACCCAAGGCCGTGGCTAATCCACCGATCACCTAAGTGATCCCACATAACTTACCTCGGCAGACTTGCTGCTCAAGGCCGTGGCTAAGCCACCGATCACATAAGTGATCCCACATATCAATTAATCCACGGTGATGCACACAGCTATCAACCACCGAGATGGGCACCTAGCCAACACCTCCCTTGATGAAGCACATAGCCACCATCAAGCGCCAATGTAGCACAAGGCTAACATCAGACCACGTACATAAAGTACACCCTTTCCTTCGATAGTCACATCCCAAGTCCCATGCATATATATATATATATGTGTATCATGGCAACATATCACTTGGACAATAATGCATCACATGCCATCACATTTCATATATTCATCAATGATCATTTAATATCGTAATTCACTGACCTGAGTATTCGATCACCCACCACAGGTATTCACAAACTTAGCCCTTAATTCGGCTACCATTAACATCATATCACATATATATAAATATAACACATACACACAATCAAGAGACGGTCATGATAACTACGCACCTTTTTGCACAGATTTACTCAATCCCGAACTCTCTTATTCCAAATGATTTGTTCCTAAGAACCAAAGTCAAATCGGTCATCACTTAAACTCATACAATGGCCTATGGCCGAATACTACAAATCACCTACTTTGCTTAACTAAATCTCAAATCACCACATAACACTTACCTTGATGAATTAAATTCTTACAATCCACCTTAAGGCTCCTTACCGTTGGCTACACAAAAGAAACACAATATTATGACTCTACATACATTTGGCCATCCCTTAGAAACCAAGGCCAACCATTGGTTTCGGCATACTAAATGAAGAAGAAGAGAATTCGATTGCTAAGAAAATACTTACTATACTCGAAACCGATTGGAAGATTGATGAAAAGGAATGTCGACACCTCCCCCTCTAAAGGCTCTAAAAGATTCGGCAAGAACTCCCAAATGGAGATGGGATAATCGGCTAACACAAAATAGGTATAGAAAAGAAGAAAAGAAGTGTAGATGAAAGTTAGGAGAATTCGGCAATGAAGAACAAATGTGGAGAGGTTTCGGCTTTGTTGCAAATGAGAGGATGGGTTTCGGGTTCTCAAGAATAGAAGATGAATCAAGGAAGAACTTTGAGTCAAAGTGTGTTCGGCAATAAGGGAAAAAGAGAAGAAATGGTCTTTGATGGTTTTGTAGTTTCGGTCACAAAAAGAAGAGAAAGAAGGAATGGACTTGAGGGGAGAAAGAACAACTAAAAAAACCAAAATGGTCAAAACTCAAATGGCCAAAAGAAAAGAAAATGGTTACCTTTTGGCCAAAATACATTCGGCTAAGAGGAGAAAAAGATTAGAGAGAAACACAAAATAGCCAAAAGAAAGATGTGCTCATTTAGCACTTAATTCTACCAAAAACTAGCACCATACCATACCAAAAGCTAACCAAAAATTTCGGCCATCCCCCCTAGCCCCTAATACCGTCTAAGTTCATGAACTCCAAAGCCAAAGTTTTCCACACAAAACTTTCCATAGCAATATCCTTATATTATGCCTTGTGTTCCCTCATCATTCCTTAATAAAAAATAATTCTTTTCTCCAAATTCAAGCTTACTTAAACTACTAACAATCTTGCCATAAAAATCAGTCCTCCTTATCCATAATGCCGTCCACATTCATGGACAAGTTGGTCATGCCAAACTTTTCAAAACCTCATCCCTTAATCCAAGCCTTATGTCCCATTATCATACCATAACACCTTGATTCCATACCTTAACTATCAACTTGCCTTTTTTTTTATTAGTCTACTATCCATAAATGATAAAGTCCAACCTTATCTTAATTAGAGTTGACCAACACATGCCATACAATGAAAAAATAAAAGTCACCTTATTGTCATGCATGGGATTCGAACCTCTTCCCTCATACAATTACTCATGCACCAACACCACTTTACTACTAGCTCATTTATGCTAACATTAAACACTTAAATTAACTTAAGCATCATAATCACTTGATCCACTTCGCTAAATTCTCCATACTAAAAATTATTCTAAACCAATTAATTCCAAGCCTTCACAAGACTATATTAAGCACACAATAAAATCATACCTGAATTAACTCAAGCAACAATATGATACTCAAATTTTTCCTAAAGCCCAAGGCCCAATCGGCCCAATCCTATTAAGCCCAATTTTAGGATATTACAATTCTACCCTCCTAAAAAAAATAATTTCATCCTCGAAATTACTTACTAACGAACAATCGTACATCCTATCTCACCATACTATGCTCTTGCTGCACACTCTGATCTTAATAAAACCAATATACTTTCTAAGTACAGTCTCTAAGTTCACACTCAAGGTTCTAGATACTTCACTAGCGATGGTTCCGACACACGCCCATTTTGCTTCTACCGCGTCCCACTACAACCACGTCCCTAGAACTCATATCTAACATCGCGATTTAATCGATTAAGAAGTTTTATGCATTAATACTTTTGTTCCACTTGTTTATGCGCGAACTATTTTATGAAACAAAGTTTTCAGAAGTTGTTCTTTCGATCAATCAAAATTTCTAGTTGAAGTTCACTATTCTAATTCAGACAATCACACTCACATTCATCCACAACATTCAACACATCATTATAGGTATTTCTGACCATTCCCGACCCAGGGGTAATTTCGTCATTTTTCCTACAAGGGTATTTTCGTAATAAATCGAGGTCAACTCGAAAATAATCTTTACAAATCAAAGGCATTCCAAAATATACAAATCTCGAAGTTATTTTGAAAATTCTTTCAAATCAATGGTATTGCAAAAATTTCAAAATCTAGGGTTATTTTGTAAATTTTCCAAATCAAGGTTTCTTAGCATTTTGCAAAACAGGGTTTTGGTATTTTGTAAAGTAAGAATATTTTCATAAAAGTCAAGGGTAACATGGTAATTTTATAAACCAGGGGCATTTTCGTAATTTTACCACTCAAGGGTATTTAGGTAATTTTGCCAACCGGGGATAATTCGAAAAATTGTGTTTCTCAAAATCTAATCTAGGATTTTCAAATCAAAGAGGGTAATTTGGAGATTTAAAAAAATTAAGGTTTTTGTAAATAGTAAGGATAGTTCCTTTCGGGTTTTAATTATCGGTTTAGCCGGTGAATAAGTCCTCTTGGTTAGGGTGAACCGTAGCTACGCACTAGGTAGGATTCGAATAAAGAGGAGGTGAGTCGCTAGGACCGCTTAAATACCAAGCTCTTCATGAATCCACTCCTAGACATGCGTTACAACATTTGCCACACCTTAACCCGACGACTTAATCACGAGTTTGTTTGATTGTTCTTAAGTCTTATGCATGTGTTTGAGTGCACTAGCCCTACGGTCCAATAGTACTAATATTCTAATCTACGAGCCCAAATAAGCCCATAACATTCACATATATAAATCACTTCAATAGTCGAGGTACTTACACGTGGACTTCGGTTGGAGATATAGGTGCCATGCCGAGAATAAACTCAAAAATTTATGAAAGCCCAAATCTTTGAAAAGCCCATCTAAAAAATGTTTTGGGCCCAAAACCCTCAAAGCCGAGTTTTGAACCGGCTCGATACTAAATCAGAACAACACCAAACCCGCCCATACGCCACTACTGAATTTAGAATGCCACTACGGAAAACATTTGAAAAATATTTTGACTTAGAGTGAAAACATAAAAAAAAATTATTGTCTTTAATAAAACATTGTATATTTATAAATCCAAATAAAATCAAGTTGTTACAAATTCTTCGATTTGTAATTTTAACATATATCTTTAAGATATGAGTTGCTAAAAATATAACATATCCGAATAATAAAAATTGTCAATCCACTTTAAAACATAATAATAAACTTCAAAACCTTTTAAGTGGCCCTTATTACAATAACCAAATATTCGCAAATTCTGAAAATATGTATAATATATATATAAAATAAGGAAAATAACTTCTGCATGGGCCACCTCGTATCCACTCCAACTCGGTCCAAGCTTTATGCATCACCTGTAAGGTTTGAGAAAAATTGGATGAGTCACACAGACTCAGTGCATAGTTATTACACATGTCCCCACATATGGGCTTGGCCCATATCCACACATCCACATGCAAAATTATGCAAAATGAAGCCCAACCCAACCTAGTTCCATCCATTACACCAACCTCAGACACCCGCCGCCCAAGGCCGTGGCTAATCCACCGATCACCTAAGTGATCCCACATAACTTACCTCGGCGGACTTGTCGCTCAAGGCCGTGGCTAAGCCACCGATCACATAAGTGATCCCACATATCAATTAATCCACGGTGATGCACACAGCTATCAACCGCCGAGATGGGCACCTAGCCAACACCTCCCTTGATGAAGCACATAGCCACCATCAAGCGCCAATGTAGCACAAGGCTAACATCAGACCACGTACATAAAGTACACCCTTTCCTTCGATAGTCACATCCCAAGTCCCATGCATATATATATGTGTATCATGGCAACATATCACTTGGACAATAATGCATCACATGCCATCACATTTCATATATTCATCAATGATCATTTAATATCGTAATTCACTGACCTGAGTATTCGATCACCCACCACGAGTATTCACAAACTTAGCCCTTAATTCGGCTACCATTAACATCATATCACATATATATAAATATAACACATACACACAATCAAAAGACAGTGCGATAACTACGCACCTTTTTGGCACAGTTTACTCAATCCCGAAACTCTCTTATTCTAGTCGATTTGTTCCTAAGAACCAAAGTCAGAAATCGGTCATCACTTAAACTCATACAATGGCCTATGGCCGAATACTACAAATCACCTACTTTGCTTAACTAAATCCCGAATCACCACATAACACTTACCTTGATGAATTAAATTCTTACAATCCACCTTAAGGCTCCTTACCGTTGGGTACACAAAAGAAACACAATATTATGACTCTACATACATTTGGCCATCCCTTAGAAACCAAGGCCAACCATTGGTTTCGGCATACTAAATGAAGAAGAAGAGAATTCGATTGCTAAGAAAATACTTACTATACTCGAAACTGATTGGAAGATTGATGAAAAGGAATGTCGACACCTCCCCCTCTAAAGGCTCTAAAAGATTCGGCAAGAACTCCCAAATGGAGATGGGATAATCAGCTAACACAAAATAGGTATAGAAAAGAAGAAAAGAAGTGTAGATGAAAGTTAGGAGAATTCGGCAATGAAGAACAAATGTGGAGAGGTTTCGGCTTTGTTGCAAATGAGAGGATGGGTTTCGGGTTCTCAAGAATAGAAGATGAATCAAGGAAGAACTTTGAGTCAAAGTGTGTTCGGCAATAAGGGAAAAAGAGAAGAATGAATGGACTTGAGGGGAGAAAGAACAACTAAAAAAACCAAAATGGTCAAAACTCAAATGGCCAAAAGAAAAGAAAATGGTTACCTTTTGGCCAAAATACATTCGGCTAAGAGGAGAAAAAGATTAGAGAGAAACACAAAATAGCCAAAAGAAAGATGTGCTCATCTAGCACTTAATTCTACCAAAAACTAGCACCATACCATACCAAAAGCTAACCAAAAATTTCGGCCATCCCCCCTAGCCCCTAATACCGTCCAAGTTCATGAACTCCAAAGCCAAAGTTTTCCACACAAAACTTTCCATAGCAATATCCTTATATTATGCCTTGTGTTCCCTCATCATTCCTTAATCAAAAATAATTCTTTTCCCCAAATTCAAGCTTACTTAAACTATTAACCATCTTGCCATAAAAATTAGTCCTCCTTATCCATAATGCCGTCCACATTCATGGACAAGTTGGTCATGCCAAACTTTTCAAAACCTCATCCCTTAATCCAAGCCTTATGTCCCATTATCATACCATAACACCTTGATTCCATACCTTAACTATCAACTTGCCTTTTTTTTTTATTAGTCTACTATCCATAAATGATAAAGTCCAACCTTATCTTAATTAGAGTTGACCAACACATGCCATACAATGCAAAAATAAAAGTCACCTTATTGTCATGCATGGGATTCGAACCTCTTCCCTCATACAATTACTCATGCACCAACACCACTTTACTACTAGCTCATTTATGCTAACATTAAACACTTAAATTAACTTAAGCATCATAATCACTTGATCCACTTCACTAAATTCTCCATACTAAAAATTATTCTAAACCAATTAATTCCAAGCCTTCACAAGACTATATTAAGCACACAATAAAATCATACCTGAATTAACTCAAGCAACAATATGATACTCAAATTTTTCCTAAAGCCCAAGGCCCAATCGGCCCAATCCTATTAAGCCCAATTTCAGGATATTACAAAAATTATTTTTCGTTTTTATTATGTGTGAATTTTCTTGTGTTAAATTTTTGTGCTTTAATTTCATTGTTTGAGTGTCCGATTAAATAAAAGGGCTAAATCGCGTAAAATGAAAATTTGATGGTTAGTTGTGAAAGTGCCTAATTGTTGTTGTCTTTTTAATATGGAGGATTTATGTTGCAATTAGGCCATTTTTTTAAGTAGTGGATGGTAACATGCTTATATTACATGTTTTTATTTATATGTTTATTTTATAAATAAAATTAATATTAATATAATATAAAGTTATAATATAATATACAAAACATTAAAAGCCACTAACATTCTTATTTTACAACCGAAACAAAGAAAAAGAAAAAGAAATAAGAAAACAAGCTAGGGTTCAGCTTTGTGTTTCTTCAATTAAGGTATGTTAATTGTTCAATTTTTGATAATTTTTACGTTTTTGAGATCGTTGCTTCGAGTACTACAAGACCCATGCTTCAATTTTTGATTTTGATGAATATTTTGAGTTAAGCCATTGATGATAGCTTGTGATTTTTGTTGTTTGATGATGAAAAATGAAATATATGTGTTAGATTAATATGTTTTGTCTTTGAATTTTTGATGAATTTGAGTAATTTGGACTAAATTGTGAAAATAAATTTTTGGGGGACTAAAATGTGAAAAAATGAAATATATGGACTTGTATGGAGCTAGTGAATATTTGACCTAAGCATAGCATAAGCAAATTTTGTGTATTTTGTGTTTTATGCAATAGGGACTAAAATGTGAAAAGTGTGAAATGTCAGGGGCAAAATGGTAATTTGCCCATTTATATGATTTTAGACTAAACTTAATGGAATGGTGTTTAAATAAGCTTAATTTGAATATGTTTAGATCAAGAACCAAAGAAATCGGATTTGGACCGGGGAAAAACGAAAGTAGTCGATTAGTCGATTTTACTGTCCGTCGATGTCCGAGGTAAGTCAAAAAGCATTTAAATGTTATTATATTTATGAATATATATTTCTATGTGATAACTTGAATTATTTGATTAAAATTATGCCTTAGCCGAATATGAAATTGAGTATTGACTATGTTCCGAGTTTGATTCGATCGAGATCCGATGCCTGAAAGCCCGTACGAACCCTAGGAATAGTTAGGATACATATGTCATGACATAGGATATCCGATATGTGTTATCGTGTAAGACCACGTCTGGGACGTTGGCATCGACTTGTGTTTACGTGTAAGACCATGTCCGGGACACGGCATCGTATTTGATTCGTGTAAGACCACATGCGGGACGATGGCATCGATATGTGATTACATGTGAGACCACGTCTGGGACGTTGGCATTGTACGAGCTTCCTACTATCCGCGTATCCTTTTTAATTCTGAACGGTTCAACGGGCATTGTTAAGTGAAGATTCAATGTGAAAATCGAATTAAAAGGGCTCAGGTATGTATTTAAACTGTGTTATGAAATAAGGTAAGTTGATTGTTTATTTGAACAAATAAATGCTAAAGTATTAAATATAATCTATGCATAAGCATACTAATTATGTATATTCGGTCAAATTTGTTTTATGTGATCTTAACAATGAAAATGATATATGTTCAGGTGAATTTGTACAAATAGCAAATGGTATGAGTATACAAGATTTAAATGATAAGCTTATAATTGTGGATATGTATATTTTGTATTGTTAACTTGGTGTTAAATATGTAATAGTTGATATTTAGTTTGCTTATGACTTACTAAGCTTAAATAGCTTATTTCGTGTGTGTTTTTGTCTACCTCTGTTTTATAGATTTTGGATTCACGTTACGAGCTCGGGGATCATCAGCAAAGCCTATCACACTATCGACTGTTTCTTTGGTATTTTACCAAGTGAATTTAGTTTATGGCATGTATAGCATAGAGGAAATATTTTATTTTGGGACTTGTATATATATAGCCATGCAAAAATGGCTCGTCTTTGATCATTAGGATTAGGCTCGTTTTTTATTAGTTCTTGATTAAGTGTTTAATATGTTTGGTTTTATCAATTCGGCTATGGCTTATTATATGTGGTATATGGTTGCTATGTTTCGTTAATAATGTGGTGAATGAGTTGATAAATATATAATATGTGTGGTATGAATGGATTTGGTAACTAATTGAGTTGGTTATGTCTTATAAAAATGAAACATGTACATGAAGGTTGGAAACCATTTATAATTCGGATTTGTAATAAGGAGAAATATGATTAATTTTTCGAATGTGTATTGGTTTTGATAATTATAAGTTTGGATGTATTAGGTAATTTTTTATTAGGTCAGTAATTGAAAGGTATTCATATGTTATGCTTGAATGATTGACTAAGTAGGTACGGTGGGTAAATTTGGAGTTGGTTGTATTTTATATGTGTAAATTAAGCTATACTTTGAGAATTTGACAATTTGATATAGTAACTTTGAGTCAAGTTGAAATAGTATGTTTACATTGATGAAATGGTTTAGAAATGTGGAATATGTGTATAAGAATATTCTGCTAAAGTATTAAACTCGTATAAATGGGTATGTGATATGGTTTATGTTAGGTATTAAAGCTAATTTATATAACCGAATATATATATAGTTAGTGATTGGTTATGTGTATGGATTTAAAGAATGCAAATTGAGTGTTCCTTTAGTGTAATTTGTGCTCAAATGGTTCAAATCAATATGGTTATTTACGCATTAACTTGTGTCAAGAAAAGAAATATATTTGGTCATTGAAATGATACTCGTTTTAAAAAGTATATGTGTAAATATGACTAGTATGCCGTGTGGTTAATTAATAGAATAAGTTAATATTGATTCGGTAATTATACGTAGATATGGTTTAGACATTAGAAAATATGCGCATGATATTATAGTAAATAAAGCATGTTTGGTTATGTTTTATATTACCAATGCTGTATAAATGGATAAATGAAAATTTAAAATAGTAAGGTTTGGTTTGTTTGAAGTTTTAAATTTGTGGCTGTGCAAGAGTATATATATATTTATAATAATAAATTTGATATATGACTAATGGAATAGTAGTTTTGCTATACGTTCTTTATATGGTATGTTTAGATAGATGCTGGATTATGTTTTAACTATGCAATGTTTTTGAATATATTTTTTTAATTTTTTTATTTGATGTTTGATTAAGTTTCGATCTTTGATGTGATAGAATTTTGAGTTGTGAAATGTAATGAATATCTGTATGAATTGTGATATGACCGTAATGCCTCGTAACCCCAAAGTTTTCTGAGTTTAGCTAGGTACTACAGACGGTTCGTTGAGCGGTTTTCTTTGGTTGCCGTACCTCTAACTAAGTTGCTGCGTAAGGGGGTACCGTTTGTGTGGACTGATAAGCAGCAAAAGAGTTTTGAGAAACTGAAGAAGATTTTCACTGAAGCACCGGTATTAATTCAGCCTCATGCTGGGAAAGAATTTGTTGTCTACTGTGATGCGTGGCACACGGGATTGGGTTGTGTGTTGATGCAAGAAGGGAAGGTGGTGGCATACGCATCCCGTCAACTTAGGCCACACAAGGTGAACTACCCTACTCATGACTTGGAACTAGCTGCAGTAGTGTTCGCACTAAAGATATGGAGACATTATCTGTATGGGGAAAAGTCGATCATCTACACTGACCATAAGAGTCTGAACTATCTCCTTACCCAAAAGGAGTTGAATCTTAGGCAACGGAGATGGATAGAGTTGCTGAAGGATTACGATTGCTCGATTGAGTATCATCCAGGGAAAGCCAACGTGGTAGCAGATGCGCTGAGTCGTAAGGTGGTATCTGACTTGAGAGAAATGTTCGCTCGGCTCAGTCTATTTGAGGATGGTAGTTTGTTGGCAGAACTGTAAGTAAAACCAACATGGATTAGTCAGATTAAGGAGAAACAGATGCTGGATGAGTCGTTGAGTTCTCGTTTTCAACAGGTTGAGAAGGGAGAGACTGTGGATTTTGAATTGAATGGTGAAGGGGTATTATGTTTTCGTGGAAGGGTCTGTGTTCCGAGGGATTCTGAGTTAAGACAGATGATTCTGCCGGAAGCGCATAGTAGCCCATACGCTATGCATCCTAGTGGGAACAAATTATATCGAGATCTGCGTGAACTATATTGGTGGCCAGGACTTAAGCGTGAGGTGACTGATTTCGTAAGTAAGTGTTTGACATGCCAGAAAGTGAAGGCTGAGCATCAACTCCCTTTAGGATCGCTATAGCCTGTAAAGATTCCACTTTCAAAGTGGGAGAGGATAACAATGGATTTTGTTAGTGGGCTACCCCTGACGCCTACTAAGAAAGATTCAGTGTGGGTAATTGTGGATCGGCTGACTAAATCTGCTCATTTCATACCGGTTCGCACTGACTACTCGTTACAAAAGTTGGCCAAGTTGTACATGGTAGAAATTGTGAGGCTGCATGGGGTGCCAGTGTCTATCATCTCAGATAGGGACCCTAGATTCACATCTCGGTTCTGGAAGGTGTTACATGAAGCTCTGGGTACAAGGTTGGATTTTAGTACAGCGTTTCATCCACAGATTGATGGTTAGTCAGAGAGGGTAATCCAGATTTTGGAAGACATGTTGACAAGCTGTGTATTGATTTCAGGGGCAGTTGGGAAGATTATTGTAACACCCCAAACCCGGACAAGACACCACGTCCAAATCTGGTATGTTACGGGGAAAAACGTTTTTGGGAGATCAGATTTTTCGTCTAAAAGCGGGGTGGAAACATAGTGAACTTGAAGAAAATTTGAGTAGGCTTGTTTGACTAGATTTTTTTGAAAACTTACCCGAAGTATATAGTTAAAACGAGTTGATTTCATTTAGTAATTCCAATAGTTTCTTAGTGCTGTTTTAAAACATTTTTGATTTAGTAGAAAATCGAGTTTGATTTGAAAATCATTTGAGTTTACTTAATATAAAAACATTGTAATACCCGATGGTATAATTTAAAACACATTGCGATATAATTTTGAAAACGTTGTCTTTCCAAGTTTTAGTAAAGTTTATACCAACTTATTTGTTAAGCAGGTTAAGAATCTAATTAAACCATAACCATCATAAAACATAATTTAAAGGCCTTTTACAAATCCAAATTAAATCTCAAATAAAAATAAATAAGCTAAAGTACCCAAAGTGAATAGTCTGAGCAAAACTTTTATTAAAGCATGGCATGTGCACCCCGAGTCCATCCCGGCTCCATGTCCGCCTCTACGAGTCACCTGAAATGTCAAAGGAGAGGGTGAGTCGAATGACTCAGTGCATAAATCCCGCTCCCGATGAAACAACATGCTAACACACATCATACATAGCAACATAGTTAATGCAACCCGATCCTAACCATCCGTATCTCCTTTTCTACCCCGTGTGGTACCAAACCACTGGTGACCGTAGTCACAATAATCGAATGATGGGGCCAACCCATCGTGTGATACCCAATCACTAGCAGACGATCCCATATCTCAAGTGGGGCCAACCCACGGTGGTGTTAACCACAGGGACAAGTCGCAATGAGGTGCCAAACCTCTGGAGGTGCCAAACCTCTTGTGACCCAAAGTCACAAAGTGTGTTACCAAAACACTGGTGCTCGTCAGCACAAAATATCACTGCTCCCTCCGCTCAAATCACCCATCAACATACCATACTCATGTAATCATGCATATCATGCAAAACATGCATATCATGCTAATATGTTTGACTCATACCCCATATCACATACATACATAGTCATGATACCATATAGATCATCAAGAAACTTGTAACAATACTTGACTTACCCGAGTCAAGATCATACCCAAAAAGGGTATCATATCAATCCATCAAACCGCCATGATTTTAATAGGCAAACCGGTTTAATAATAATATCACTAAGTATGGGTGTGTTAGTTACACACCTGGTATACACGCGTCTAAAAATCCCAACGAATCGATCTAAGTCCCTTGATTATCTGCTCCTATAATCGGCCAACATAGGGGTTAGTACACATAAACCATTCGGCCAAAGGCTTTATACCAAGAGAAGTCATCTCAAACCCTTACCTTCACTTCTTAACTTGGTTTCCAACCAACCCCAAACCACAATGGTCCTTCTAAGACGATCGGCCACCACCTTGAAAAGAATAACGCTTAATCCTTTATCATTCACGACTTAATCGAAACCGACGATTAAATTAACAACAACCAATCACTTACCCCTTACTAATCAATTGTGAAAGAAAACGGCTCCTCTTGCTTGCTTCCACAATCCAATGATCCTATAACGAAGAGATTAGAATCCTTCCAAAATGACCATATTCGGCCCTTAATTAAACCAAAATCGATTGAGAAAAGAAAGAAAATAAATGACCATTCGGCCATGGACTTACCAACCTCCAAACGGTTGAAGCAAGAAACCCCCCAACACTCTATTGATGTTCGGCCACCACAACCACTAGGAGAAGGGATGGATCCGGTCAATACTTTGAACCAAAGAGAATTCGGTCTAGAATTAAAATAAAGCAAGGGAAATATGTGATCAAGAAGAAAGAATCGGCCAAAGTTTGAGAAGAAAAGAAAGCAAAAATGGAAAAGTGGTAGGTGCTTTTCGGTTTTTGAGATGACAAGAAATGGAAGGAATGAATAGGAATTTTCGGTTTAGGCAAGGTAAATTTCGGCTTTAGTGTTTCAAAAAGGGGAGAGAAAACGAAACAAAAATGAGATATGAGAAGGCTAGTTTCGCTTAGCTCCAAAAGAAGATAAGAAGGAGAAATGGAATGAGCATTCGGCCAAAAGAGACAAAAAGAAGTACAAGCTTGAGGCTCAAGAACTTTCGGCTACAAACACTTTAGGAGACAAGAAATAAAATGAAACTTTCGGCAATCCATTTTGAGTTTTGGTCTTACGGTTCCAAGAGTAAAAGAATGAGAGAAATTCTCTTGAAAATTCAATGACAAAAGAAAGAAAGAATAGCCTTCCAACTTGACCGAAAATGCCTCAAAACTCCAAATGAATTTCGGCATTACCCACTACAACACACCACCAAGCCGTCCCACCCACTCCACAACTCCCCAACATTCGCCAAATCCCCTATTCACTCCCAACCACAATTTCAAATAAGTTTGAACAAGTCATCCTCCACCAATTTCTCTCCACCATCCAAGTCACCCCTTGACCAAGTCCATGGTAGAATTCAAGTTGCTCTCAACCTCTTCCTCCATGCCGTCCAAAATGAGAACCAAAATGGGAGCTCTACGACTTGAACTCCGACCTCCTCACACTGTAGATGACGCCACACCAAGCTCCTCCCTTGCCACTCTGCCGGCTCTTCATTTGTGCAATAAAACACCAAAGAAAACTCTTATACCCAGCTCAAATTCTCCACGACTTAACACCCAAAAACCAAATTTTCCCATTCACTCGTGCATACTCCTAGACTTCAATCAAACCCCTAAAACACCGAAATAGCAACACGGCACACTAAACTCATGCAATATCGTGCAACAACAAAACAGCCCTAACCCGGGATATTACAATTATTTACCCTTGGCGAATTCGCGATAACAACGACTACCAATCCAAAGATTCGGATGGCACCGTCATTTAGGCATTATATGGTCGTAGGTGTCGTACCCTATCTTTGGACTAAATTGGGTGAGCGACGGTGTTGGGTCCAGATTTAATTTACGAAAACGGAAGAAAAAGTGAAGTCGATACTGGCCTCGGTTAAAAGAAGCCTCTGATAGGTAAAAGTCGTATGCTGACTTAAAGCGTAAAGAGATAGAGTTTTCTGTGGGAGATTTTGTCTTCTTGAAAGTCTCACCTTGGAAGAAGATTATGAGATTTGGACGGAAGGGCAAGTTAAGTCCCAGATTCATTGGACCTTACCGGGTGTCGAAACATGTTGGATCGATCGCCTATCAACTTGAACAACCTCCTGAGTTACACCGGATACATAACGTATTCCATATTTCTATGCTGAGACGCTATCGGTTAAATCCTTCTCATATAGTGCCGGTGGAGAAATTGAGATAAGACTTGATCTGTCTTTTTAAGAAGAACCGGTGCAGATTTTGGATCGTGATGTTAAGGTGTTGAGAAGAAAATCCGTAACGTTGGTCAAAGTGTTGTGGCATAATCACAATTTAGAGGAAGCCACGTGGGAGCCTGAGGAGTCAATGCGACATCAATACCCCCATCTCTTTTGATCAGGTAAAATTTCGAGGCCGAAATTTCTTTAAGGGGGGTAGAATTGTAACATCCCAAAGTTAGGGGTTTGTCATATCTGTGTAATTGCATGTTATGCTTGCTCTGTAGGTTATTTGAGGGTGTTTAAGGGCTCTGGGGAGGCCTGGGTTCAAGGCCAAACCTTGGAAAAATTTTGGTTTTTGGGCACTTTAGGGGAGAGGACTGTTGGAAGCAGGGTTTAAGTGAATTAAAGTGTGGTTTTTAACACAAGTGAAGTGTGTGGTGTAGAGGTTGTGGCGTCAATAGGGTGAGCAAGGGGGAAGGGGTTCGAATCCCACAAGTAGCATATGGGAGTTTTTATTTTATGCTTTGGGAGGAGAAGAGGTAGAGTTCAGTCAGAACTCTACAAGGGAGAGTGGAGACTCAGTCAAATCGTTTGAATGGGTGGAGGAGAGAAATTCAAGGAGAATATTGGGGGAGTGAATCAAGGAGTGGGGTGTGTGAAGGAGTGGTGTCGTGTGGGGGAAGTGGTCACTTGTGAAGGCATATTCGGTTTGAGTGGGGGAGGGAGTTCCGTTTTTCTAATTCATTTTGAAGAGTGTTGCTTTTTGGTGTTTTGACTATAGGATTTTGGGTTTTATTTTCCTCAACTTGCTATTGCCGAATTTTCTTTCCAGTTTCATTCTTTCTCTCATTCATTTTGTTCTCGTACATTGTTTTCTCTACTTGTTACCTAAACACCTATTGGCCGAAACTCCCCCTTTCCATCTCCTTTCACACGTTCTTTTCTACTTTCTTCTCACCTTTCTTTCTTGTGTTTCACAATAGCCGAATTTCTACCCCTTTTCTTTTAGTCTCCAATTGATTCTTTCTTTTCTTTTCCATCATTGAATTTTCATTTCGGTTTAACCCCATAGCCGAGTCTGGTTCTTTCGTTTGGCTGCCAATTGTCGAAGGGTTCATCTTAAATTCATAGTTGCTATTCTCAGTTGACGAGTTTTCTTTTCTATTCGGTTTCTCTTTGATCAAGGTTGTGGTTTCTTTTTCTCATCTTCTTCTCCTCTCTCTTTACTAAGTCAAAACAAAAATTCCTAACTCCAATTCTCTTCGCCTAGGCTGATTTTGTTGGGGATCGATCTTACCTTCTTCTCTATTCCTTCAAACATTCAGGTTTCGGGAAGTATTTGGTAAGTGAAACTGTGGCCGAATAGGGGGGTGGACAGTTCTTGTATTATTTTATGAGTTTCTTAGGGCCGAATAGCCATTTATTTATGGACTTGGAGCAATATTGCTAACTTGTGATTTTTTACTAGGGGCTCAATTTCGTAATCGAAGGGAGTAACCAAACATTCTAGTATAGCAAGGAGTTGCCGTCGTGGTTGGTAAGTATTGTGGATTGTTTTATCAATCTCAAATTTAGGAGTATCGTGGATTAAGACTAACTGTTAGTCAATTATGATCTCAAGTGTTTTGGAAAGTGCTGAGTACCGTAACTCGTGAACAGGTGTGTAATCTCACACCCACCTTGATGATTGCATGTGATGTTCTGTGAAACGGCCAAAAGCCGAAAAGCTAGAAAACCGACAACCGTGACCACTCGAGCATGCGAAAGCTCATGGTGTTAAACCAAGACACGAATGATGGCAATAGATCGTTGAGAGTGTCACGAGCACCCTCGCGAAATTGAGGCTATAACAGGCCTGATCGAGCCGAAACGGGCTAAATGGGCCCGATGGGTTAACGGGCCCACATGGGAAAAATTGATAGAAAATGACCAAATGATAGATGCGGTTGCGAAAACTGCCAAAATGAGACCGAAACCATGCGTAATGGGCCACACGAGCGTGTGGGCCCGTTTGGGCCTAAAATGGAATTTAGGCCCAATTATATTGTAGAGACCCAAAAAGGGGTCCCATGTCGCTCGAGGTGATAATAGGCCTCCAGAAAGACAGTTAGACGATTAAATTACTGAAATACCCTTAATGGGTAAATTACTGAAATACCCTTAATGGGTAAATTACTAAAATACCCTTAATGGGTAAATTACTGAAATACCCTCAGTGGGTAAAGTTACTGAAACGCCCTCATTGGGAGAAATTATTGTTATACCCTTTGGAGGAAATTTAGCTGGTTTGTGTGAAAATAAATTAATTGCCATGATGATACATTATTGCATACACTGGAATATTATGCCATGACATGTTGCATTGGGTTGGGTTATATTTATGGAGGAAGTACTGTACTGGTGGCTATGCCACGTTATACTGATTTTAGTGGCTCAGCCACATATACTATTACTGGCAGCTTTGTTGCGTTTATATTGGTAGCTCGACTGCATTCTTGGAGTGTAGGGCTGAGTGGGTTGACTTGGTCCCCACATGGAGTGTAGGGTTGGTACGGGTGGAGTGTAGGGTTGGATTGGGGTGGGGTGGGCTGCATTCTCTTTTTGCATTACCATGATTATGGGGTCAGAGGCCCAAATCCCGACATCGCATGGGCTTAGGCCCAGACTATGACTGTGACTGAAAATGGGATTACACACTGAGTTTTTGTAACTCACCCTTTTTCCCATAACCTTGCGAGTAATCCCGATGATAAAGGATTTAGGAGTCATGGAGAACTCGATGGTGGCCATACATCGGAGTTGTTCCTCACGAAACTCAGTAAATATGGTTTTTATCTTATTTTTAAGATTATTTAATTTGGGTTATTATTTTGTAATAAGGCCATTGGATTTATTTTACTTTTTAAACTTTCATTTCGGCATTTACTAAACTGTTAAGCGTTTAAAACTGGGTTTCTTAAAACATTAATAATCGCTTTTCAAAATAACACGATTCTGCAACTGTTCAAGTTTGATTTTTTACAACAAAAATAGTTTTTCAAAATAATAACAACTTTCTAAGAATAGACATTAAGCAAATCGTGTTTTTGCAAACAAACAACGAAACTCAGAGTTTCAAAAAGAAATGCAACATTTTTAACGGTCACTTAGCTTTTCAACTTTCTTTTGATGTGGCATGCTAGATCCGGCCATAATGTGTAGGCCGGGTTTGGGGTGTTACAGAAAAATTTGCAAAAAGCCTTGGGTACAAAATTGAATTTTAGTACCGCGTTCCATCCACAGACTGATGGTCAATCCGATAGAGTAATTCAAGTTCTCGAAGACATGCTCCGATGCTGTGTTTTAGAGTTCAAAAGTAGTTGGGAAAAATACCTACCTTTGGCTGAATTTGCCTACAACAACAGTTATCAGTCGAGTATACGGATGGCACCACACGAAGCATTATATGGTCTCAAGTGTCGAACTTCTTTGTATTGGACCGAGCTCGGTGAGAAGCAAATTCACAGGGTTGATTTGGTTAGAGAAACCGAAGAAAAAGTGAAGATGACCCGATATAGTCTGAAAGTTGCTTCAGATCGACAAAAGTCATACGCGAATTTGAAAAGAAAATAAATTGAGTTTCAGGTGGGTGATAAAGTATTTCTAAAAGTATCCCCGTGGAAGAAAATATTGAGATTTGGTCGAAAGGGCTAATTGAGTCCACGATTCATAGGGCTGTACGAAGTTATTGAAAGGATTGGACCAGTAGCTTACCGATTAGCTTTGCCAGCGGAGTTGGAGAGAATACACAACGTGTTCCATGTGTCGATGTTGCGACGATATCGTTCCGATCCTTCGCATGCAATTCCTCTGACTGCAATTGAGATACGATCGGATACGACCTACGAAGAGGAACCAATTAAGATTTTGGCTCGAGTGGTTAAACAGTTGAGGAATAAAAGTATAGCCTTAGTGAAAGTGTTGTGGCAAAAACATGGTGTAGAAGAGGCTACGTGGGAACCGGAAGAAGCCGTGAGAGAACAGTACCCAAACCTTTTTATCGGTAAGATTTTTGGGGACGAAAATCCCTAAAAGGGGGAGAGTTGTAACAACCCGATTTTGGGGCTAGTCGAAATAGTGGTTTTGGAACCACTAATCCGAGATCGAAGAAAATTATTTTGATATTATTTTATGGGGTATGGCATGATTATATGAGTACATAAAAATTTTGGTGCATTAATTGTAGTGATTGCATGCTTAATTTCGAAAAAGGACTAAAACGCATAAAGTGCGAAAGTTTTGTTTTACAAGTAAAAGGTTTCAAATAGCTATAGAATATTAAATTGGAGGTCCTTAAAGAGCAATTAGGCCTTTAGAGGAGTGTTGGCCGGCCATAGGGACAAAGATAAGACATGGTTAATGGTTAGGTGTAGTTTGGTGACTTAATTGATAAATAAAATAAAATAAAGAACAGCTATCATCTTTTCCATTTTTTCTTCTTCTTCCACCGAAAATAGCAACAAGAATAGGAGTTTGGAAGCTTGAAATTTTCAGCAACTCACACTCCTTGCAAGTAAGTAATTTTGGTGATCATTCTTGATAATTTTTGTACTTTTGGGACCCTTGTAGCATGATCTAGCTAATGTGGGGACTATTCTGCAAAATGGTTGAGATTCTAGGATTTTTCCATGTGAGTAATTATGTTTTTGCTGAAATTTTATGAAAGAAAATGAATCTTGGTTGTTAAATACACAACTTTTGTAAAAAGGGTTTCCATGAAAACACCAAAAAGGACCTTTTTTGTAAAGGTTATAAAATAGGTGGAAAATGTGTGTAATAATTGGAATTGTGAGTTGCTATAAGAAAGAATATGAATCGGCTAGGCTTGAGTGTTTGAAAAATGAACACATTTCATTTTACGAGCCTAGGGGCAAAATAGTAATTTTGTAAAAGTCTAAGGGCAAAACAGTAATTTTGCCAAAATAGGAATTTTGGAGTAATTTGATTAATGTGGTTATTTAATGAGCTAAATATGTCATTATAGAACAAGAAGAACGTGGAATCAACCTTGACCGAGGAAAAGGCAAGGTTTCGGACTAAATTACAAATTGACATATTTTGTATCGAGGTAAGTTTATGTGTAAATGATACATCCTTTTTACTTATGTTTTTACATATTAATGTATTGAGTGAAATGCGAATGAATATTGTTGATATCTATTAAAATGATAGAAAGTGAGGAAATTCTCGGATGAACCTTCGGATTAGGAAATGGATATGGATAAACATCCGTGGTCATATTATTATTGTGGGCTGTGTGCGATACCACCGTATTTATTATTATTGGTGGGTTGTGTGCGATACCACCGTGAACATGTGATTATTGGTGGGCTGTGTACGATACCACCTTGTTATTTATTAATGGTGAGCTGTGTGCGAAACCACCGTGTATCCAGTATTATTCTGAAGTGTTCATCGAGAAACTTTGTCTAAGTGAAATTACATGTGGCTTTGTGGTGATAAGTGCAGGGTATAAGTGCATATAAATGTGAGCAAGGTTTATGATAAGTGTTTGTGATGTGGTAAGATTTGCAATGTGTAAGTATAATTACAAGGATCTGAATTGTTCTTGATTAGTATATAATGTTCTTGATTGCTAACGATGTGGTGTGATGTTCATTGTTTACATATAGACTTACTAAGCTTAAAGCTTACTCCCTTCTATTTTCCCTTGTTTTATAGTGTCGAAGAGCCAGCTCGGGATACAGAGACCGTCGGAGGATCACCCATACTATTCACGCATTTTGGTATAGTTAGATTTAGCATTTTGAGTATGGCATGTATAGGGACTTAGTCTTTTATCAAATGTCATATTGTTTTCGCCAAATGAGTTGGCTTATTTGAAGATAAATTCTTTTGTATAAGGCCATAGTTGATGGCTACCTCTTATTAATATATGAAATGATGATGTTATTCATGAATGTGCAAGTTGTATGGTTGAGTGATTGGTATGTTTATGCATGAATGAGTTGGTTTCTTGATGTGGCCACTGTTGGTGCAAGTAAGGGTGGAAAAAAGGGCTTGGTAAATAGCCTTATCCTTGTCCACACGGGTAGACACACAGGCGTGTGTCTAAGTCATGTATGACACACGGTCTGCCCCATGGGCGTGTGGTTTGACCATGTGTCCCCCTGCATCCTAAGTTGGCAAATCAGAATGCCTAGTAGTAACCACACGGGCTGAGACACGGCTGTGTGTCTCAATCGTGTGGAAGACACGGCCCTAGGAAATGGGCACGTGCCTAGGCCGTGTGAAGTCTGCACTTGATTTAAGAATTTAATTTGCTACACGGCTTAAGGACACGGGCGTGTGTCTTGGCCGTGTGACCTTATTAGGTTGATGACGTCAGAAACAGAATGTCAAGGTTTTTGCACACGGGCTAAGACACTGGCGTGTCATGGCCGTATGTGGGACACGGGCCATGGACACGGGCATGTGTCAGGCTGTGTGAAAACCTCTGTAGGTTCGAATTGAGAAATAAATCTACACGGGTTTGGAACACGGGCATGTGATATGCCACATGGGCGTGTCTCTTCTTCCACACGGGCGTGTGGACATTTCGAGGAAAATTTTCTAAGTTTTTCCGGAGATCTTCTAAAGAATTCGGTTTGATCCCGAACCGTTCCGATAGGGAGTTTTGGGCCTCGTAGGCTTGTTTAAGGGGTGATATGAAGGTTTATGAAAAGTTTTATTGTTGTGTGGAAACTCATGTCTCGGTTTTGTGTGATTGCTTACATTTAAGTCTGGTAATGCCTCGTACCCTGTTCTGGTGTCGAATACGGGTAAGGGGTGTTATAAAGGGTTTCTTTGCATTCGTGTGAGGTAACAGGGACATGTCAGGTTTGAAACAGTTTAATCACACAAATCTAAAAACTATACAGATAACAGAGCTTGGTCAGAGTTATTATGCAACCTACAATTTAATTTAGTCAGGATCTAAATTGAGCATGCACATTTCAATTATGTTTCCATTAGGCGTCGTCTGGTCAGGATCACTCAGCTAATTTAGGTGCATTTCAATCACGTATGAACGAAATACAGACTTGATTTAATTGAAAACATGATCAATTGAGGCACAAACATTATAAGCATGAATCAAATAAATATTATTTAATCAAAGCAATCATCCTAGCTTAAATAAAATTAAGCTAACATTGTTGTAAACAAGAACAAAGAACACATAGAAAACATCTTCAGATTAAATTAAAGAAAAGAAAGATTAAACCCAATTCAGAGTGGCTGTCACCCAAGACTCTGATTGACGAGGCTCCTTCGTTCCTTTGCTTTGCTCCTTTGCTGATGGCTCTCCAAGGTGGCCGACCAAGAGTTCTTTAAGAGGCTTAACTGATAAAATCCCTATGAAGAGATGATGCTAGGCGTGGGAATGGAAAAGACTAAGAGAATTTGGAGAGAAGAGAGAATGATGAATGATGAAAATGAATGAGGAATGATTGAGGGATGATGAATGAGGGAATGAGAGGGTCTTATTTATAGGTGAGGAGAGGGGGATAGTTTGCTAAAAATAGTCGATGTTAACCTCTTTAAATCTCCTCAAATTGTGGCCGGCCATGCTTAGTGCCTTTTGATTTGATTTTTGCTTGATTTTTAAGCAATTTTGGATGCCACACAACTTAGGAGTGAGACTCGGTCAATCGTAAATCTTCGGGCAAATCTCTAATTTCTTCAACACTGCAAGGACCTTGTGTAATTAAACCAAAGAATGGATTAAATGGACAGCCATGTGTAGTCGAATATTGGGTTGACTTGGTCTCCAATTTGGACGGTTTTGTAATCCAGCAAAGCTATCAGACCTGTCCAGAATAAATCAACAAGTTAGAGGACCAAAGAATAAAATTTATCCAATTTAATTAATTAATTAAAACCCAAATTATTAATGAAATGTTTTAAAATGAATTATTAAATATAAATTTATATTTTATTATTTAATTTAATCATGCATGGCCCACTTTATGTCTTAAAAAATATAATAAATTCAAATTAATATAAAATAAGCCATTTATTGCATGAAAACTATATAATAAAGCATAAAATCACATTTTTATAATTTCTATGTCCTAATTTCATATTTTCACATATTTCATTAATTTATTAAACATTTGCTTAGTTTTAACAACGGATTTAAGTAAAAGGGTGATAAATTACATAGGAAAAATCCTATATATTTTTCCTTTTACACACCCCAAAACTTAAATCATTGCTCGTCCCGAGTAATGTTTATGCACAACAAAAGGTCTTGCTAAGGAAAAATTGCTAATTGTGTAAGCAGCATCAATCTTTGTCCCATAATCATGCATTAATAACTTCATGCTTATCGATCTTCTTTATTAACAAGCAATTCATATGCAAACATTCCTTAAGATTATACTAAGCTTCAAAATATGTCAACATGAATCATAGTTTGCATGTATGTCACATCCCTAGATAACATTCTTAATTCAACATAATTTCCTATCAATCAAGCAAACAATCACAAGGCTTATTTATGATCTTCATGTGTTGAACTCAGGACTTCCTCTCCACTAATGTAGGTGACATAATCATCAAATCAATAGGTCTTTTATAAGGTTGTAATGGGGCTCGGTTAAAGGTAGGGATTTTGTAACATCCTGAAATTCAGGAATTTATGTTTTACATTATATCATACGATAGGCTAGTCAATAGTGTTAGTTGTGTATGTTTAGGGACCCTAAGAAGGCTATGGGTTGAGTTGGGCCTTAGTAAAATTTTTGTGTTTAAGCACTTTAAGGAGAGAAGGTAAGTAGCATCAAGACTTAAGGAAATAAATGTGTATTTTGCTAGCACAAGTGGAGCACATGGTGGAGTGGTGTGGCGTCAAGTGGAGAGCATTGAGGGAAGGGGTTCGAAACCCATCTATTGCAACTTTTGGGACTTAAATTTTCGAGCTTCTCAAGTGTTGTATGGTAAGTGTCGGCCATGGCATCAAAGAAGGAAATGAAGACTTTTCTAATGTTGGAAAGAAGACTAAGAAAATATGGTAAGGAGGAAAGCAAGGGAAAAAGAAGGAAATAAATAAAGGAAAGGGATAAGGTGGGGGAACATGTTGGCCGAATCAAAAGGAGGTGTTTTGGAAAGAAATTTTGGGTCAACCTTAATCCTTTTGGTGCTTGGGATACACGGTTTTGTTGGGAGAAAAAGAGGAGCCGAATTTTCCTAGCCTATTTGCAAGTTTGTGCATGAAAGGCCTATTTTCTCTTTTGAACATTTTTGGTACTCTTTTCCAACCTTTTTCCTTTGTTGCCAAAACACAAAATGATCAAAACACTCAAAGCATTTTGCTCACTTTTTCCTTTGTGTTAGCCGAATTATCTAACACTTCTTTTTCCATCTTTTCTTTTCTTTTTACCATTTCTTCAACCTTTCTACCTTTTTCCTAAATCGACATTACCATATGACCGAATCTTCTTTGTTCATTTCTTCCAATAGCCGAATCCTCTTAGTCACTATCTCGTCTCCATTCTTCCGTGTTGGACATTTCTCTTTGGTTGAACGGGTAAGGGGCTTCATTCTATTCTTATCTTTCTTTCTAGCCGAATGTGTGTTCATCACTATTCGGTTGTTCTACTTGTTTCTAAACCGAAATATCAATTTCTCTTACTCCCTCATATCTTGATCATTTTTTTTTCGTAGTGTTCTAGTGGATGGCTGAATATCACATCCTTGCCGATTCATCTCTAATCTTAAGTCAATCGGTGGAAGTCGGATCTATTATCATTATGGTAAGGAGTTTCTTTATGGATCATTTCGATCTCTCAATACTTGGTTATTCCGTTAAAACGGAATGATAGATTTGACTAATCGATTGTTATAGGGATTAAATCGCTCATTTTCTCTACTCGTTGGTTCTTCGGAAGTAGAGGTAAGCCGAATCCTATCCCTAAACAACTACTTTCTCTCATAGTAGTATTTTACTGACCAGGACTTTTTCAATGGAGGCAAGTGGTAACGATTTAAAAGGAAAAGCAATAGGAGAACACCAAAGGAGTGGATTTGCAATTCCTACTCCTAAGTTCAAACGTAGGGCGGTATCGGCAGTTCGGGATTTCCCACCGGGTTGTGGACCATCATCCGGTGAGAATAGACAAATCGTGGTCGTTCACGATACTAAGGGTAAGCATTTCATTAGATCGTCTGATTTAGATTAATAAAACCTCGTTTGTTTGTTAATCGAGTGTAATGGTGATTTAGGTGCCGACGATCAAGAAGGTTTAGTCCTTACCGTAATTAGGTGTGTAATCTCACACCGAAATCCGTAGATTCGAGATTCGATATTACGTTGGAAAAGTAGATCGTTATAATTTACAGAGTTAAAAAAAATCGTAATATGGCATAAATTGAGTAACTTTCTTAAATTAATATTATTTTCTAAAGATCTATCAAAATCGGTATTAAATTGCTAAATTACAAAAATGCCCGTATGGGGCGATTTACCAAAATGCCCCTAAGGGCCAATTTACCAAAATACCCCTATGGGCCGATTTGCTAGAATGACTTAGTGGGCCGAACTATTAAAATGCTTTATTGGGCTGGATCACCAAAATTTTTCAATAGAATAATGGTTGTTATTTATATGCGAATACTTTATGTTATTATGTATGTTGCATTTTTTTACATTTTGCATGGGATGGGAAAATTGTATGAAGAGCAGTGTAGCCTGGTGGCATTGCCACAAATTGTATATTATTGTGCCTATATTATGATTTCAGTGGTTTGAGCACAAAAATAAAATGCTATAGCAGTTTGACTGCAAATTTGGTATGAGCGGCGGGGTGGGTTGACATGATCCCCACAGGTGTGATTGGCTGGTCGGGGGTGTGATGGATGGATTGGGTTGGGTTTCATACATTTACTTCATTTAATTATTGTTATGTAAATGGGCTTAGGCCCAAGATTATGCTATACGGGTTCAGGCCCAGTGGATGACAGTAAGGGGATTATACACTGAGTTCTACTAACTCACCCCATTCTCTTAGTCCTTGCAGGTAATGATCAGTAATGAGGACTTGGGCCCATGGATGACTCGGTGGAGGCCATACTTTGGAAATAATATTTTCAAACCTTAGTAAATTTCTTTTCTTTTTATTTCGTTACTTTTACTATTTTGGGTTTAAAGTTATAATAAGGCCATTGGGATTTTTATTTCGGTTTTATGTTTGACGTATTTATTTTCCATGAATTGTTTTAAACGAGGATTTTTCTAAAATCATAAATAACGGTTTTTCTTCAAATTTAACAACAAACGGATTTCATAGTAAATATGTACAAATAATTTAACTTGGATTTTTCCTGCAAATTATCAATAATATTTTCAAAAGTCACGGTTTTAAAAGATCACTAGTTCGATTATCGATTCTTCAATCAACCTCTAGATATTAGTAGTATTTTATCGATTAATTATAACTGAACTTTTTTTCTTAACTATAACCAAATAATGTCAACTTTAGTTCTTTATACGTTTTCTTTATGTGACATACTAGATTCGGTCATATCGCATGGGTTGGGTTTGGGGTGTTACATTTTATGCTATCAGAGCCGGTTGCAAAACTCGGCTGTGGTTTGGGTTCAAAAATGTTTTCTAAAACTGCTTGAAATTTGATTTATAAATACATATTTTAAAGGAAGTATGGCACCACGGGTATCCGGCACCAAGTCAGTAAGTTTTGTTTTCATTATTGTGGTATGACTGTAGTAAGAAAACTTCACAAAATAGAGATACTCTAGAACTTTTAGCTTTAGGAGCTGAAACTATAGAGATTGAGACTTTAGGATATGTTTTGCGAAAACAACTTTACTTCTTATACTCCATAAAATATTATTTAATAAACACTGAATATGCATACTGATTCATAAACACTGAATATGCATACTGATTCATAAGACTCTTAATCAGATTAAATCGACATTAGAAAACATGAGCGCTAGAGGACGTGGACGTGGACATATGTCTAAAATGGACGCACCTGCGTCACCGGTGACTGAATCTGGGTCACATGACCGAATGAGAGAGGACGACGCTCTGTCCCAAGCGATGTTACGAGTTCTGGAAAGGGTTGCTGGAGCAAGAACTAGGTCAGCAGCTCGTGGGTCGATATCGGAGTGACTCAGATCGAATGGGGCCGAAGTCTTTAGGGGTATTTTAGGTGTAGCCCCAAGTGTAGCGGAGTACTGGCTTGAGGCGGTGGAGTAGATTATGGACGATCTAGATTGTACAGTTGAGCAGAAACTGAAAGGGGTTGTGTCATTACTGAGAGACGAGGCGTATCAGTGGTGTCTCACTGTTCGTGAAGGCACTCAGGCTGATCGTATTACCTGGGATTTCTTTAAGATAGCATTCCAAGGAAAATATGTCGGGGCTAGTTATGTGGATGCCAGAAGGAAAGAATTCCTAAATCTGGTACAAGGAGGTAGGTTTGTGGTAGCTTATGAGGCAGAGTTTCTGCGTCTGAGTCGGTATGCCCGGGGTATAGTGCCGACTGATCATGAACGCTGTGTGCGTTTTGAGGATGGATTGCGTGATGATTTGCGGGTACTGATAGCCCCATAGAAGGAGAGGAATTTTGCCACACTGGTGGAAAAAGCTAAGATTGCTGAAGAAGTAAAACACTCGGAACGAAAAAATAGAGACAAGGATAGGGGCAGGAGCAAGAGAGACTCTGGGTATTCAGGTCCTGCGAGAGGTTTCCAGAAAAGGGCCAGGAATGAGGGGCGAGTTCGAGTGGGTGCTCCACCACTACTGTCGATTCTGACCTTGCGTGGATTGTGGGAAACTTCACTCGGGTGAATCTTTGGCGGCAGAGAATTGGTGGTTGTTTCAGATGTGTATCCAAGGATCATCGGTTTAGGGATTGCCCTCGAAAGCCTGATCAAACTCAGGCAGTTCATAACATATTTGCGCAGTCGGCTAGAGGCACTCAGCAGCCGCCGAGAGGCCGTGGGCTAGGTCGAGGTGGTAATGGCGTAGGATGAGGTCAAGGTGCAACGGGTAGAGGTACCGGTAATAGGGGTAACACGGAGGCGAGACAGCCAGGGTTGGTCTATGCAGTCAGACGTCGAGAGGATGGCGATGCACCAGATGTCATAACCGGTACGTTCTTCATATCAGATGTACCTTTTACCGCATTGATAGACATTGGATCCACCCATTCGTATGTTGCATGTGTTGTGTCTGGAACTCTGAATATTAAATCTGAGATTACTGCTAGAGAAACAACTGTGATTAGCCCTTTAGAACAGTCTGTAGTAGTAAATAAGTTGTTTAGGGATGTGCCCTTAGAGGTTCAGGGGGTAGTATTTCTGGCAGATTTGATGGAACTGCCGTTCGGGGAGTTCGATCTTATTTTGGGCATGGACTGGCTTGTTAAACATCGTGCGAACTTGGATTTTGCTACAAAGCAGATGGTACTAAGAACTTCGGAGGATAAGGAAGTGTTGATGAGAGGTGAAAGAAGAAATTATCTATATAATGTGGTATCTGCTTTAAAGGCAGAAAGGTTGGTACGAAAGGGGTGTGGAGCATTCATAGCCTTTATCAGTGCTTTGGATGCCAAAGAGTTGTCAGTTGAGAGTGTTAGAACGGTGAAAGAGTTTTCAGACATCTTTTCCGAGGAGCTTCCAGGATTGCCTCCGGATCGGGAGGTAGAATTTGGTATTGAGCTGTTTCCAGGAACGGCTCCGGTGTCCATTGCTCCTTATAGAATGGCACCGAAGGAGCTCGTGGAACTTAAAGCTCAAATTCAAGAGTTGTTGGATCCTGGATTTATTCGACCAAGTGTGTCACCGTGGGGAGCACCGGTGTTGTTCGTTAAGAAAAAGGATGGGTCGATGCTTATGTGCATCGATTATGGACAATAAAATAAGTTGACGATCAAGAACAAGTATCCGTTACCGAGGATTGATGATCTGTTCGATCAGCTACGAGGAGCTTCAGTTTTCTCAAAGATAGACTTGAGATCGGGGTATCACCAGCTTAAGGTCAATGAGGTGGATATTCACAAGACTGCGTTCCGAACCCGATATGGGCATTACGGGTTCTTAGTGATGCCGTTCGGGTTGACTAATGCACCAGCTGCATTTATGGACATGATGAATCGAGTCTTCCAACCTTACCTAGACCGGTTTGTGGTTGTGTTCATAGATGACATCCTGGTGTACTCAAAGACTGAAGAAGAGCATGATTCGCATCTACGGGTATATTGCAGATTTTGAGGGAGAAGCAGCTGTATGCCAAATTCAGTAAGTGTGAATTTTGGTTGAAGGAAGTGACCTTTTTGAGGCATGTTGTGTCTGCCGAGGGAATTAGAGTTGATCCCCGGAAGGTCGAGGCTATGTTGGTCTGGAAGCCACTGAAGTCAGTGGCAGAAATCTGAAGTTTTCTAGGTTTGGCTGGGTATTATAGGCATTTTGTTGAGGGGTTTTCGTTGATTGTTGCACCCCTAACTAAGCTGTTGCGTAAAGGAGTAACGTTTGTGTGGTCAGAGAAGCAGCAAGAGAGCTTTGAGAAATTGAAGAAGATTCTGACAGAGGCACCAGTATTGATTCAACCTGAGGCTAGTAAGGAGTTTATTGTTTATTGTGATGCGTCACACACGGGCTTGGGATGTGTGTTGATGCAAGGGGGGAAAGTGGTAGCTTATGTATCTCGTCAATTAAGGCCGCATGAGATTAACTATCCCACTCATGATTTGGAGTTAGCTGCAGTGGTGTTTGCTCTGAAGATTTGGAGACACTATCTGTACGGAGAGAAGTCAATTATCTACACAGATCATAAGAGTCTGAAGTACCTCCTTACCCAAAAGGATTTGAACTTAAGACAGCGGAGGTGGATAGAATTGTTGAAGGATTATGACTTCTCAATTGAGTATCACCCAGGTAAAGCTAACATAGTGGCAGATGCGTTGAGTCGTAAGGTGATATCGAATTTGAGACCGATGTTCGCTCATCTTAGCCTTTATGAAGATGGTAGTCTGTTAGCCGAACTTCAAGTGAAGCCGACATGGGTAAGCCAGATTAAGGAAAAGCAGTTGTTAGATGAAAGGTTGGGTTCTCGACTTCAGCAAGTGGAAAGTGGTGAGATAGGGGATTTTGGATTAAATAGTGATGGAGTATTGTGTTTCCGTGGAAGAGTTTGTATGCCCAGGGATTCAGAATTAAGACAAATGATTCTGCGTGAGGCGCATAATAGCCCATATGCTATGCACCCCGGAGGAAATAAGATGTACCGAGACCTCCGTGAGCAATATTGGTGGCCAGGGTTGAAACGAGAGGTTACTGACTTCGTGAGCAAGTGCTTGACATGTCAGCAGGTGAAGGCGGAGCATCAACTGCCTTCAGGGTTATTGCAACCGGTGAAAATTCCACTATGGAAATGGGAAAGGATAACGATGGATTTTGTTAGTGGGTTACCTTAACACCTACTAAGAAAGATTCAGTATGGGTGATAGTGGATCGGTTAACGAAGTCTGCTCATTTCTTACCTGTTCGTACGGATTATTCGTTGCAGAAGTTAGACAAGTTGTATGTAGCATAAGTCGTGAGGTTACATGGGGTACCAGTGTCTATTATATCGGACAGGGATCCTAGGTTTACATCACGGTTTTGGAAGGCTTTACATGAAGCTTTGGGTACAAGACTAAATTTCAGTACGGCATTTCATCCGTAGACAGATGGTCAGTCGGAGAGAGTAATCCAGATTCTAGAAGACATGTTAAGGGGCTGTGTGATCGACTTCAGGGGTAGTTGGGAAGATTTTCTACCGTTGGCAGAGTTTGCATACAACAACAGCTATCAATCCAGTACCCAAATGGTACCCTACGAGGCGTTGTATGGTCGTAGGTGTCGTACTCCTACCTGTTGGACTGAACTAGGCGAACGACAGTTATTTGGTCCTGAGTTGATCTCGGAGACGGAGGAAAAAGTTAAGGTAATTCGGGCATGGTTAAAAGAAGCTTCGGACAGATAGAAATCATATGCGGATCTGAAGTGTAAGGATATAGAGTTCTCTGAGGGAGATCAGGTCTTTTTGAAGGTCTCACCTAGGAAGAAGATTTTAAGATTTCGGCGGAAAGGCAAGTTGAGCCCTAGGTTCATTGGACCTTACCGTGTATTGAAGCGTGTTGGGCCAGTGGCTTATCAACTTGAGCTACCTCCGGAGTTAAGTTAGATACTTAGCGTATTTCATGTTTCGATGTTAAGGCGTTATCGTTCGGATCCGTCTCATGTTGTGCCAGTGGAGGAAGTTAAGATAAGACCTGACTTGTCCTTTGAAGAAGAGCCAGTGCAGATTTTAGATCGGGATATTAAGGTGCTGAGAAAGAAGTCAGTTCCGTTGGTCAAAGTATTATGGCGTAATCACGGGTCAGAGGAAGCTACATGGGAGCCAGAGAACATGATTCGGCAGTAATATCCTCATCTCTTCTAATCAGGTAAATTTTGAGGTCGAAATTTCTTTAAGGGGGTAGAATTGTAACATCCTGAAATTCGGGAATTTATGTTTTACATTATATCATACGATAGGCTTGTCAATAGTGTTAGTTGTGTATGTTTAGGGACCCTAAGAAGGCTATGGGTTGAGTTGGGCCTTAGTAAAATTTTTGTGTTTAAGCACTTTAAGGAGAGAAGGTAAGTGGCATCAGGACTTAAGGAAATGAATGTGTATTTTGCTAGCACAAGTGGAGCACATGGTGGAGTGGTGTGGCGTCAAGTGGAGAGCATTGAGGGAAGGGGTTCGAAACCTATCTATTGCAACTTTTGGGACTTAAATTTTTGAGCTTCTCAAGTGTTGTATGGTAAGTGTCGGCCATGGCATCAAAGAAAGAAAGGAAGACTTTTCTAATGTTGGAAAGAAGACTAAGAAAATATGGTAAGGAGGAAAGCAAGGGAAAAAGAAGGAAAGAAATAAAGGAAAGGGATAAGGTGGGGGAACATGTTGGCCGAATCTTAGGGAGGTGTTTTGGAAAGAAATTTTGGGTCAACCTTAATCCTTTTGGTGCTTGGGATACACGGTTTTGTTGGGAGAAAAAGAGGAGCCGAATTTTCCTAGCCTATTTGCAAGTTTGTGCATGAAAGGCCTATTTTCTCTTTTGAACATTTTTGGTACTCTTTTCCAACCTTTTTCCTTTGTTGCCAAAACACAAAATGATCAAAACACTCAAAGCATTTTGCTCACTTTTTCCTTTGTGTTAGCCGAATTATCTAACACTTCTTTTTCCATCTATTCTTTTCATTTTACCATTTCTTCAACCTTTCTACCTTTTTCCTAAATCGACATTACCATATGACCGAATCGTCTTTGTTCATTTCTTCCAATAGCCGAATCCTCTTAGTCACTATCTCGTCTCCATTCTTGCATGTTGGACATTTCTCTTTGGTTGAACGGGTAAGGGGCTTCATTCTATTCTTATCTTTCTTCCTAGCCGAATGTGTGTTCATCACTATTCGGTTGTTCTACTTGTTTCTAAACCGAAATATCAATTTCTCTTACTCCCTCATATCTTGATCATTTTTTTTTCGTAGTGTTCTAGTGGATGGCTGAATATCACATCCTTGCCGATTCATCTCTAATCTTAAGTCAATCGGTGGAAGTCGGATCTATTATCATTATGGTAAGGAGTTTCTTTATGGATCATTTCGATCTCTCAATACTTGGTTATTCCGTTAAAACGGAATGATAGATTTGACTAATCGATTGTTATAGGGATTAAATCGCCATTTTCTCTACTCGTTGGTTCTTCTAAGTAGAGGTGTTTCGAATCCTATCCCTAAACAACTACTTTCTCTCATAGTAGTATTTTACCACTGTGACTTTTTCAATGGAGGCAAGTGGTAACGATTTAAAAGGAAAAGCAATAGGAGAACACCAAAGGAGTGGATTTGCAATTCCTACTCCTAAGTTCAAACGTAGGGCGGTATCGGCAGTTCGGGATTTCCCACCGGGTTGTGGACCATCATCCGGTGAGAATAGACAAATCGTGGTCGTTCACGATACTAAGGGTAAGTGTTTCATTAGATCGTTTGATTTAGATTAAAAAAACCTCATTTGTTGGTTAATCGAGTGTAATGGTGATTTAGGTGCCGACAATCAAGAATGTTTAGTCCTTACCGTAATCAGGTGTGTAATCTCACACCGAAATCCGTAGATTCGAGATTCGATATTATGTTGGAAAAGTAGATCGTTATAATTTACAGAGTTAAAAATAATCGTAATATGGCATAATTCGAGTAACTTGCTTAAATTAATATTATTTTCTAAAGATCTATCAAAATCGGTATTAAATTGCTAAATTACAAAAATGCCCCTATGGGCCGATTTACCAAAATACCCCTAAGGGCCGATTTACCAAAATGCCCCTATGGGCCGATTTGCTAGAATGCCTTAGTGGGCCGAATTATTAAAATGCTTTATTGGGCTGGATCACCAAAATTGTTTAATAGAATAATGGTTGTTATTTATATGTGAATACTTTATGTTATTATGTATGTTGCATTTTTTACATTTTGCATGGGATGGGAAAATGGTATGAAGAGCAAGATGTAGCTCGTGGCATTGCCACAAATTGTATATTATTGTGCCTAAATTATGATTTCAAAGTGGTTTGAGCACAAAAATAAAATGCTATAGCAGCTTGACTGCAAATTTGGTATGAGCGGCGGGGTGGGTTGACTTGATCCCACAGTGTGATTGGTGGTCGGGGTGTGATGGATGGATTGGGTTGGGTTGCATACATTTACTTCATTTAATTATTTTTATGTAAATGGGCTTAGGCCCAAGATTATGCTATACGGGTTCAGTGCCTAGTGGATAACAGTAAGGGATTATACACTCGAGTTCTAGTAACTCACCCCATTCTCTTAATCCTTGCAGTAATGATCGAATGAGGACTTGGGCCCATGGATGACTCGGTGGAGGCCATACTTTGGAAATAATATTTTCAAACCTTAGTAAATTTCTTTTCCGCTTATTTCGTTACTTTTACTATTTTGGGTTTAAAGTTGTAATAAGGCCTCTGGGATTTTTATTTCGGTTTTATGTTTGACGTATTTATTTTCCATGAATTGTTTTAAACGGGGATTTTTCTAAAATCATAAACAACGGTTTTTCTTCAAATTTAACAACAAACGGATTTCATAATAAATATGTACAAATAATTTAACTTGGATTTTTCCTGCAAATTATCAATAATATTTTCAAAAGTCACGGTTTTAAAAGATCACTAGTTCGATTATCGATTCTTCAATCAACCTCTAGATATTAGTTCTTTATACGTTTTCTTTATGTGACATACTAGATCCGGTCATATCGCATGGGCCGGGTTTGGGGTGTTACAGATTTTAAGAGATGGGACATTTCGATTTTAAAAAATCTTAACCTTTAACTTTGTCTTGGTTTTCTCGTAATACAAGTAGGGATTTTAAGAGATGGGACATTTCGATTTTAAAAAATCTTAACCTTTAGCTTTGTCTTGTTTTCTCGTAATACAACATTTTTCTTTAAGTGAACCTTTGGAACACCCCCAAACTTATTTTGAACTCAAGCTCATACATTTTTCCTTTTTTTTGAGACTGAGCAAACTTTTCTTTGCTCTTTTTTTTTAAGCATGAGCACATACATCTTTATGAAAATTTCCTCAAATGTTGATTCCCAAGACTACTTTAGTTAAGATAGATGCACAAAATTAGGATAACTTTAAAAAGATGGTAATTGGCTTATAATGTAGGTTCATTACAAAAAAAAAGGTCTTTAAGCTCAAAATTACAGTTTCAAGGGTCTAATATCATAGGGTTGGCTTGAAAAGGCTCAAACGGTCCAAAGAAATAGTGCCTATATCATTTTAGATTTTTATGTCCCCTAGGATTTCGCCTCAAGAAATTTACTAAGTCAATTCTAAAGATATAAACCTTCATGCATGTCTAATCTCAAAAGAAACTAAGTTTTCATGGCAAACATTACTAAGGCTAAGATCATACAAGCATTCCATTCTTCATGATAACATAATTTCACTTAGATAAAATCGTCATTCATACTTGCATACAAACTATCTCAGTAAAAAAAATATCTCTAAACATTCATTTATTAAAACATACTTATGAAATAAATGATTTAAACATACTTGAAAAAAATTTAAAAGTTTGAGCAATTTATTTTCCTTACCCCCCTTTAAAAAGAAGCAATGTCCTCATTGCAAGAACAAAGTAATGAATGAAAACTGAACACCAGGTAGGGTTGTAAAGAAAGAGAGGTGAGTCATTAAGACTGCTTAAATACCAAGTATTCCCTAATAACCCAATCCTAGACATGTTCATTCCCATTACGACATCACTTAGTCTTATTCTTTCTAAAGAGTGTTAAGTTTGTTCATGCTTGCTATGTTTTATTTTGCAAAAATTAAATCCTAATTATGAAAGAAATAAATTCCTAAGGACCTAAAATTAAATAAATAAATAACAAGACAAGAATCCCCCCTTTTATTTTTCTGACTCATTCTCCTTGTCTTCTTTAGCTCCATGTCAGCTTGCATCGTCAGTATCTTACATCCATGTCTCAAAGATAGCATCTGGGAACTCAGGAACAAAAGTATTAGAGATATTCTTAAAAGTATTTCGAATTGAGTCATCTCTAATTTTTGCATATTTCCAATAAGTTTGTTGTTGATTGTGCATGAACTTGTACATATCCATCAAAATTGACAACTCTGATTTCCTTGAAGTACTTGTAGAAGTCGGCATGGGAATTGTATATTCAGGTTCAACACTTAGCTTGACCGGTTCTTCTTCTGGCTCAACCCTTGGTTCAGGAATGTTCGGTTCCTTATCAGATTCTTCCTCTTCAATGTTTGTAACTGAATTAGCTTCAGCTTCAGTTCCATCTGTTGACAACTTGGTATCCGGCTCAGTTGGCTCTTCTTGCTCGCCTTGATTCAGGTCATGCACCCTCTCTACTAATCTTTCAAGATCATAATTTTTAATGCATCCTTGAACATATCACCCCTTCGGTAACACCCCAAACCCGGCCTAGAAGTTAGGCCAGAATCTGGAATGTCACATTACAGGCACACTTCAAAACGATTTTACTATTTAACCATTTAAGGCCCAAAAGCCCAAAACCCTTGTATCTTGTTAAGTTAAGATGATAAGGCCATCTTTTAAGAAAACATTCATATGTTGAGTTGTTTTAGAAACCATGTTAACTTTAGAAATTTTATTTAAGTTTAATAACTGGATAGTTGAAACAATAATAACAAAACCCAAAATGAAAAGTCAATTAGGAGATACATGGCCTTATTACAATCCAATGAAAAACAAAGTATTTAAAAATAAATTCATTTGAACAAATTAAAAACATTTTATCAGCTTGTAGTGTGGCCATCTCCGAGTCCTCTCCCACGCTGAAAGCCGCCTATTCAGATCACCAAAACATAAAAAAAAGGGGTGTGAGTTTCGAAACTCAGTGTGCACAACCCTTGGCAATCAAATCACATACAAATATTCACATCGGGCCTCAGCCCTATCAAAATCAGTGGTCTTGGGCCTTAGCCCACAATGACCTCATATCATATCATATAGTATCATATACAAACAAGATAATGCAAAATCCATCCCAATAATCCACCCGCTACACACACCATTTCCCTTCCAACCATTACACACCTGTGGGGATTTCTAAATCAACCCACCCATCCTCTACACACCAGAGGTAGCCCGGTTGCGGTACTACCGAACGTTGCAGCAAAGCTGCTAATCATATAATGGGCCTAAAGCCTTCGGTGGATCCATGGCCATACGACTATGCGATCCTCAAATCTTCCTCCGTACCATAATTCCCACCCATATGCATCCTAAGCAGAATATCATATGAATGCATCAAACACACGAGTAACATCCATAAACTCATATTCGTCACATAGGGGTATTTTAATCATTTCACTACCTAGGGGTATTTTTGTAATTCTACCCTACAGGGGTATTTTGGTAATTTGGCAAAATAGGGGTATCTTGGTAATTTTGCAAGACAGGGGTATTTTGGTACTTTTACAAAATAGGGGTATTTTAGTACTTTTGCAAAACAGGGGTATTTTGGTACTTTTACAAAACAGGGGTATTTTAGTAATTTTACAAATATAAGGGTACTTTAGTAATTTTTACAAATATAAGGGTATTTTAGTAATTTTACAAATATAAGGGTATTTGAGGTGAGGGAACAAGCAACAAGGGTTCGGGAAGAGTAGAGATTTGGCTAGGAAGGATGATAGTAATTTCGACAATGAGGGGAATTGGCTTAGCAAAAATTCGGCAAAAAGGCAAAAACCATTTGAGGGGGAGAATAAAACTAGAGAATGCTCAAAAAAACCCTTCAAGCATTCGGCCCCTCTCGTTTTAAAGCCACAGACCGAACACTCCCCTCCCTTAGAGTCCCATTCGACACCATCACATCTTTACTCCCCATCTCTTAACTTTTCTCTCCGATAATACCTTCATCTTATCCGAAATCTCCTCCACAACCATCAGTCCTGCTTACTTCAAACTCTCCATGGCAAGAGTTCAAAATCCACACAACTCTTGCCGTCCACCTATGTAAAATAGAACACTCCAAAATGCACTCCTCCTGCTCGAACCTTGGACCTCTTCAGCTTTCATACACGCCACCTCATAGCTCCCAAGTGACGCTACTTGCCTCCTTGCCACAAGCTCTTTTGTGTCCTATTTTCTCTTAATCTACTTAAGAGACCTCATGCCTGAGACTAGGGTCCACTGAGCAAGAAAAAGTAATTTTTTCCCTATGGTCTCTTCTATCTCTAAGGCTTCAAATAATCCCGATAATACCTTAAAATTAATATTCGAGTGCCACACAAACACACCAACCTCGGTGCACGTAAATTTAAAGTTTCGGATTTTTGGGCGCATACAACCCAATAGGCCCAAATCTACTAGGCCGAAATTCGAGGCGTTACAATTCTACCCTCCTTAAAGAAATTTCGTCCTTGAAATTTCCAACTAACTATTAATCGTACTACCTAAGTCTCACCACTACGCTTTCATCACAAGACTCGATTTAATACCACATAAACATTGCACGATATCTGCTTTCTATACCCAAAAACATCGCATCCACACAAAACATACCCGACTTAATGGTGATTGAACAATCCCGAGCCTTATGCTCCTCGGACCGAATCTTAAACATGCTCCTCGACTTCATCCAAAGATTCACCCGATGATGCCTTCGCAATATTCGCAAGCCGGAAAGTTTGGGCGTATTTTAACATGCTTCACGAATCGGATCGACCTGAAAGATCGTGATCTCTTTTTTCTTACGACCACGCACTTAACCCGAAGTGTTTCACCAAATTCTTTAACCTCCTCCAAGACCTCCCTAACTAGTCAATCAAAGACATCAGCCCTAACACTTCCACGGCCTCCGCCACGACCTTTGCACTTCTTCTAGCGCTCATCGTTGCGTGCGTATTTACAGGTTAGAATTTTATGAAATTAGTGCATAGTTCCACTGTTTAAAAATCATTTCTTATGCGAGTGACAATTTAAAAGTTGTTTCGCGGTCGTAACTCTACTACAGGCTTAAGTTCCCTACGGGCTTTAGTCTCTAAGAACCTATTGTTTAAAGTAGCCCAATATTTAATTATAGTTCGGTTATTTAAACAAGTAACATAACAGAAAAACTTACTTGGCTCGACGTTAAGGGCTCGGTGAACCACAATGCAAGATCCTGCAAAAACTCTTTAATCCACTTGTTTAAAAAACCCAAAATATAAGGCCCATTTCACAGCCCGAGTTTTGCAACTGAGCTCTGATACCACTAAATGTAACACCCCAAACCCGGGCTAGAAGTTAGGCCCGAATCCAGAATGTCACATTACAGGCTTACTTGAAAACGATTGTTAAGTTAAGATGAAAGCCCATCTTTTAAGAAAACATTCATATGTTGAGTTATTTCGGAAACCATGTTAACTTAAGAAATTTTATTTAAGTTTAATAACTGGATAGTTGAAACAATAACAATAAAACCCAAAATGAAAAGTCAATGAGGAGATACATGGCCTTATTACAATCCAATGAAAAATAAAGTATTTAAAAATAAATTCATTTGAACATATTAAAAGGATTTTATCAGCTTGTAGTGTGGCCATCTCCGAGTCCTCTCCCACGTTGAGCCGTCTATTCAGGATCACCTGAAACATAAAAAAAGGGTGTGAGTTTCGAAACTCAGTGTGCACAACCCTTGGCAATCAAATCACATACAAATATTCACATTGGGCCTAAGCCCTATCAAAATCAGTGGTTTTGGGCCTTAGCCCACAATGACCTCATATCATATCATACCGTATCATATACAAACAAGATAATGCAAAACCCATCCCAATAATCCATCCGCTACACACACCATTTCCCTTCCAACCATTACACATCGGTGGGGATTTCTAAATCAACCCACCCATCCTCTACACACCAAAGGTAGCCCGCCGGTACTTATCAACGTTGCAAAGAAAAGTCGCTAATCATATAATGGGCTTAAAGCCTCCGGTGGATCCATGGCCATACGACTATGCGATCCTCAAATCTTCCTCCTACCATAATTCCCAGCCATATGCATCCTAAGCAGAATATCATATGAATGCATCAAACACACGAGTAACATTCATAAACTCATATTCGTCACATAGGGGTATTTTTGTCATTTCACTACCCAACGGTATTTTCGTAATTCCACCCTACAGGGGTATTTTGGTAATTTGGCAAAATAGGGGTATCTTGGTAATTTTGCAAGACAAGGGTATTTTGGTACTTTTACAAAAATAGGGGTATTTTAGTACTTTTGCAAAACAAGGGTATTTTGGTACTTTTGCAAAACATGGGTATTTTAGTGATTTTACAAATATAAGGGTATTTTAGTAATTTTTACAAATATAAGGGTATTTTAGTAATTTTTACAAATATAAGGGTATTTTAGTAATTTTACAAATATAAGGGTATTTTAGTAATTTTACAATATAAGGGTATTTGGTCCCTCTCGGGTTTTAGTTATGAACTTTTATCCCATAAACAAGTCCTCGCGGTTAAAGTGAACAAACACTATGCACCAGGTAGGATCTCAGAAAAGAGGAGGTGGGTCACTCGGACCGCATAAGTACCAAGCTCTCACTAGATCCAATCCTAGACATGCATATGTCGGTTACCACACTCTAACTAATCGACTTGTCCACAAACATGTTTGATTATTAGATTAAGTCTTATGTGATTTAACAGTTGTTCAGAACTAGGCCTAAAGTCCATTCAACCCTAGCATACTTGTCTACGTCCCCCATAAAGCCCATATTACATCCTTACGACCCATTAGGCCTAGATCTCATTCATATGGCCTACTAGGCCCAAAACAATTCCAAATCATGTAACATGCGTGACTAACTTAATACGTATAACCAAACCAACCAATTTCATCAAACTTAGCCTCCGGGCCCACCGGGCCCGTTTAGCCACTTTCGACTTTTTGGCTTTTCGGCATTGCCGATATTGTGTGTATAGTGTTTGTACACACCTGGTAACCACGCGCACTGCAAACCCCTTAGTCACAAACCTACAATCGACATTACTAGCGATTAACCAAGGTTTTACACATACTAATAAAAACTGAAACCTCATCGTACCATTACCGTGTGCCTCATGTTCTAGTAGCCCTTCCTTTGCTACTATTGGTGATTATCCTCAAGATCTACACCCAAGCACCTATATCGCCAAAACCAAGTGACCCATATTGATCATAAATCACCCCTATGAGTCACCTTAGATTCGCCCATTCACTAAACCATGACTGAGTCGAGAATACTTACCACCTTGTTAGCAATCCTTACCTACCACGCTTGCGATTGTTGAGCCTTACCCTTGTTAATACATTTTAACGACAAGGAGGGGTTGGATAGCCCTGAGGCTTTTAATAAAACACACTAAAAATTTCAACTAAGCACTTACCGAAATTCTCTTTTGATCCTGCGGCTTAAATATCCACTGAATAAGATTCGGCTTCCAATCGGGACTAAAAGTAGATAACAGTCGATTGAGATGAGGGAACAAGCAACAAGGGTTCGGGAAGAGTAGAGATTTGGCTAGGAAGGATGATAGTAATTTCGACAATGAGGGGAATTGGCTTAGCAAAAATTCGGCAAAAAGGCAGAAACCGTTTGAGGGGGAGAATAAAACTAGAGAATGCTCAAAAAAACCCTTCAAGCATTCGGCCCCTCTCGTTTTAAAGCCACAGACCGAACACTCCCCTCCCTTAGAGTCCCATTCGACACCATCACATCCTTACTCCCCATCTCTTAACTTTTCTCTCCGATAATACCTTCATCTTATCCGAAATCTCCTCCACAACCATCAGTCCTGCTTACTTCAAACTCTCCATGGCAAGAGTTCAAAATCCACACAACTCTTGCCGTCCACCTATGTAAAATAAAACACTCCAAAATGCACTCCTCCTGCTCGAACCTTGGACCTCTTCAGCTTTCACACACGCCACCTCATAGCTCCCAAGTGACGCTACTTGCCTCCTTGCCACAAGCTCTTTTGTGTCCTATTTTCTCTTAATCTACTTAAGAGACGTCATGCCTGAGACTAGGGTCCACTGAGAAAGAAAAAGTAAATTTTTCCCTATGGTCTCTTCTATCTCTAAGGCTTCAAATAATCCCGATAATACCTTAAAATTAATATTCTGAGTGCCACACAAACACACCAACCTTAGTGCACAGAAATTTAAAGTTTTGGGATTTTTGGGGCGTTACAACCCAATAGGCCCAAATCTACTAGGCTGAAATTCGAGGCGTTACAATTCTACTCTCCTTAAAGAAATTTCGTCCTTGAAATTTCCAACTAACTATTAATCGTACTACCCAAGTCTCACCACTACGCTTTCGCTGCGCACTCTGATTTAATACCACATAAACATTGCACGCATACAGTTTCTATACCCAAAAACATCACATCCACACAAAACATACCCGACTTAATGGTGATTGAACAATCCCGAGCCTTATGCTCCTCAGACCCGAATCTTAAACATGCTCCTGACTTTATCCAGCATTCACCCGGATGATGCCTTCTGCAATATTCGCAAGCCGGAAAGTTTAGACGTACCTTAACATGCTTCACTGAATAGGACTGCGGCCCTAGAAGACTGCGATCTCTTTTTTTCTTACAGTCCATGCACTTAACCCGAAGTGTTTCACCAAATTCTTTAACCTCCTCCAGTACCTCCTTAACTAGCTGAATCAGCACATCAGCCCTAACACTTCCACGGCCTCTGCCGCGACCCTTTGCACTTCTTCTAGCGCTCATCGTTGCGTGCGTATTTCTGGGTTAGAATTTTATGAAATTAGTGCATAGTTCCACTGTTTAAAACACATTTCTTATGCGAGTGACAATTTAAAAGTTGTTTCGCGGTCGTAACTCCACTACAGGCTTAAGTTCCCTACGGGCTTTAGTCTCTAAGAACCTATTGTTTAAAGCAAATTCCAATATTTAATTATAGTTCGGTTATTTAAACAAGTAACATAATGAGAAAAAACTTACTTGGCTCGACGTTAAGGGCTCGGTGAACCACAATGCAAGATCCTGCAAAAACTCTTTAATCCACTTGTTTTAAAAACCCAAAATCTAAGGCCCATTTCACAGCCCGAGTTTTGCAACTGAGCTCTGATACCACTAAATGTAACACCCCAAACCCGGGCTAGAAGTTAGGCCCGAATCCGGAATGTCACATTACAGGCACACTTGAAAACGATTGTTAAGTTAAGATGAAAGCCCATCTTTTAAGAAAACATTCATATGTTGAGTTATTTCAGAAACCATGTTAACTTAAGAAATTTTATTTAAGTTTAATAACTGGATAGTTGAAACAATAATAATAAAACCCAAAATGAAAAGTCAATGAGGAGATACATGGCCTTACTACAATCCAATGAAAAATAAAGTATTTAAAAATAAATTCATTTGAACATATTAAAAGCATTTTATCATCTTGTAGTGTGGCCATCTTCGAGTCCTCTCCCACGTTGAGCCGTCTATTCAGGATCACCTGAAACATAAAAAAAGGGTGTGAGTTTCGGAACTCAGTGTGCACAACCCTTGGCAATCAAATCACATACAAATATTCATATTGGGCCTAAGCCCTATCAAAATCAGTGGTTTTGGGCCTTAGCCCACAATGACCTCATATCATATCATATCGTATCATATACAAACAAGATAATGCAAAACCCATCCCAATCATCCATCCGCTACACACACCATTTCCCTTCCAACCATTACACACCTGTGGGGATTTCTAAATCAACCCACCCATCCTCTACACACCAAAGGTAGCCCGGTTGCGGTACTACCGAACGTTGTAGCAAAGCTGCTAATCATATAATGGGCTTAAAGCCTCCGGTGGATCCATGGCCATACGACTATGCGATCCTCGAATCTTCCTCCTACCATAATTCCCAGCCATATGCATCCTAAGCAGAATATCATATGAATGCATCAAACACACGAGTAACATTTATAAACTCATATTCGTCACATAGGGGTATTTTTGTCATTTCACTACCCAGCGGTATTTTCGTAATTCCACCCTACAGGGGTATTTTGGTAATTTGGCAAAATAGGGGTATCTTGGTAATTTTGCAAGACAAGGGTATTTTGGTACTTTTACAAAAAACAGGGGTATTTTAGTACTTTTGCAAAACAGGGGTATTTTGGTACTTTTGTAAAACATGGGTATTTTAGTGATTTTACAAATATAAGGGTATTTTAGTAATTTTTACAAATATAAGGGTATTTTAGTAATTTTACAAATATAAGGGTATTTTAGTAATTTTACAAATATAAGGGTATTTTAGTAATTTTACAATATAAGGGTATTTGGTCCCTCTCGGGTTTTAGTTATGAACTTTTAGCCCATAAACAAGTCCTCGCGGTTAAAGTGAACAAACACTATGCACCAGGTAGGATCTCAGAAAAGAGGAGGTGGGTCACTCGGACCGCATAAGTACCAAGCTCTCACTAGATCCAATCCTAGACATGCATATGTTGGTTACCACACTCTAACTAATCGACTTGTCCACAGACATGTTTGATTATTAGATTAAGTCTTATGTGATTTAAGATTTAACAGTTGTTCAGAACTAGGCCTAAAGTCCATTCAACCCTAGCATACTTGTCTACGTCCCCCATAAAGCCCATATTACATCCTTACGGCCCATTAGGCCCAGATCTCATTCATATGGCCTACTAGGCCCAAAACAATTCCAAATCATGTAACATGCGTGACTAACTTAATACGTATGACCAAACCAACCAATTTCATCAAACTTAGCCTCCGGGCTCGTTTAGCCACTTTCGGCTTTTTGGCTTTTCGGCATTGCCGATATTGTGTGTATAGTGTTTGTACACACCTGGTAACCACGCGCGCTGCAAACCCCTTAGTCACAAACCTACAATGGACATTACTAGCGATTAACCAAGGTTTTACACATACTAATAAAAACTGAAACCTCACCGTACCATTACCGTGTGCCTCATGTTCTAGTAGCCCTTCCTTTGCTACTATTGGTGATTATCCTCTAGATCTACACCCAAACACCTATATCGTCAAAACCAAGTGACCCATATTGATCATAAATCACCCCTATGAGTGACCTTAGATTCGCCCATTCACTAAACCATGACTGAGTCGAGAACACTTACCACCTTGTTAGCAATCCTTACCTACCACGCTTGCGATTGTTGAGCCTTACCCTTGTTAATACATGTTAACGACAAGGAGGGGTTGGATAGCCCTGAGGCTTTTAATAAAACACACTAAAAATTTCAACTAAGCACTTACCGAAATTCTCTTTTGATCCTGCGGCTTAAATATCCACTGAATAAGATTCGACTTCCAATCGGGACTAAAAGTAGATAACAGTCGATTGAGGTGAGGGAACAAGAAACAAGGGTTCGGGAAGAGTAGAGATTTGGCTAGGAAGGATGATAGTAATTTCGGCAATGAGGGGAATTGGCTTAGCAAAAATTCGGCAAAAAGGCAGAAACCGTTTGAGGGGGAGAATAAAACTAGAGAATGCTAAAAAAAACCCCTCAAGCATTCGGCCCCTCTCGTTTTAAAGCCACAGACCGAACACTCCCCTCCCTTAGAGTCCCATTCGACACCATCACATCCTTACTCCCCATCTCTTAACTTTTCTCTCCGATAATACCTTCATCTTATCCGAAATCTCCTCCACAACCATCAGTCCTTCTTACTTCAAACTCTCCATGGCAAGAGTTCAAAATCCACACAACTCTTGCCGTCCACCTATGTAAAATAAAACACTCCAAAATGCACTCCTCCTGCTCGAACCTTGGACCTCTTCAGCTTTCACACACGCCACCTCATAGCTCCCAAGTGACGCTACTTGCCTCCTTGCCACAATCTCTTTTGTGTCCTATTTTCTCTTAATCTACTTAAGAGACCTCATGCCTGAGACTAGGGTCCACTGAGCAAGAAAAAGTAAATTTTTCCCTATGGTCTCTTCTATCTCTAAGGCTTCAAATAATCCCGATAATACCTTAAAATTAATATTCTGAGTGCCACACAAACACACCAACCTCAGTGCACAGAAATTTAAAGTTTCGGGATTTTTGGGGCGTTACAACCCAATAGGCCCAAATCTACTAGGCCGAAATTCGAGGCGTTACAATTCTACCCTCCTTAAAGAAATTTCGTCCTTGAAATTTCCAACTAACTATTAATCGTACTACCCAAGTCTCACCACTACGCTTTCGCTGCGCACTCTGATTTAATACCACATAAACATTGCACGCATACAGTTTCTATACCCATAAACATCATATCCATACAAAACATACCCGATTTAATGTTGATTGAACAATCCCGAGCCTTATGCTCCTCAGACCCGAATCTTAAACATGCTCCTGACTTTATCCAGCATTCACCCGGATGATGCCTTCTGCAATATTCGCAAGCCGGAAAGTTTGGACGTACCTTAACATGCTTCACAGAATGGGACTGCGGCCCTAGAAGCCTGCAATCTCTTTTTTTCTTACAGTCCATGCACTTAACCTGAAGTGTTTCACCAAATTCTTTAACCTCCTTCAGTACCTCCTTAACTAGCTGAATCAGCACATTAGCCCTAACACTTCCACGGCCTCTGCCGCGACCCTTTGCACTTCTTCTAGCGCTCATCGTTGCGTGCGTATTTCTGGGTTAGAATTTTATGAAATTAGTGCATAGTTCCACTGTTTAAAACACATTTCTTATGCGAGTGACAATTTAAAAGTTGTTTCGCGGTCGTAACTCCACTACAGGCTTAAGTTCCCTACGAGCTTTAGTCTCTAAGAACCTATTGTTTAAAGTAGCCCAATATTTAATTATAGTTCGGTTATTTAAACAAGTAACATAACAGAAAAACTTACTTGGCTCGACGTTAAGGGCTCGGTGAACCACAATGCAAGATCCTGCAAAAACTCTTTAATCCACTTGTTTTAAAAACCCAAAATCTAAGGCCCATTTCACAGCCCGAGTTTTGCAACTGAGCTCTGATACCACTAAATGTAACACCCCAAACTTGGGATAGAAGTTAGGCCCGAATCCAGAATGTCACATTACAGGCACACTTCAAAATGATTATTAAGTTAAGATGAAAGCCCATCTTTTAAGAAAACATTCATATGTTGAGTTATTTCGGAAACCATGTTAACTTAAGAAATTTTATTTAAGTTTAATAACTGGATAGTTGAAACAATAATAATAAAACCCAAAATGAAAAGTCAATGAGGAGATACATGGCCTTATTACAATCCAATGAAAAATAAAGTATTTAAAAATAAATTCATTTGAACATATTAAAATCAGCTTGTAGTGTGGCCATCTCCGAGTCCTCTCCCACGTTGAGCCGTCTATTCAGGATCACCTGAAACATAAAAAAAGGGTGTGAGTTTCGAAACTCAGTGTGCACAACCCTTGGCAATCAAATCACATACAAATATTCATATTGGGCCTAAGCCCTATCAAAATCAGTGGTTTTGGGCCTTAGCCCACAATGACCTCATATCATATCATATCGTATCATATACAAACAAGATAATGCAAAACCCATCCCAATAATCCATCCGCTACACACACCATTTCCCTTCCAACCATTACACACCTGTGGGGATTTCTAAATCAACCCACCCATCCTCTACACACCAAAGGTAGCCCAGTTGCGGTACTACCGAACGTTGCAGCAAAGCTGCTAATCATATAATGGGCTTAAAGCCTCCGGTGGATCCATGGCCATACGACTATGCGATCCTCAAATCTTCCTCCTACCATAATTCCCAGTCATATGCATCCTAAGCAGAATATCATATGAATGCATCAAACACACGAGTAACATTCATAAACTCATATTCGTCACATAGGGGTATATTTGTCATTTCACTACCCAGCGGTATTTTGGTAATTCCACCCTACAGGGGTATTTTGGTAATTTGGCAAAATAGGGGTATCTTGGTAATTTTGCAAGATAAGGGTATTTTGGTACTTTTACAAAAACATGGGTATTTTAGTACTTTTGCAAAACATGGGTATTTTGGTACTTTTGCAAAACATGGGTATTTTAGTGATTTTACAAATATAAGGGTATTTTAGTAATTTTTACAAATATAAGGGTATTTTAGTAATTTTACAAATATAAGGGTATTTTAGTAATTTTACAAATATAAGGGTATTTTAGTAATTTTACAATATAAGGGTATTTGGTTCCTCTCGGGTTTTAGTTATGAACTTTTAGCCCACAAACAAGTCCTCGCGGTTAAAGTGAACAAACACTATGCACCAGGTAGGATCTTAGAAAAGAGGAGGTGGGTCACTCGGACCGCATAAATACCAAGCTCTCACTAGATCTAATCCTAGACATGCATATGTCGGTTACCACACTCTAACTAATCGACTTGTCCACAGACATGTTTGATTATTAGATTAAGTCTTATGTGATTTAAGATTTAAGAGTTGTTCAGGACTAGGCCTAAAGTCCATTCAACCCTAGCATACTTGTCTACGTCCCCCATAAAGCCCATATTACATCCTTACGGCCCATTAGGCCCAAATCTCATTCATATGTCCTACTAGGCCCAAAATAATTCCAAATCATGTAACATGCGTGACTAACTTAATACGTATGACCAAACCAACCAATTTCATCAAACTTAGCCTCTGGGCCCACCGGGCCCGTTTAGCCACTTTCAGCTTTTCAGCTTTTCGGCATTGCCGATATTGTGTGTGTAGTGTTTGTACACACCTGGTAACCACGCGTGCTGCAAATCCCTTAGTCACGAACCTACAATCGACATTACTAGCGATTAACCAAGGTTTTACACATACTAATAAAAACTGAAACCTCACCGTACCCTTACCGTGTGCCTCACGTTCTAGTAGCCTTTCCTTTGCTACTATTGGCGATTATCCTCGAGATCTGCACCCAAACACCTATATCGTCAAAATCAAGTGACCCATATTGATCATAAATCACCCCTATGAGTCACCTTAGATTCGGCCATTTACTAAACAATGATTGAGTTGAGAACACTTACCACCTTGTTAGCAATCCTTACCTACCACGCTTGCGATTGTTGAGCCTTACCCTTGTTAATACATGTTAACAACAATGAGGGGTTAGATAGCCCTGAGGCTTTTAATAAAACACACTAAAAAGTTCAACTAAGCACTTACCGAAATTCTCCTTTGATCCTGCGGCTTAAATATCCACTGAATAAGATTTGGCTTCCAATCGTGACTAAAAGTAGATAACAGTCGATTGAGGCAAGGGAACAAGCAACAAGGGTTCGGCAAGATTGTAATTTCGGCAATGAAGGGAATTGGCTTAGCAAAAATTCGACAAAAAGGCAGAAACCGTTTGAGGGGGAGAATAAAACTAGAGAATGCTAAAAAAAAATTCTTCAAGCATTTGGCCCCTCTCCTTTTAAAGCCACAGACCGAACACTCCCCTCCCTTAGAGTCCCATTCGGCACCATCACATCCTTACTCCCCATCTCCTAACTTTTCTCTCTGATAATACCTTCATCTTATCCGAAATCTCCTCCACAACCATCAGTCCTTCTTACTTCAAACTCTCCACGGCAAGAATTCAAAATCCACACAACTCTTGCCGTCCACCTATGCAAAATAAAACACTCCAAAATGCACTCCTCCTACTCGAACCTTGGACCTCTTCAGCTTTCACACATGCCACCTCATAGCTCCCAAGTGACGCCACTTGCCCCCTTGCCACAAGCTCTTTTGTGTCCTATTTTATCTTAATCTACTTAAGAGACCTCATGCCTGAGACTAGGGTCCACTAAGCAAGAAAAAGTAAATTTTTCCCTATGCTCTCTCCTATCTCTAAGGCTTCAAATAATCTCGATAATACCTTAAAATTAATATTCTAAGTGCCACACATACACACCAACCTCAGTGTACAAAAATTTAAAGTTTCGAGATTTTTGGGGCGTTACAACCCAATAGGCCCAAATTTACTAGGCCCAAATTCGGGGTGTTACACCTTCAGATTTGCTTGTGTTTTAACAAGGGCCTTTAAGGAGAGTAAAGTGATTAATGATGGGAAATAATCACTTCCTGCCTTCTTTTTAGCACAATCTTGAATCTCCTTGAGGATAATTTTCCCAACATTAATGGACTTTTCTGTCAAAATTGCATATAACAAAAGCATTCGTTCCATCGAGATGGTGGAACTATGTGAGATAGGCATAAAATTGTAGCAATCAAAATAAAACCATACCTTTGCTACTGGTTTTAAGTATTCTCTTCGACAAGAATGGCTCACATACTTTCTTATAATCTATTGGGACCCCGGATTTGTCACAACATCAAGCACTTGTTGAAGAAAATCCCAATTGATATTGTTCATCATAGGGTAGTACTCATCTTCTTCAACATCAGGTAAATTAAACAAATCATTGATGGACTTAGAAGTAAGAGGTACCTTTTTCTTTCGAACGATGACTTCAGTAGCATCTTGCGTAGTCAAATTTGCATAGAATTCTCAAACTAGTTCATCATCGGGAAGAGAACGAGAATCATAAAATCGTTCCCACTTGAGAGCATTGATTTTTTTTTCTAATCGGTATAGGAACAACCATCAAATCATTAATCTTCAAGTCAAAACCTTTTTCCGGCATCATAGGTTGATGCTTGAAGATTGAATCAAATCTCTCTTTCACTTCTTCATCGAACCAAATCAGGTTTTCAGGAGTAGTCTTTGAAGATCTGGTTCTTTTGCAAGACATGGTATCTTTTCATGAAAATTCGGCAAAGTTTCTGCACAAGAGAGAAAAGAAAAATCAGCAAAGTGGGTAGAACTTTCTACGGAAAAAATCTTGCGACAGCAAGGATGGTGCGGGGGCGACGACAATGTACGACAGCAATGGTAGTGCTTCGGCAATCTCTTTGTGGCGAAAATAGGGAATTTCGACAAAAAGAGAAGAGAACTAGGGTTTCTTTTGGGATTTGAGGTTGACGGCACAAAAAGGAGATTTAGGGATTTTTAGGGTGTAAGCAAATTGCTTTGAGGGATATGAAAATTAGTAGAATGGAGAGGGGTTTATATAAGGAAAAATTAGGGCAACATGTAGCAAAAATTTAGCTACATTAGGGTTACTTGGGCTGCAAGCAATGGGTGTGACGGCAATGCATGGATTTTTCCCTCCTTTTTGCTGTCTTGGGCCTCAAACTCAGATTGTATCTTACTAAAAAAAACTGATTAGTACTTGGGCCAAATTTGACCCCCTTTATTAACATAAAAATTTAAATAGAACAAATGAAACTTAAAAATTTTAAATCTTAATTAGAAAATTTCTTCTTAACAAATTACATTAAATTAATTCCCAGGAAAGGTTGGAGGGTTCATAGCGGTCCCGCTTAAGTTCCAATCTCCTTAGACAGAATTAATTAAATGTAATAAGTTAAGAAAATAAGTTCTAATTATTTATTTATTTACAAAATGAGTTCATGAAAAATTAAGGGTCTGTTAATTTGAACGAGGATTCAACTAGCTCAACTTCACCATCCCAGTAGTGTTTGAGACGTTGACCATTAACTTTAAACGTACCTCTGTAATTGTTATATAATTCAATAGCTCCATAAGGATAAACTCGGTAGATGGTATAAGGTCCTTTCCATCGGGATTTAAGCTTCCCAGGAAATAACTTCAACCTTGAATTAAACAACAAAACCTTCTGACGTTCTTTAAACTCGCGAGGTTGTATACGACTATCATGCCATCTCTTTGATCTTTCTTTACACATTTTGGCATTCTCATAGGAAAACAACCTTAGCTCTTCCAACTCATCAAGTTGTAACATCCTTCTCTCACCGGCTTGCTTAAGATCAAAGTTCAACTGCTTCAAAGCCCAATGAGATTTATTCTCCAACTCTAATGGCAAATGACATGCTTTTCCAAAGACTAACCGATAAGGAGTAATTCCTAGCGGTGTCTTAAATGCTTTTCGATATGCCCATAATGCATCATCGAGCCTTCAAAACCAATCTTTTTTGCTAGGGCGTACTAACTTTTCAAGGATACCTTTGATTTCGCGATTCACTCTTTCAACTTGCCCATTAGACTGGGGGTGATAGGAAGTAGCAATCTTGTGCTTCACATCATATTTGTCAAGCAACCACTTAAGCCATTTGTTCACAAAGTGAGAACCTTCATCACTAATAATAGCTCTTGGTGTCCCAAATCGTGTAAACACATGCTTAAGTTGGAATCGCATGACTACCTTAGCATAATTTGTAGGGTATGCTTCAGCTTCAACCCACTTGGATACATAGTCCACAGCAACTAAGATGTATTTGTTCCCATACAAAGAAGGAAACGGGCCTAAGAAGTCAATGTGCCATACGTCGAACAATTCAATCTCCAAAATGTTTGTCAAGGGCATCTCATTCCTACTTGATATATTTCCAGTCCTTTGGCATTTATCACAGTTCTTCACATAAGCATAAGCATCTTTAAATAGTGTAGGCCGAAAGAAACCTGCTTGCAAAATCTTTGCTTCAGTACGTGAACCACCAAAGTGTCCCCCACTTGGAGATGAATGGAAATGATACAAGATCTCAACAATCTCGCTTTCAGCTACACACTTTCGGATTATATTATCTGCACATTGTTTAAACAAAAACGGATCCTCCCAAAGATAATACCGATTATCATGAATGAATTTTTTCCTTTGTTGGTATGTTATTTCTCGAGGAATTATTCCACATGCAAGATAATTGGTAAAATCAGCAAACCAGGGTATTTCATGAATTTGATTTACCTCAAATAAGTGTTCATCTGGGAAATTCTCGTTGATAGGCACACATGACTGAGTTACGTCATCTTCTCCAACCTCGACAGATGATCAGCTTTTTGATTTTCGACACCTTTTCTGTCTTGGATCTCAAGGTCATATTCTTGGAGTAAAAGTATCCAATGAATTAGCCTTGGTTTTGCATCTTTCTTCGTGAGCAAGTATTTAATGGCTGCATTGTCAGTAAATACTGTAACTTTGGTACCTATAAGATATGAGCGAAATTCGTCAAAAGAAAAAACTATAGCAAAGAGTTCCTTTTCAGTTACCGTATAATTGAGTTGGGCTCCCATCAAAGTTCTACTTGCATAGTAAATAGGGTAAAACACTTTGTTTCTTCTTTGACCCATCACAGCTCCAACGGCATAGTCACTTGCATCGCACATCAACTCAAAAGGTGAGTTCCAATCAGGTGTAACAATTATTGGGGATGAGATTAATCGCTTCTTTAGATCTTCAAAAGTTTCCAAACATGCTTTGTTGAAATCAAACACTGTATCTTTCTCTAACAACAAACACAACGGTTTAGAAATTTTTGAGAAATCTTTGATAAACCTTCGGTAAAAAGCGACATGGCCTAAGAAACTTCTGACTCCTTTCACATTCATTGGGGTCGGTAATCTTTCAATTACATCCACCTTTGCTTTATCGACTTCAATTCCTTTCTTTGAGATCTTATGACCTAAGACAATCCATTCCTTGACCATAAAATGGCATTTTTCCCAATTAAGGACAAGATTCGTCTCTTCGCATCTCTTCAGTACCTTAGCCAAATTACTCAAACAAATATCATAAGTGTTACCAAAAATAGAAAAATCATCCATTAAAACCTCAACAAAATTTTCAACCATATCAGTAAATATTGCCATCATGCACCGTTGAAAAGTTGCAGGTGCATTGCATAAACCAAAAGGCATTCGCCTAAAAGAAAATGTACCTTATGGACAAGTAAAGGTTGTTTTATGTTGGTCCTCTGGGGCTGCAACTATTTGGTTATATCCCGAATATCCATCTAAAAAATAATAGAATTCATTACCTGCCAGTCGATCTAACATCTGATCCATAAAAGGCAACGGAAAATGGTCCTTCCGAGTGGCTTTGTTCAACTTTCTATAATCAATACAGATTCTCCAACTGATAACAGTTCTCGTTGGAATTAACTCGTTACGCTCATTTTCAACAATTGTGATTCCACCTTTCTTCGGCATACACTGTACTGGACTTACCCACGAACTATCTGAAATAAGATAGATGATTCCTGCATCTAACCATTTGATCAATTCCTTTCTCTCAACTACTTTCATAATAGGATTGAGCCTCATTTTCCCATCAATTCGAGCTCTTTCACCTTCTTCTAAAATGATTTTATGTATGCAAAAAGAAGGGCTTATACCTCGAATATCAGCTATGGTCCACCCAATTGCTTTCTTAAGTTTCTTTAGAACAGCAATTAGTTTCTCCTCTTGATCTTTTGTTAGTTCCGCTGAAATAATCATAGGAAAAGCAGAACAGTCACCTAAATAAACATATTTCAAATGGGAAGGAAGTGCCTTTAGTTCGAGTTTAGGTGGTTCTTCAATTGACAACTTGGGTTGCACAAATTCTCTGACTTCCAACTCCAACGGTTCAAACCGTGTGGATTGAGTAAAATTTCTCGGATTGACTTCCATCAAAGCCATGTTTTCTTCACCTTCTTCATCCTCCAAAGGGTCAAGATCTAAGGCTTTCTCCAAGGGATCTTCTTCAAAATTTCTTTCCATAGAAACCAAGGTTTCTATCTCTTCTATAACTGAACACTCTTCTGCCAGATCGGGAAATTTCATCACTTTAAGAATGTTAAAGGTTACCTGATCGTCTTGAACTCGCATGGTGAGTTCACCTTTCTGCACATCAATTAACGTTCTTCCCGTGGCTAAGAAAGGTCTCCCAAGGATGATCGGCACTTCCTTTTCTGCTTCAAAATCTAAGACAATGAAATCAACAGGAAAAATAAATTTATCGACTCTTACCAAAACATCCTCGATCTTTCCTTCGGGATATGCTAGAGATCGATCCGCTAGCTGAATAGTCACAGCTGTAGGTCATATTTCACCTATCCCTAACATCTTGAAAATAGACTTAAGCATCAAGTTGATACCCGCTCCTAAGTCACACAAAGCTTTACCACAGTAAGATTCACCAATGTTACAGGGTATAGTTAAGCTTCCTGGGTCTTTCAATGTGGCAATTTGTTCTGCAAGAATGCACTGCACTCCTTTGTCAAGGCAATAGTCTCATACTCACTCAGTCGTTTCTTCTTGGACCGTATATCCTTCATAAACTTCACATAATTCGGCATTTGTTCTAAAGCCTCAACAAACGGAATATTGATGTGTAACTGCTTTAGAACATCCAAAAACTTCTTGAATTGCACCTCTTGTTTCTGCTTGTGTTGCTGCAATCTTTGCGGATATGGATGTGATGAAACTTTCAGTTGAACCGAACAACTTTTCTGAGTAGGTAAATCTGCATCCAAAGAAGATGTTAAAATATCTAAATTCACTAAGTCAAGGTTTACCTTGTCAGACTTTACAGATTTTGATTCCTTTGGTGTAGGAATTTCAACAGCTGGTTGATTTTTCTCAACGGGCTTATCTTCGACATCAATCAATCGGGGTTCCAAAATTTTACCACTTCGCAATGCCACTGCCTTGATATGTTCTTTACCCAAATTTCTTGGATTCTCAGTATTGCTAGACAAGGCTCCTTGTCGTCTATTACGAAGCTCCGTAGCTAACTGACCCATTTGGTTTTCCAAATTTTTCAGTGTTGTTGCTTGCCTTTAGATCAAAGCGTCATTCTTTTCCATGTACGCTTTCAACAAGTTCTCCAAACTATTTGATGCCTCAACATGAGGTGGTTTGGAGCTTGCTGATAAAACCCTTGAGATTGGTTGGGTCTTTGCTACAATAAGTTGTTGTTCGATCCATTTCCTTGGTTGCTCCAAGAAAAGTTAGGATGATTACGCCATGAAGGATTGTAGAAGTTCGACTGGGGTCCTTGTCCGCTCCTATTTTGATATTGGTTCCCCACATAGTACACTAACTCGGGATTTGATGGAAAATTCTCAAAAGAATGACCTTCCCCATAGTACACACAGGAAACTACGCTGGGCTGCAAAATTATTAGCACTATTAGCGGTAAACTATTTTAACATAGAGGAAATAGATGATACCTGAGCTGATAACAAAGTGAGGGCGTCAACTTCATGAACTCTGGCTACAAGTCTTTCTGAAGCTGTTCAATTTCTTGGCCATTGATAGTTATTACTCGCGATCCTCTCAATGATCTCATAAGCCTCATTATAAGACTTAAACAAAGTTGCACCATTCGTGGAAGCATCTACCATCAATCTTGTACGTGCATTGAGACCATTATAGAATGTCTCCAACTGGATACAATAAGGAATCCCATGATGAGGACACTTACGAATTAACTCCTTGAATCACTCCCAAGCCTCATACAAACACTCATCATCCAATTGTTGGAAGTTGTGATCTCGTTCCTCAACTTAGCATTCTTGCTAGGTGGGAAATACTTATCCAAAAATCTCTCTGATAATTCTTTCCATGTAGATATAGAACTTGGTGGCAATGAATTGAGCCATGCTCGTGCTCAATCTCGCAACGAGTACGGAAACAACTTCAACCTTAGTGCGTCTTCAGTCACACAGGCTATCGTGAATGAATCACTCACCTTCATAAATAATCAAAGGTGGAGATGTGGATCTTCTGTGGGCATACCACTAAATTGGCCCACCGTTTGTAGCATTTGAAACATCAATGGTTTCAATTCAAATTAGGTTGCCTCAATATCTGGCCTTCTAATTCCTGGATTTAACTCACTGAAAAGTGGCACATCATATTGTCTGATGCATCGATCCCTATCATCGGCAATGAGGATGGGATTTCATACATGATCGGCTTCATTACGTTGGTCTTGATTCTGATTTCCAAGGTCCATCTTGACTTGTCTTTGAGCTATTCGTTCACGTCTTTTTTGTCTGAAAGTTCGCTCAATTTCAGGGTCTACAGGAAGTAAATTGATAATTCGATCTATGCTCATAAACAACTGAAAAGAAAATCACAAAAATTAAAAATAATAAGTTAGTAATGTTAGAAATAAATCAAATTGAAAATAAATAATTTCACAGAAAAAATGACTATGGCAATAGTTGACAATCCCCGGCAACGGCGCCAAAAACTTGTAACGCGTAGGTTTGTGCAAGTGTACACTGTCGTTATCAAGTAATAAGTAAGTATTGAGTTATCGTCTCCACAGGGATTGTATTTGTGCTAAGTCACTTAATTTGTAAAATTATATTAACAATTTGGTAAATAAAAACACAATATAGTTGAGAAGTGGTGATTAAAATATATTAAACTAAATGCAATGATCCCTAATGCAAATTATCCTAAGTATGCAAACTATATGAATGAAATAGATTTTAGTAAAATTAAACACAATTTGCAACAATTGTAACATAAATAAACTAGGACAATTACTTTAATTAATCTCAATTTATTATCAACATGCTTAATAACATTCGGAAAAACATTCCATGGCAACTCGATCTTCCATGAGTTTGGAAACCACATTAGGTCCTTTCGAAATCCTTTACTTAGTAAATACGCATTTTACTGATCCTTATTTACTAAGGGTTTCTTAGCATTCGTGTGAGGTAACAGGGACGTGTCAAGTTTGAAATAGTTTAATCACACAAATCTAAAAACTATGCAGATAACAGAGCTTGGTCAGAGTTGTTATGCAACCTACAATTTAATCGGGTCAGAATCTAAATTGAGCATGCACATTTCAATTATGTGTCCATTAGCCATCGTCTGGTCAGGATCGCTCAGCTAACTCAGGTGCATTTCAATCATGTATGAACGAAATACAGACTTGATTTTAATTGAAAACATGATTGATTGAAGAACAAACATTATAAGCATGAATCAAATAATTATTATTTAATCAAAGCAATCATCCTAGCTTAAATAAAATTAAGCTAACATTGTTGTAAACAAGAACAAAGAACACATAGCAAACATCTTTAGATTAAATTAAAAAAAAAAAGATTAAACCCAATTCAGAGTGGCTGTCACCCAAGACTCTGACTGACGAGGCTCTTTCGTTCCTTTTCTTTACTCATTTGCTAATGGCTCTCCAAGGTGGCCGACCAAGAGTTCTTTAAGACACTTAATTGCTAAAATCTCTATGAAGAGATGATTCTAGGCGTGGGAATGGAAAAGACTAAGAGAATTTGGAGAGAAGAGAGAATGATGAATGATGAGAATGAATGAGGAATGATTGAGGGATGATGAATGAGGGAATGAGAGGGTCTTATTTATAGGTGAGGATAGGGGGATAGTTTGCTAAAAATATTTGATGTTAACCTCTTCAAATCTCCTCAAATTATGGCCGGCCATGCTTAGTGGCTTTTGACTTGATTTTTGCTTGATTTTTAAGCAATTTTGGATGCCACACAACTCAGGACTGAGACTCGGTCAATCGTAAATCTTTGGGCAAATCTCTAATTTCTTCAACACTGCAAGGACCTTGTGTAATTAAACCAAAGAATGGATTAGATGGACAGCCATGTGTAGCCGAATATTGGGTTGACTTGGTCTCTAATTTGGACTGTTTTGTAATCCAGCAAAGTTATCAGACCTGTCCAGAATAAATCAACATGTTAGAAGATCAAAGAATAAAATTTATCCAATTTAATTAATTAATTTAAACCCAAATTATTAATAAAATATTTTAAAATGAATTATAAAATATAATTTTATATTTTATTATTTAATTTAATCATGCATGGCCCACTTTATGTCTTAAAAATATAATATATTCAAATTAATATAAAATAAGCCATTTATTGCATGAAAACTATATAATAAAGCATAAAATCACATTTTAATAATTTCTATGTCCTAATTCTATATTTTCACATATTTCATTAATTTATTAAACAATTACTTAGTTTTAACAACAGATTTAAGTAAAAATGTGATAAATTACATAGGAAAAATCCTATATATTTTTCCGTTTACAGTGAGTTACACGTCCTAACACATGGCCTGGCACACAGGCATGTAGGGCAACTCAGAGAGTTACACGGGTGAGGATACGAGCTGGGACACGGACTTGTGTCCCTAGTTCAAAGGTTACATGGCCTGAGACATGGGCCTGTGTCTCAGCCATGTGACCCTGGTTTTGCAAATTTTGCATCTTTTTCCTAAACTTTCCAAACTGGTTACGAATTGCTTCCAAGTTATTTTTAGGACCTCGAACGCTCGATTTAGGGATAGTATGCATGTTTATGAATGTTTCATGTTATGATTAAATTATTGAATGATTTAAAGTTTAAATGTTTCTGATTAAACGGTAATGCTTTGTAACCCTATTCCGGTGACAGAAATGGGTTAGGGGTGTTACAGGAAATCCCCGAATGAAAATGGGACAGAATCACCATGGACTTTTTATCTGGATTTCCCCTCAGTCCCTCCAAGAAGAACTCTGTTTGGGTGGTGGTAGACAGGCTCACGAAATCATCACACTTTTTTCATGTGAGTACCACATATTCCTTAGAAAAGCTGGTTGAACTATACATTACTGAAGTGGTGCGTCTCTATGGAGTTCCATCGTCTATTTTGTCAGACAGGATCCAAGATTTACCTCCAGATTTTGGCAACAATTGCAGCAATCATTGGGAACTAAGATGAAATTTAGCACTGCATTTCACCTTCAGACTGATGGCCAATCTGAGAGAGCAATTAAAGTTTTAAAAGATATGGTGCATTGTTGTGTGATCAATTTTGAGATAAATTGGGAAAGGTATGTTCCACTGATCGAATTTGCCTACAACAATAGCTACCACGCCAGTTTAAAGCTATCTCCTTTTGAGGCCTTATACAGTAGAAGGTTTAGAACACCTACTTGTTGGATATAGTTAAGCAAAAGAAAAATCGTGGGGCCAGACTTAGTGTGTGAAATTGAAGAAAAGGTTTTTGTAATTCGCGACCACTTAAAGGCAGCTCAAGATCAACAAAAGTCCTATGAAAATTTAAAGAGAAAGGACATCTTCTTTGAGATTGGAGAAAAGGTGTTCTTGAAGGAATCACCTTGGAAAAGGATTATACGATTTAGTCAAAAGGAAAGCTAAGCCCAAGATTTGTGGGACCCTATGAAATTCTAGAAAGATTTGGTCCGACGGTGAATAAGTTGGCTTTACCTCCTAAACTATCAAAGATTCATAATATCTTCCACGTATCAATGTTGCGAAGGTATAGGTCTAACCCCAAACATGTGCTACAAACTGATGCGCTTGAGATTGAATCAAACCTATCCTATGAGGAAGAACCAGTCTCAAAGAGCTAAGAAATAAGAGAATTCCCTTAGTAAAGGTACTATGGAGAAATTATAACACTGAGGAAGCCACTTGGGAAAGAGAAGGCGTAATGAAAGAACAATATACATAATTATTTTTTAGTATGAATTTTGGGGATGAAATCTCCTTAGTGGGGGAGAGTTGTAACATTTTGCCTAGCGAAGTGTAGTACTGGAGTACTATTAATTGAACTAAGGCTTATAGTGTGACTCCCGAGTAAGAAAATGGTTAGAATTTTTTAAGTACTTAAGGTCTGCAAATGTACTCTTGGGCGAAACCCTGATTATGGCGAGCTCTGAGGTTTGGCGGACTCTTCGATAGAGTATATGCCGCCCCAGTGTAAAGTGAGAGCTATTGTTAAGCCCCTAGTCTAATAAAGACAATGAATATATTATTATCTTATTCTTTGGTTAAACTATTTAGTTGGCCTAATGAGGACTAGTCAAGATTAGGCAAAGTTTCTGAAAATGAAAGGACATGCATTTAAGATGGAAGAGAAAACTATTAGTCACGGGTACCGAAGGAAGGTCAGTGGAGGAAAATAAGCTTGTCCACTAAGTTTTCCCTTTTGTGTACACCCATATAAAGCCAACCATAGCTTTCTAAACAAGTTCTATACTTTCTCTGGCAACTGATACTTCCTTTCAGCAAATTCTCTTTGCGTTTTCCGGGAAAGCGATAGAGTTAAGGCCTGTTTGAAGAAGTAAAGTTCGATGTACTGAGCTAACTTCATCATCGTGGAACCTGGTAAATAACGATGAAACTCTAGCAGTTTTCGTGACTATTTACGGGACCCTAGGGTTTCATGCTTTAGGGACAAAGTAAAGCTTAAGGAGAGGAAACTTCCAGATTCTGGGTTTCCTGATTAAGTTTTATTCAAATCTTATTCAATTCTTCTAAAAAACCATAATATGATGAGTTAACTAATTCTGCTACGGCTCAAGAAACTCCCACAAACTCTCGAAACCTCTCAAGACGATCGCAAGGTGTAACAGCCCGTTTTTAGTCAAATCAAAACAGTGGTTTCGGGACCACAAATTCGAGCTCAAAATATTTATTTTATTATTATTTTAATGTTTATAGCATGATTGAATTATTGTGTGAAAAATTTCGTTAAGAGATTTTATCGTTTAAATGGTCAATTTGAGAAAAATGACTAAATCACGTATAGTGCAAAATTGATGTTTTATTAGCTAAAAGTGCCTAATAGCTATGGGACATAAAAGAGGAGGTCCTTATGTTGTAATTAGACCATTAATAGCATGATTGGACATTTATGGGCATAGAATAGATGTTTTAAATGGTTATTTATTAAATTTATATTTGTAATTTGATAATTTAACTTAAAATAAATAAAACTAAACTAAATTAAAGCTTCATTATCATCTTTATCCACCGAAAATACTAAGAAGAAGAAACCAAAGAAGTTGTTTTAGGGTTCGACACTTGCAAGGTTAAATTGATCAAGATAAGCCGAGATCGGGATTAGATCTGGGAAGATGAAAAGTGGACGAATAGTCGATAATTTCTATCCGAGCAACTCGAGGTAAGTTCGTATAATTAGAATCGAATTTTTTTAAATACTTGTAAATTATTTGAAATGAAACTATAATTGAGTAAATGGTATGACTGAGCTCGAATGCCTAATTGATGAGAATTATTGAATACCGAGTCCCGTTTGAACCGTAGAAAGTCGTAGGATATGAGTGACATGTCACTAGGTTTATCGTTTTGGTTGAGATTCTGCGTGTGTTGTGGACTCCCCACAGCTCGTATGAGCTTACTGATATATCAGCTCGTTAGAGCTTACTGTTTTCAGCTCGTCAGAGCTTACTGTTTGATAAACCGAAATAGTAACATATTTTAATCCCACATTTAGTATGCTTTTGGATTAATTATCCCTTGATTTTTGTAAAAATGTGCTCTTAATCTTTTCTTTTCATGTCTTATACTCAGGAAAGCACCCAAGGATAAAAAGAACGAGAAACGAGCTCAAAACGGACCAAAACGGGCCAAAGAGGAAATCGACACGGCCTGGACTTGGACCCACATGGCCGTGCCAAGTCAATCATCTAGAACACGGCCTGACCACGATTCACACGGGCGTGCGCCATGGCCGTGCCTCTGCCGTGGAGAAGAGCAATTTCATTCGAGAAAGGATACTTAGGGAGAAAGAAACGTATTTCAAAAGCCTATAAATACACCCTAAGTATGACCTAAGAGGGAGAGCCCAAAGCCATCGTCTAGGGACGTCGTGCTAGGCCAGAGAAGGCAGATTTGTGGGGATTCACTCAGGGATAGCCAATTGATCCATCTCAAGAAGCCAGAATTATACTCAAGACGGAGGATCTCTCCTTCAATTCTTTCAGGGGGTTTTAGGGATTTCTTATGTTTTGTTTTATCTTTTCTCTTGAGATGTTTTCCTTTATTGTTATGAACTAAACCCTTCAGATACCTGAAGGGGATGAAACCTATGATGAATCTTGTTATTGTTTTCTGAATTATATGATAAATACTTAGTTTGTTCTTAATTATGTGTGCTTAATCCAAATTTAATGTGCTTAGGTGGAGGAGGAATAGACCCTGCCTAAGAGTAGATCCAACGTAATTAAGCGGAGTTGATCGCACGCCTAGAGATAGGGTGACGAGATTTTGCCAGATTAGGGTGAAACCTAATATGGGAATCTATAGATCGATTTACTGCTATTCTAAGGGGTTATTATAAGAGAACGAGAGTTCCACTAATTAACCTAGGGTTAGACGTTATTCGCCTCGAGAGAGGGTTTAATATACGTTAGGGAGTCTTACGGATCAAACTAAGTGAAAAAATCGTATGGTTCAGTGTTAGATAACAAGTGAAGTCTAGGTGGATTCTTCCTAGGGTATCATCTAATCAACTGAGTTTATCCCAAGTTATTTTCCAAATTCATTCTTCTTTGTCTTAGAGTCTTTAGTTTAGTAGTTAATTAAATTAGATTAGATAAATAATCTCTCTTTATTTTTAGGCTAGATAATAAAAAGAAAGTTAGTATTAGTACTTTTAGTTCCTTTGGGTTCGATAATCCGGTCTTGCCTGAGCTATACTACTGTTCGATAGGTGCACTTGCCTCAATCTTTGTCAGAGTTAGTTTCCAGGTTCGATCATTCTTTTTATAAATTTTAAAACTCTGATTCACAACGATCAAGTTTTTGGCACCGTTGTCGGGGAACTAATATATTAAGAAAGCTCTATTTTTATTACTTTAGCCATTATTTTTATTTTTCGCAATTTATTTTTATTTTTTATTTTTTTTAAATTTTGCTAAATTTTCTTTCTTTCTTTTCCTAGCAGGTACCTCTAGTTTATGACTAGAAGGAACCTGAGAGGACCTCTAGTATACGACACTGATATTGAAGCTGCCACTCGTAGAAATCGCAGAGAAATTAGGCGAGCCCTAAATTACACGGAAGAAGAGCAAGAAGACAGATCCAATCCTACTGAAGGGATGGACGAAAATAACCCACCACCACAAGATGTGGGAGAAAATAATGCTCCTCGTACTATGTTTGATTATGCTAAACCTCATTTAACAGGAGCCGAATCTAGTATTTTTAGGCTCGCTATAGTGCTAATAATTTTGAATTAAAGCCTAACACTATACAAATGATTCAATAGTTTGTTCAATTTGATGGTTTGCAGGACGAAGATCCAAACACTCATATAGCTAACTTTTTAGAGTTACGTGATACCTTCAAAATAAATGGCGTTTCGATGATGCCATACGCCTTCGATTATTTCCCTTTTCATTAAGGAATAAAGCTAAACAATGGTTAAACTTCGCTACCACGAAGGTCAATCACTACATGGGATCAAATGACCAAAATTTTTATTAAAATATTTCCCACCGCCAAAATGGCCAAATTACGTAATGATATCTCTTCTTTTGTGCAGATGGATTTAGAGACATTATACGATGCATGGGAGAGATATAAGGATCTCTTGAGAAGGTGTCTGCACCATGGTTTACCCTTGTGGCTCCAAGTCTAGACTTTCTATAACGGTGTACACCCCTCAATGAGGCAACTAATCGACTCAGCTGCTGGTGGAACTCTGAATAATAAAACTCCTGAAGCAGCCTACGAATTTATAGAAGAGATGTCGCTGAATAACTACCAGTGGCAAGTTACAAGAACAAGGCCAACAAAAACAGTCAGAGTTTACAACCTCGACGCAGTAACCATGCTATCAAATCAGGTAGAGTTGATGAATAAGAAGCTTGATAGTTTGTGTTCTTCGCAGGTACATCCAGTCATGCAGTGCGACGCAAGTGGAACTGTGGCGAATCCTGAGTACCCACCCTACCAACCGAGCACAGAGAGCAAACAGATGAACTATATAGGTAACAATTTCAGATCTAATAATAACCCATATAGTAATAATTATAATCCAGGTTGGAGGAACCACCCAAATTTTTCGTGGGGAGGACAAGGAAATCAAGGAAATCAAAGACAACAACCTCCTCAAAATTTCCAAAATCAGCCCTATCCACAGGAAAAGAAGCCGAATCTTGAAGAGACGCTGAACAAATTCATAGCTTCCACAGAGACCCGTTTCCGAAAGACTGAGACAACACTTGATGACCAACAAACATCGATCAAAGTGATAGAGAAACAAGTTGGAGAACTCACTAAGACAGTTGGACAACTTATCAAATGGTTTCGAAATTCGATCGGTGATTTTCTCTAAAGCAACGAACAGTAAAGACAAGCATAATCGAGAAGTGGAAAGGAGTTAGTTGAACCAAAGAAAAAAATACTACATGAAGATGAAAAAGAAAAGGATATGAGAGTTGGGGATGTAACTCCAATATGCAAAGAAAGTAAACCACCAATCCCATACCCAGCGCAGTTAAAGAAAGAATGATTAGACGCCCAATACGGTAAGTTTCTTGAACAGTTTAAACAGATACATATTAACTTACCTTTTGTTGAAGCCATTTCACAGATGCCTACGTACGCAAAATTCTTAAAGGAACTCCTAACGAATAAAAGGAAGCTTGAAGAAGTATCCATGGTGGAGCTAAATGAAGAATGTTCAGCCATCCTCCAAAACAAGCTACCAACCAAATTAAAAGACCCAGGAAGTTTTACTATTCCTTGTTTAATTGGTAGTTTAAATATTAAGAAAGCATTAGCTGATCTAGGTGCCAGTATTAATTTAATGCCTTATAAAATGTTTAAACGACTAGATCTTGGGGAACCAAAACCCACTAGGATGAGCATTCAGTTAGCTGATAGATCTATTAAATACCCTAGAGGAGTTATCGAGGATGTCTTGGTAAAAATCGATAAATTTATTTTCCCCGTTGATTTTGTTGTGCTTGACATGGATGAGGACATTGAGGTTCCCTTAATTCTAGGGCGCCCTTTTTTAGCTACTGCCAGGGCTGTTATCGATGTAGGTGATGGTAAACTTGCATTAATGATAGGCGATGAAGAAATTATTTTTCAAATTTATGATGCCATAAGATATTCTAGAGAACAAGATGATTCCTATTATTTTATTGACACCACTGGTCATATCATTCAAAACTCATTACAGGAAATTCTACATGATGACACGATGGAACTGTGTCACACTCAAGAAGAGGGGGAAGAAGATGAAGTCCACGAGCTAAATTCAAAAATATCGTCATCAAGACAAATGGAAAAAGAAAGCATTGAATTCAATGACAATTTAAAACAAAAACCCTTTGTTGATGAACCACCTAAATTAGAATTAAAGCAACTACCAAAACATTTAGAGTATGCATTCCTTGGGGAAAATTATACGTTACCAGTAATTATCTCTTCAGAGCTAAAACCTCGAGAAAAAGAGGAGTTGATATAGGTACTAAGAGAACATAGAAAAGCCATAGCTTGGAAAATCTATGACATTAAGGGAATAAGCCCAACATTTTGCACCCACAAAATTTTAATGGAAGACGAGTACAAGCCATGCGTGCAACCATAAAGACGATTAAATCCCAACGTAAAAGAAGTCGTGAAAGCCGAGGTAATTAAACTTCTAGATCTTTGGAATAATTTATCCTATTTCGATGACAAGTGGGCGAGTCTTGTGCAGGTTGTCCCAAAAAAGGAGGCATGACCGTGGTAGCTAACGAAAAGAATGAACTAATTCCTACCAGGGGACGATCCACAGGTTGGAGAGTTTGCATAGATTACAAGAAGCTGAATGACGCCACTAGAAAAGATCACTTCCCTCTACCCTTCATTGATCAAATGCTTTGGAAAGGTTATCGGGACATATGCACTCTCGCTTCCTAGATGGACTCTCCGACTATTTCCAAATCCCAATAGCACCGAAGATCAAGAGAAGACAACGTTCACATGCCCATACGGTACGTTTGCTTATCGTAGAATGCCTTTTGGATTATGTAATGCTCCTGCTACTTTTCAGCGTTGCATGCTAGCAATCTTTGATGAACTCGTGGAAGATATTATGGAGGTATTTATGGATGATTTCTCAGTTTACGGTAATTCTTTCCATCTTTGCCTTAAAAATTTAAAACGAGTTCTAATGAGATGTGAGGAAACAAACCTTGTTTTAAATCGGGAAAAATGTCACTTTATGGTACAAGAGGGAATAGTATTAGGACATAAAATTTCTAGTAAAGGGATCGAGGTAGATAAAGCAAAGATTGAAACTATAGAAAAATTACCTCCCCCTAGTTCAGTTAAGGCTATTAGAAGCTTTTTAGGACACGCAGGATTTTATAGAAGGTTCATTAAAGATTTTTCTAAAATAGCCAAGCCCTTAACAAAATTACTAGAAAAAGATGTTCCTTTCAATTTTGATCAGGAATGTTTAGATGCATTCAATATCCTTAAGGATAAACTAATAAATGATTCGATTATAATTGCACCTGATTGGAATTTACCATTTGAACTAATGTGTGATGAAAGTGATTTTGCAGTAGGTGCAGTTTTGGGACAACGAAGAGGCAAGCATTTTCAGCCAATCTATTATGCTAGCAGAACTTTGACACCCGCACAGGAAAATTACACCACCATGGAGAAAGAACTGCTAGCTGTAGTCTTTGCTTTTGACAAATTTAGACAATATTTATTATTATCTAAAGTTGTCGTTTACACTAACCACTCAGCCCTTCGTTATCTACTAACTAAACCTGATGCAAAACCACGACTCATAAGATGGATTTTACTTTTACAGTAATTTGATTTGGAAATATAGGATAAGAAAGGAGCTGAGAACCTTGCAGCAGATCACCTCTCTAGGCTTGAAAACCCCCATCTCGAAGAGCTAAATGAAGATGAGATAAACGATTCATTTTCGGAGGAACAACTCTTTTCGATAACTCATTTCGAGGTACCGTGGTTTGCAGATTTTGCGAATTATTTAGCCGCTAACATCTTACCAAAAAGATTAACACATCACCAAAAAAAGATTTCTTCTTTGATGCAAAAACTATTTTTGGGAAGATCCCTTTCTTTTCCGCATTTGTGCGGATCGGGTAATTCGAAGATGCGTTACAAAAGACGAAGCAAGCAAAATCTTACAACATTGCCATTCGGGACCTTCAGAGGACACTATAGTGGCATTAAGACAAAGACACATAAAATACTCGAATCGACTTTTTTTCGCCCACTCTATTCAAAGATGCCAACGGGTATGTCGTTTCATGTGATAAATGCCAAAGAACAGGTAATGTTTCTAAACGTGATGAAATGCCTCAAACATATATGCTATCTTGTGAAATATTTGATGTTTGGGGTATTGATTTTATGGGTCCATTCCCTAGTTCATTTGGAAATAAATACATCCTAGTGGCAGTTGATTACATGTCAAAATGGGTGGAAGCCGAAGCTTTACCCACCAACGATGCTAGAGTAGTAGTCAAGTTTCTTAAGAAACTATTCTCTCGATTTGGAACACCTAGAGCTATCATCAGTGATAGGGGTACTCATTTTTGTAATACTCAGTTTGATAAAGTCTTAAAGAAATATGGAGTATACCACAGGATAGCTACCCCATATCACCCTCAAACCAGTGGGCAAGTTGAAGTAGCAAACCAAGAACTTAAACGCATCCTGGAAAAAACAGTTGAGTCAAACAGAAAAGACTGGGCATTGAAAGTAGATGATGCTCTATGGGCCTATAGAACCGCGTTTAAAACTCCCTTAGGAACATCCCCGTACAAACTTGTCTACGGAAAGAGCTGTCATCTACCATTCGAGCTAGAACACAAAGCTTTTTGGGCTATAATTTTTTTAAATTACGACCTAAAAATTGTAGGGAAAAAAAGGATGATGCAGATGAACGAACTAGAAGAATGGAGAGTCGAAGCCTATGAGAACTCGAAACTATACAAAGAGGTGACAAAACGACGCCATGATGCTCGCCTAAAGAAATCAAAACAATTTAGAGAAGGAGACCTGGTCCTACTATACAACTCGAGACTGAAGTTATTTCCTGGGAAACTGAAATCAAGATGGTCAGGTCCATTCATGATTAAGACGATCTTTCCCTACGACACAATCGAGGTAACTCATCCCACGAAAGGCACATTTAAGGTAAACGGTCACCGACTCAAAATTTATAACGGTGAAAATTTTAGGGATATGGGAGAGGAGCTTCAGCTCCGTAAACCTTCCTAAAAACTGAAAACCGGGCAAGTCTAGCTTAAGACTTTAAACGAGCGCTTCTCGGGAGGCAACCCGAGCACTAATTTTACTAACATCATACTTTTATATTCTTTAGTATCTAACTCCATACTGATTGATCCAATAAAGCGCAGGTTTTAGACCACACGGCCTTACACACGGCCGTGCCCACCGTCATGTAGGACCCACGAGACAACACACGGGCGCACTTGTAGTCGTGCACAACAAGAGGTAATATTGTTCTAAACACGGGCGTGCCCCCCAATCGTGCCAACATACTGAATTGCCAAACACGGGCTGGACACTCCCGTGCTACACAACCGTGTGAAGCTACTGACTTGTCGAACACGGGTGGAACACGCCCGTTCGGAACGACCGTGTGAAGGAGAACACGGGCGTGTCACTATAACCACGGCCGTGCCCAAACACCCAGAACGCGCCCAAAATTCAAAATCACGAACAACACGGACTCTTTAGAATAGAGCACGGGCATGGCCCCTGCCCGTGCGCCTACCCCTATTTAAGTAACTCAACCGCTCATCTTCCCCAAATAAACCCTAACCCCATTTTTTTCAGCCCTTTTCTCCCAAAATTCGGCCACACACACACCCTCAACCCTTCCCAAAACTCTTCTCCATTCAGTTTTCTCCAAAAATCAAACAAAACCCATGACCATGCCCACGCCACACAGGTAGTAAAGTCCAGAAAAATCGCAAAGACCACCGTGCCCCGCCCGTGTCCTGCCGATACCCACCACAACCACCTCTGGTTTTCCCATTACTCAATTTCCGACACTCAAAGTTTGATATATTTCATATTATTTTATTTTGTTTAAAGTTTTAATATTAAACATGATTTATTTTCTTTTAGAACTCATTTTAGAACTTGTTGAATGTTCATAATCTTGATGATTAGTTATGTGTGCTACTTATCGTTGTTAGATGGATTTCATATTCTCTGCTGATTAAAATCTTTTACAAACCTTACTATGTAGAATTAGAATCGGTTGCTCATAGGTGAATAATTGTGTTTAGCATTTAAATATCTTGGGCCTAGATGACAATTTGGTACAATCGTTACTTGAATATTCTTTATTCTCAGGTACAATGTCGTCATCACGAGGGAAACGAACCACGGCCGCACCAACTAAGAAAAGAAAGGGGTTCGAATCATCCTTAGCCAGCGCATCTTCCGAATTAAGACACCACTTCCTCTAATTCTCTCAACAAGCTCAGCAGGAACGATACAAGGCATTCCGGGAAAGACCTCTAGGAACCGGTAGATGCATTGACTGGAACGCGGAGGAACAGGTCGGATTAGCAACCGATATTCGAGCCCTCATATCGACCGAGTCGTGGGAGCAATTTTTCTCTATCATTGAGCCAACTTATTTGGAACTCACCCTCGAGCTCTGCACTACTTTTACCTTACAAACAGTGATGGCCCAGTACGACGACCCGGGCACAGTGCAATTCTACTTAGGAGGTACGGTACGTCGACTAAGCATACCGTAATTCGGCACGACACTTGGACTCTATACGGAGGAATTTATAAAAGAAAATCCACTCTCCGAGTTAGACCGTCAACTCCACTACACTCCCCTCAACTGCTGGTGTAATTTACGGCCCAACACAGGTGTTTACGACCCCAGTCGCTCGAAGGCAACAGCCCTTGGGCCACCCTTAAGATATATCCATGCCATTCTTGCTCACACTATCATAGGTCGACGTGAGAGTACGGGTGTGGTGAATAAGCACGATGTCTACTACCTATCGTGCATGTCAGAAGGGCACGTTTTCAACCTAGCATACTTCATCGCCTTTGCAATTCAGCACCAAACGGAGCCACATAGGAAGGGAATTCTATCGATGGGCCCGTACATCACAAGGTTGGCTCGATATTTTGGCCTCCTCAATACCGATGCCAAGAGTTCATCCCTCACACTGATTGGGCACATGGTTCCTCAAGGCATCCAAACGATGTCACACATGAGGATGATTAAACACCATCGTGGGACTGACCCCCCCAATACCGATTAGTACAAACCACTGATGAGGAGGAACCCGAGGACATTACTGATGATGTCCCACACAGGAAGTCCCAGCCCAAACCCAGTAGCCATTCCATACAGCAGCTATACTATCGCATATCTCCGCATGCCTCGACCAGTATAAGTAGTATTTCACCGATTCAACTCGGCGTTTTGACAGGATCGAGGCCACTCTCCAACAGATATGCCATCATCTCCACATCTCTTCACCGACACCACCGCAGGATCCAGCCGATAATGAGGACCTTTGAGTCCTCTTATTTTCTTTTTTAGTTTCCATTATTATCAATTTTATTTGTTGCAATTCAAACTTTTTTTCCGTCTATATTTCAGACTTTTATGGTATCATCGACTAACTAATCTTCGAGCATGCTTCACATTTATTTATTTAATTATGGCCCTGAGACATCTAATCGATGATTTCGCAGTTTCAAAAACACACTCCAAACAAATCACTAGGAGTAATTCACTATTACATAAGTCATTTTCCACATCCTCCATCTCAAGGAAACCATCCAAAAAGTCAGGGAGTTTCACTTACACCCTTCTCTTTTGATTTTGCTATAATACATTTACATATCTTTGTACATTGAGGGCAACATACATCTTAAGTGTGGGGGGTGAAATCTTAAACGTGCCTAACTTTTTGCATTATTCTCAAATCCCTGAATTTAGTCTTGTTTTGAAAGTAAATTTCTCATATTACTAATTATGATGAAATTTCTGATGATTTATGATTTTTATTGATATGTTTTAGATTAAGTCATTAATAATTGTGCATTGATGATTAAATTCTAAGAATACTAGAGAATCAAGCATAATAAGTCTATTTTTCTGAATTAAAAATTTTCTAGGTCGTCTACCTGAATTTAAATATTACCTTGAAATTTGATATTTACAAGGCTGATGTCAAAAATACCCATAATTTTTGTGAGTTTTTGATCCTTATAGAGCATAAGTTCTTTTTCTTGCTCACTTTATTGATTATGAGTATGTCAACACTGATTTGTTATTCTAGAACTTGCATCGATTATACATGTTGAGACCACACTTTTGATTTGATATACAGAGATGATAAAGGCACCTAGGTTTTAACCCACTAACTCCATTAAAAAGCATACCTTCACAAATTAACCCCTAGTGAACCCCTTTTAATCCTAACAACCCTATTTATTGACTCACCCACTAATATTAACCCAAAACCCTTTGTAATTGTTATCACCATTCTTTCTAACTACCCCTATATCGAGATTTGATCTGATTAGTTGCCTAATTATGAATTTTAGTAATTTATCCTTTATTATGCATTTAGTTTGTTCTTAAAAAAACGACGAAGTATATTCATTATTAGTAATGTGATTAAACGAGCTTATACATTTATTTAAATTCCAAATATCGAAGAAAAAGCTCATATTATTAGTATTATTAGTTTTCAATTGATGTAATTATTATTAGTTCATTAGTTCTTAGTTAGGTAATTTTTCAAATCAATCTCGATTCTAACCCTCTAATTCAGCCTTATTCCACACCTTAACCCTAGCCCCGTTACAACCCTAACAAAGACCTTTTGATTTGTGTTTCATCTCATATGTCAGTGGTGGAGATTTGATTTTCATGCAAGCCTATGGGATTAACTCTTCATGTTTGACTTTTGAGTGCCTAAATTTTGAACCTTAAACACTTTGAGTGATTTGAGTGAATCTTTAGTGAGGATGTCAATCCTTGACAATTTCGAATCAGAGGTAATTATTTAGATGAAGGGAAACACCTATGTTTTGCGCTACAAAATATAAGGCTTATATTGTTTGAATTTTTAGGACACATTGAGTTGAATTATCCATGTATAAATTATCTCTGAATTATGATGAGACACTATCAATGACTATTATGAATTATAGAAAGTTCGTTTTAATTGTAAGTTGAGAATTTTGCTTGAGGACAAGCAAAAGCTTAAGTGTGGGGGTATTTGATAAACCGAAATAGTAACATATTTTAATCCCACATTTAGTATGCTTTTGGATGAATTATCCCTTGATTTATGTAAAAAGGTGCTCTTAATCCTTTCTTTTCATGTCTTATACTCAGGAAAGCACCCAAGGATAAAAAGAATGAGAAACGGGCTCAAAACGGACCAAAACGGGCCAAAGAGGAAATCAACACGGCCTGGACTTGGACCCGCACGGCCGTGCCAAGTCAATCATCTAGAACACGGCCTGGCCACGATTCACACGGGCGTGCACCATGGTCGTGCCTCTGTCGTGGAGAAGAGCAATTTCATTCGGGAAAGGATACTTAGGGAGAAAGAAACGTATTTCAAAAGCCTATAAATACACCCTAAGTATGACCTAAGAGGGAGAGCCCAAAGCCATCATCTAGGGGCGTCGTGCTAGGCCAGAGAAGGCAGATTTGTGGGGATTCACTCAAGGATAGCCAGTTGATCCATCTCAAGAAGCCAGAATTATACTCAAGACGGAGGATCTCTCCTTCAATTCCTTCATGGGGTTTTAGGGATTTCTTATGTTTAGTTTTATCTTTTCTCTTGAGATGTTTTCCTTTATTGTTATGAACTAAACCCTTCAGATACCTGAAGGGGATGAAACCTATGATGAATCTTGTTATTGTTTTTTGAATTATATGATAAATACTTAGTTTGTTCTTAATTATGTGAGCTTAATCCAAATTTAATGTGCTTAGGTGGAGGAGGAATAGACCCTGCCTAAGAGTAGATCCAACATAATTAAGCGGAGTTGATCGCACGCCTAGAGATAGGGTGACGAGATTTTTTCAGATTAGGGTGAAATCTAGTATGGGAATTCATAGATTGATTTACTGCTATTCTAGGGGGTTATTATAAGAGAACGAGAGTTCCACTAATTAACCTAGGGTTAGATGTTATTCGCCTCGAGAGAGGGTTTAGTATAAGTTAGGGAGTCTTACAGATCAAACTAAGTGAACAAATCGTATGGTTCAGTGTTAGATAACAAGTGAAGTCTAGGTGGATTCTTCCTAGGGTATCATCTAATCAACTGAGTTTTTCCCAAGTTATTTTCCAAATTCATTCTTCTTTGTCTTAGAGTCTTTAGTTTAGTAGTTAATTAAATTAGATTAGATAAATAATCTCTCTTTATTTTTAGGCTAGATAATAAAAAGAAAGTTAGTATTAGTACTTTTAGTTCCTTTGGGTTCGATAATCCGGTCTTTCCTAAGCTATAATACTGTTCGATAGGTGCACTTGCCTCAATCGTTGTCTGAGTTAGTTTCCAGGTTCAATCATTCTTTTTATAAATTTTAAAACTCTAATTCACAGCGATCACTGTTTCAGCTCAATAGAGCTTACTATCCATCAGCGCAGGTGGAGCTTACTGATCATAGCTCGAAAGAGTGAAAATGATAACGAATTGACGGATTACTGATTTATACACGTAATGTATATCACCCGAGTATCCCTTAATATTCTAATAGGTTCAACGGGCATAAATTTTGTTATTGGTTATGTGAAAAAACTGTGTTTATACGGATGAATTACTGTTTATATGGATGAAGTACTGTTTATACAGATGAGTTACTATTATCGAATGAATTATTGTTTATATGATTGAGAGTGAAATGTTAAAAATCATGTACATTATATATGAATGTGATATGATACAATGTATCGAGTATTAAATTGAGATAATGGATGATTATATGCACTTATGTGACTAACTTGTTGATGAATGTTTGTGTTTAGGCATTTGGTAATTGAATTGAGTACACCTTATTTATTGTCTTGATTATGTATAAATGGTAAGTTTAATTCTGAATTATACGGGCTTACTCTGTTTTTTTTCTGTGTTTTATAGAGGTTCGATAGCTCGCTCGATTTGGATAAAGTCGGAGATACGCATCACACTATCCAGTTGCCGATTAGTACCTTTGAACTCATGGATATATGTAAATATGGCATGTATAGTCTAGTTATAAAGATGATAGTTATGGTTACTTGAGCTAGTGATTTTGGTACATGTAGTGGTATAAGATAAAGCCATTTGATTTGGCTTAACTTGGTATAATTCTTTGCTTGTGTATAAGTATTCAAATATGTGTATGAAATGTTAAGGATTAGCTTCATATTGAGTTATAAAATGTTGCAAATTATGCTTGTGCAAGTATGTAAAAATAGGGTGGCAAAATGGCTTTGCAAATAGCCTATTTTTGTCCACACGGGCAGAGACACGGGCGTGTGTCTCTACCGTGTGTGACACACGGTCAAATTATACGGCCGTGTGTCCCCTGATGTTGAAATTGAAATGAAGTCAGTATACTCCACATGGTCTCACACACGGGCGTGTGATCGATCGTGTGGCACAAGTCAGTATACCCCCTAATTGGCACATGGCCTAGCACACGGGCGTTTCACTTGGTCGTGTTGTATAAGTCAGTATACCCTATAGGTTTGACACTGCCTAGCACACAGCCTGGTACATGGGCGTGTGTGGCAACTTCGAAGGGCACACAGGCTAGACACATGGGTGTGTGGTTGTTCGTGTAGCCCAAGTCAGTAACCTCACTTATTTGGACACGGGGTAGGACACGGGCTGGGACACGGCCATGTGCTCCCATTTCAAATGTCCATAGGGCCTGTGACACAGGCGTGTCTGGTGGCCGTGTGACACACACGGACGTGTGTCCCCTGTTTTGAGAAAAATTTCTTAATTGCTTCAAATGTTTTAAAAGTTATCAGTTTAGTCCCGAACTACTCCCAATGCATGTTTATGGCCTTGTAGGCTCGTATTAAGGACAAAGTGATTGAGATTGAATGATGATTACAAGTATTGATTAAATGTATGAGAAAAGTATATTTAAATGTGTTGTATGTCTGGTAATACTCCGTAACCTTATTCCGGCGTTGAATATGAGTAAGGGGTGTTACATTTATTTGTATCAGAGTTATGGTTTAGTCGATTCTAGGACTAACGTAACGTGTGTGAGAGTCTAGCTATGCATGCCATATATAAACTGTGATAGTGTGATGACTCCTGACATTTTTAAAATGTGTTTTCATAAAGAAAATGGATCCTAATCGAGCTAAAGTTGATGAGGTTGAAAGTAATGCGCTGCTCTCCCGCAAGGGAAGGGATGCAAGTCGATTCTAGACATAGCAGGCGCAAATAGGGGAGAGAGGCTAAAGAAGCATTTTTTCAAATGATGAGTGAATGGTTCATTGAGTACGTTCGAGCTAATCTGGCTATGCAACAACCTCCACCCCCACATATTCCCCAACCAATCCTTGTAGTTCCTCAAGGTATGGATCCTTTACGATTGAATAAACCACCTGTTGATAATATACGAAAATATAAGGATGAGGAATTTAGAGCCACTGTTAGCGATGACCCTGAGAGAGCCGAGTTTTGGCTTGAGAACATGATTCGGGTATTTGATGAACTTTCTTGCACACCTGAAGAATGTTTAAAATATGTTGTATCATTGTTGAGAGACACTGCGTATCAGTGGTGGAATACCTTAATATCTGTAGTTCTGCGAGAAAGAGTTACTTGGGAATTCTTTCAAGTTGAATTCAGAAAGAAATACATCATCCAACAGTTCATTGATCAGAAACGAAAGGAATTTCTTGAACTAAAATAGGGCCGTATGTCGGTAACAGCATACGAAAGAGAGTTTGTACGACTCAGCAATTATGCTCTTGAATGTGTTTCTTCCGAGGCTATAATGTGTAAAAGGTTCGAAGATGGATTAAATGAAGAAATCAGACTGTTAGTTGGGATTCTTAAGCTGAAAGATTTTGTCGTTCTAGTTGACAGAGCTTGCAAAGCCGAAGAGCTTAGCAAAGAGAAAAGAAAAGCCGATTATGAGGCTAAAGACTTTAGAAAGAGATTTGCAGGCATATCACATCAGTCAGTATCAAAGAAATCTAGAGAATATCATCCTCGTTCTACTACTTCTGCGAGGATTTCGATCAAAGATGGAGATGCGAGACATTTTAGCTCTAAACCTCAGACGACATCTGTTACCAGTGTGGGTAGTGTTAGAAATGTTGGACCTGAATGTAAGCACTGCAATAAGCGACATTACGGTGAATGTAGAATGATGAGCAGAGCTTGTTTTAGATGTGGATCTCTTTATCATTATCTCCGGGACTATCCAGAAAAGTCTATAGCTGAAAGAGAGCAACCGGTGAAAGCAAGTAATACGGCTACTAGAGGGAGACCACCTCGAAACACTGGAAATACAAGTGGTAACCGAGGTGCTACGAGAGATTCTGCTGTGAGATCTGAGGCACGAGCACCTACCCGAGCTTATGCTATCCGTGCACGGGAGAAGGTATCATCGCCAGACGTTATTACCAGTACTTTTTTTCTTTTTGATACTGATATAATTGCGTTGATAGAACCTGGATCAACCCATTCATATATCTGTATGAATTTAGTGTTTAAAATGAGTTTACATGTCGAGTCTACAGAGTTTGTAATTAAAGTATTGAACCTCTTAGGCAAGTCTGTTTTAGTTGATAAAATTTATAAGAATTGTCCTTTGATGACTCGGGGTTACTATTTTTCGGCTGACTTGATGCTTCTACCGTTCAATGAGTTTGATGTGACTCTGGGTATGGACTGGCTGACGATGCATGATGCAGTTGTGAATTGTAGACGAAAGATTATCGAATTGAAATGTCAGAACGGTGAAATTCTTCGGATTGAGTCTGATGATTCGAGTGAACTACCTACTGTGATATCGTCTATGTTAGCTCAGAAATCTATGAAAAAGGGCTATGATGCATATCTTGCATACGTACTGGATAGAAAGGTGCCTGAATCAAAAATTGAATCTGTACCTGTTGTTTGTGAGTTTTCGGATGTATTTCTAGAAGAACTACCCGGTTTGCCACCGATCAGAGAGGTTGAATTTGGTATTAAATTAGTACCGGGAACAACACCGATATCAATAGCTCTGTACAAAATGGCTCCAACAGAATTAAAAGAGTTGAAAGCTCAGTTACAAGAATTGAAAGACAAAGGTTTTGTACGACCGAGTTATTCGCCCTGGGGTGCACCGGTTTTGTTTGTAAAGAAGAAATATGGCACAATGAGAATGTGTATCGATTACAGACAACTGAATAAAGTGACTATAAAGAACAAATACCCTCTACCACGGATTGATGATTTATTTGATCAGTTGAAAGGGGCTACAGTATTTTCAAAAATTGATTTGAGATCGGGTTATTATCAGTTGCGAGTTAAAAAGTCGAACGTACTGAAAACTGCATTCAGAACGAGGTACGAACATTATGAATTCCTTGTTATGCCTTTCGAATTAACAAATGCTCCTGCAGTTTTATGGACTTGATGAACCAGATATTTAGACCATATTTAGACAGATTCGTTGTTGTATTCATTGACGACATCCTGATCTATTCGCGAGATGAATCTGAACATACCGAGCATTTGAGAATTGTGTTAGAAACTCTACGTGATAATCAATTATTTGCAAAGCTTAGCAAATGTGAGTTTTGGCTTCGAGAGGTTGGATTTCTGGGGCATATTGTTTCAGCTGAAGGTATTAGAGTTGACCAGAGTAAGATTTGTGCTATTGTTAACTGGAAAGCTCCGAGAAATATGTCTGAAGTCTATAGTTTTCTGGGCTTAGTGGGTTATTACTGAAGGTTCGTGAAAGGATTTTCGATGATTGCGACACCAATGACACGACTGCTTTAGAAAGATGTGAAATTCGAATGGTCAGAAAAATGTCAGCAGAGTTTCAAACAGTTGAAAGTATTATTAATCAAGCACCGATTAGTTTCAACTTTGAATCGGGAAAGAGTTTGTGATTTATAGTGACGCGTCATTAAACGGTCTGGGATGTGTTCTGATGCAAGAAGGAAAAGTTATAGCTTATGCTTCTCGACAATTGAAACCGCATGAAAAGAACTATCTGATGCATGACTTAGAGTTGGCTGCAATTGTGTTCGTATTGAAAATTTGGCAACATTACTTATACGGTGAAAAATGTCACATTTATATGGATCACAAAAGCTTAAAATATCTGATGTCACAGAAAGATTTGAATCTGTGACAACGAAGATGGCTCGAGTTTTTGAAAGATTATGAATTTGTGATTGATTATCACCCGGGAAAAGCTAATGTTGTTGCTGATGCCTTGAGCCGAAAATCTTTGTTTGCATTACAAGCAATGAATACTCAGTTGATGATTTCTGATGATGGGTCTATTTTAGCTGAATTAAAAGCTAAACCGATATTTCTTCAACAAATCTGTGAAGCTCAGAAAGATGACCGTGAATTGTAAATGAAACGAATTCAATGTGAGACTATCCCTAATTCAAAGTTTCAGATTGGAGCCGATGATTGTTTAAGGTTCTAAAATAGAATTAGCATACCGAGAAATTCAGAACTCATTCAGAAGATCTTGCACGAAGCGCACAATAGCTGCTTATCTTTTCATCCGGGGAGTACCAAAATGTACAACAATTTGAAACAGTTTTGTTGGTGGCAAGGCATGAAACGAGCTATATCAGAGTTTGTTTCTAAATGTTTGATTTGTCAGTAAGTCAAAGCTGAACATCAAGTACCATCGGGTTTACTGCATCCTGTATGATTCTCGAGTGGAAATGGGATAGAGTTACAATGGTTTTAGTGTCGGGATTGCCCCTAACTCTGAAAAATAAAGATGCTATTTGGATTGTCGTTGATCGACTAACAATAACTGCTCATTTCATACCGGTGCGTACAGATTAGTCACATGATAGGCTAGCTAAATTGTACATTTATGAGATTGTTCGATTGCAAGGGGTGCCACTATCTATTATTTCTAATAGAGATCTGAGATTTACGTCGTGATTCTAGAAGAAACTGCAAAAAGCTCTGGGAACACAGTTGAATTTCAGTACTGCTTTTCATCCTCAGACTGACTGTCAGACCGAGAGAGTTATTCAGATTCTCGAAGACATGTTGAGATGTTGTATTTTAGAGTTTGAGGGCAGTTGGGAAAAATACTTACCATTGATTGAGTTCGCGTATAACAACAGTTTTTAGACGAGTATAAAGATGGCACCGTACGAACTTTATATGGTCGCAAATGTCGAACTCTGTTATATTGGACTGACCTAAGTGAGAAAAAGATTCACGGGGTTGAATTGATCAGAGAAACTGAAGAAAAAGTGAAAACGATTCGCGACAGTATAAAAGTAGCTTCAAATTGACAAAAATCATACGCGGACTTGAAACGTAAAGAAATTGAGTTTCAAGTCGGGGACCGAGTGTTTCTAAAGGTGTCACCGTGGAAAAAGGTTCTTCGATTCGACCGTAAAGGAAAGCTGAGTCCGTGATTTATCGGACCGCATGAGATCGTCGAAAGAATAGGGCCTGTAGCGTATCGACTAGCTTTACCATCAGAACTTGAAAAGATTCATATTGTCTTTCACGTTTCTATGCTATGTTGATACAGATCCGATCTGTCACATGTGATTTCTCTGGTAGATGTTGAGATACAGACTGATTTGATGTATAGCAAAGAACCGATCAGGATTTTGGCTCGTGAAATCAAAGAATTGAGAAAAAAACTCATTTAACACACCTTACCCGTATCCGATGCCGGTACAGGGTACGAGGCTTTACCTTACTTAAATGCATAAAAACATACAATTCTAAGTCGTAAAAGTTTGTTCAAATTCAAAACTTTTCAAACATTGTCTTAAAATCCCTAATATGTGCCTACGAGGCCCAAAACACACTTTAGAAATGGTTCGGAACCAAACCGAGTTCTTTAGAAAAACTTTGGAAAATGTCACTAAAAACAGGGGCACGCCCGTGTGGAAGGGTGACACGACCGTGTGATCTCATAACATGGCCAAGTTGAAGGACAGTGTAACTCATACGGCTGAAGCATATAGGGACACGCCCGTGTCCCTTGCCCGTGTAGATTTATTTCTCAATTCAAACCTACAGGGGTTTTCGCACGGCCTAGCACACGCCCGTGTCCATGGCCCTTGTCCCTTACACAGCCATGACACGTCCGTGTCTCAGCCTGTGTGTTAAAACCTTGACATTCTGTTTCTGACGTCAGTAATATTTTAGGGTCACACGGCCAAGGCACACGCCCGTGTGCTAGGCCATGTAGCAAATTTAATTTCGCATTTAAGGTGCAGACTTCACACGGCCTGGGCACATGCCCATGTATTATGGTCGTGTCATCCACACGGTTGAGACACACGGCCGTGCCTCAGCCCGTGTGGTTACTACTGGGCATTCTGTTTTACCAAATTAAGGTCCAGGGGACACACGGCCAGACAACACGCCCATGGGGCAGACCGTGTGTCTACTCGTGTGGACAAAAAAAGGCTATTTACCAAGACCTTTTGCCACCCTTACTTGCACCAACATAAGTCACAACCAAGACATACACACATCAAGACCACTACACTCCATTCACATGCAAAAATTATCAAATAATTTATCAATCTAATCATGCGACTTACTCATTGATGCATTAACACACCACGTATTTCACCATGCAAATTGCACATTCATGAAAAACATCATCATTTACATATATCAATATCCAGTATTAGCCATCATCCATGGCCTTATACAAAATGAATCAATCTTCAAGACAAGCCAACACATTTGGCCAAAACAATATGACACTTGACAAAAGACCAAGTCCCTATACATGCCATACTCAAAATGATAAATCTAACTATACCAAATGTTCAGATTGATAGTGTGATCGAGCCTTCGACGTCCTTTGATCCCTGAGCTAGCTTGGCGATACTATCAGAAAATGGAAAGGAAAGGGAGTAAGCACAAAGCTTAGTAAGTTGCATGTAAATAAGTAACAACATCAACCATACCTCTTTAAACACATAGCATATTAGAAACCAGCACAACGTTCTTGATTTAACAATGGTAGATTTACTACATTTTTACACATCACAAGTATAAGCCAAAGATTACAAGATCGTCCCAAAATCATTCTCATAGATAGAACTTACTCAATTTCATGCTTACCATTAAGGCATCATAACTAAGCTCATATCTCATGAGTTTCGAGTAAGAACCTGTACCACTCACAACATGATCATATCCTTTCATATCTTTATCATAAGCTTTAAATAACCCGTGGAACCATTTGGAATACTAAATGATATCCGATAAGCCTCACACAAGAGGGTAAAATGCCGATGCCATATCCCAAACATGGTCTTACACTGGCTCACCTATTGAGGCCGATGCCATGTCCCAGACATGGTCTTACACTAGCTCTCGTCTCAATGCCGATGCCATGTCCCAGACATGGTCTTACACTAGCACACAAATCAACGACGATGCCATGTCCCAGACATGGTCTTACACTGGCTCTCATAATATGGCCGATGTCATGTCCCAGACATGGTCATACACTAGCACACATATCACCCAAATGTCATGGCATGGATATCCAATCTATTCCTAAGGTTCAACCGGGAGTTTTTACTACATCAATTCTCATCATGCATATTCACAACAATAATCATACACTTTATGTCTTATTAATTGTTCAATACATAATAACAATAAAGTTATACTATTTACATACAGCTTACCTCGGTATACAAAAAGTGGGCGACTAGATTGAATTAGTTTACTAGCTTGGTCTTCCCCCGGTTTGAGTCCAGACTCCATTTTTCTTGATCTATAATGACAAATTCACTTATTTAATCACTACATTAATCAAGACAATCTATAATTCATACCTGGGCAAAATTACCATTTTGCCCCTAAACTTTCACATATTTACGATTTTACTCCTAGGCTCGTAAAACGATTTTAATCAAATTTCCTCATTAACCAAGCCTAGTCGAATCTATTTTAAGCTTATAGCAACTCACAAATCCAATTATTTCACACATTTACTACCCATTTTATAACTTTTACAAAAAGGTCCATTTTATGTGTTTTCATGAAAACCCCTTTCACAAAAGCTGTTTATTTAACAACCAAGATTCATTTTCTTCCATAAAATTTCAGCAAACAACATGAATACTCACATGGTAAAACCCTAGACTCTCAACCATTTTGCAAAGTAGTCCCTCCATTAGTTAGCTTAAGCTACAATGGTCACAAAAATACAAAAATCAACAAAAATATGATTATCAAAATGACTTACTTGCAAGGGTTGTAAGTCGATGAAAATTTTCAAGCTTCCATGGCTGTTTTCTTAGAGAAAAATCGATAGAGAAAAGAAAAGATGATAACCTTTTCTTTTTGTTTTATTTTATTCTATCTATTAAGTCACCAAACCACCTAACCTTGACCAATTTCACAATTAAAAATTCCATGTCCAGCCACCACATTTTTATTTGTCTTTTTACTCAATAAGGACCTCTACTTTAGTGTTCCATAGCTATTTAACACCTTTAGCTTGTAGAACAAAACTTTTACACTTTATGCGATTTTGTCCTTTTTCAAAATTAAGCATGAAATAGCTAAAATTAATTTACCAAAATTTTCAAACACTAATATAATTATGCCATGACACTTGAAATAGTATTAAAACAATTTCTTTGACCTCAGATTTGTGGTCTCAAAACCACTATTTTGACTAGGCCCAAAATCGAGCTGTTACAATTCTCCCCCTTAGGGATTTTCGTCCCCGAAAATCTTACCGTTAAAAAAGTTTGGGTATTGATATCTCATAGTCTCCTCGGGCTCCCATCTGGCCTCTTCAACCCCATGTGTATGCCATAGTACTTTCACTAGTGCTATACTTTTATTTCTCAATTGTTTGACCTCTCGATCTAAAATATTAACCGACTCTTCACCATAGGTCATATCAGGTCGAATTTCAACCTCTGCTGGGGAAATAACGTGTGAAGGGTCAGAACGATAACGACGCAACATAGACACATGGAAAACATCATGGATCTTCTTTAAATCAGACGGTAAAGCTAATCGGTATGCTACCGGTCTAATTCTCTCAGTCACCTCATAAGGTCCAATAAACCGTGAACTTAATTTGCCTTTCCTACCGAATCTGAGGACTTTCTTCTACGGGGATACTTTCAAAAACACCTCATCACCGACTTGAAACTCAATTTCTTTTCGTTTCAGATCCGTGTAGGATTTCTGTCTATTCGAAGCGGCCTTCAAACAGTCACGAATTACCTTTACTTTCTCTTTGGTCTCTTTGATTAAGTCAACCCCGTGAATCTGATTTTCTCTGAGTTCGGTCCAATACAAGGGCGTTCGACACTTACGCCCATACAAAGCCTCATAAGGCACCATTTTCTTACTCAACTGATAACTATTGTTGTAGGCAAACTATACCAACGGTAAGTACCTTTCCTAACTGCCTTGAAACTCAAGAACACAACACCGCAACATATCTTCAAGAACCTGAATTACTCTTTCCGACTGACTGTCGGTTTGCGGGTGGAAAGTAGTACAAAAATTCAGTTTCGTCCCCAATGCTTCTTGCAACTTTTTCCAAAATCGTGATGTGAACCTCGGATCTCTATCTGAAATGATCGATAAAGGTACCCCGTGAAGTCTCACAATTTCAGAAACATACAAATCGGCCAATTTCTCAAGTGGATAATCGGTACGCACCGATATAAAATGAGCCGACTTAGTTAGCCTATCAACCACAACCCATACAGCATCTTTGTTCTTTGGCGTCAATGGCAATCCAGACACAAAATCCATGGTAATACGGTCCCATTTCCACTCGGGAACCATCACGGGCTGAAGTAAACCCGAAGGTACTTAGTGTTCGACTTTCACTTGCTGACAAATTAAACACTTAGAGACAAACTCTGAGATGTCTCTTTTCATTCCCGACCACCAATACATTTTCTTCAAATCATTATACATTTTCACACTACCCGGATGGATAGACAAACAACCAGTATGGGCCTCTTGCAAAATCTTCTGAATAAGCTCTTCATCCTTAGGTGCACAGATCCTCTCTTGGAACATCAAATAACTGTTAGTACCAATCCGAAAATCTGATTCAATACCCGTCTCGCACTGTGTTACCTTGGCTTGTAACTCTTTATCACTTTCCTGAGCTTTACAAATCTCTTGCAGAAACATCGGTCTAGCTCTTAACTCTGCTATGACCGAACCATCATCAGTCACAGACAACTGGGTATTCATAGCCCTCAAGACAAACAATGACTTCCTACTCAAAGAATCGGCAACCACATTCGCCTTTCTAGGGTGATAGTCAATCATCAACTCATAATCCTTTATCAACTCTAACCATCTCCGCTGCCGTAGGTTTAACTCCTTTTGAGTCATCAAATACTTTAGACTTTTATGGTCAGTGAATACCCGACATTTCTCACCATATAAATAATGCCTCCATATCTTCAATGCGAACACGATGGCGGCAAGCCCTAAATCATGTGTCAGATAGTTTTTCTCATGTGGCTTCAGCTGTCTCGAGGCATAAGCTATTACTTTGCCTTCTTGCATAAGCATACACCCCAATCAATTTATGGATGCATCACTATACACCACAAATTCCTTTCCCGGTCCCGGTTGCACTAAAACTGGGGCTTCAATCAAGAATGCTTTTAGTTTCTAAAAACTCTATTGGCACTTCTCTGTCCATTCAAACTTGACATCTTTCTGTAGCATCCTCGTCATCGGTGTAGCAATCATAAAGAATTCTTTAACAAATCGTCTGTAGTATCCGGCTAAGCCCAAAAAGCTTCTAATCTCTGATACATTCCTCGACAGTTTCCAATCAACGATAGCCGATATCTTACACGGGTCAACTCTAATTCCATCACCCGACATGATGTGTCCTAAGAATCCGACCTCTCGGAGCCAAAACTCACTTTAACTAAACTTGGCATACAACTGCTTATCTCTTAAAGTCTACAAAACAATTCTCAATGCTTCGCGTGCTCACTCTCATCACGAGAATAAATTAATATATTATCGATAAAAATAACAACGAACTTATCCAAGTACGGTCGAAAAATACGATTCATTAAATCCATAAACACGGCGGGAGCATTGGTTAAGCCAAAGGGCATGACGAGGAACTCATAATGGCCATACCTCATCCGAAATGCAATTTTCGGTACATCTTGTTCCTTAACTCTCAGCTGGTAATAACTGGACCTCAGGTCTATCTTAGAAAACACTGTGGCTCCCTTCAATTTGTCAAACAAATCGTCGATCCTTGGCAAAGGGTACTTGTTCTTCACAATCACCTTGTTGAGCTGTCTGTAGTCTATACATAACCTCATCGACCCGTCTTTCTTTTTCACAAAAAAATACCGGAGCACCCCACGGAGAATAGCTCGGTCTCGCAAAACCCTTATCTGTTAACTCTTGTAGCTGAACCTTCAACTCTTTTAACTCCAATGGTGCCATCCTATACGGGGCAACCGAAATAGGTGCTGTACCAGGGACCAACTCAATACCAAACTTGACTTTCCTAGTTGGAGGCAATCCGGGCAACTCTTCTGGAAACACATCCAGGTACTCACATACCACAGGCACTGACTCAATCTTTACTTCCAACACTTGAGTATTCAAAACAAACACGAGATAAGACTCATACCCTTTTCTTATACATTTCTCAGCCGCCAAAGAAGAAATCACTACAGGCAAGCTATCCTATTCACCTGATTCAACCCAAAGGATATCCCCATTTTCACATTTTAGTTCAATAAATTTTCTCCCACAATCTACTATCCCATCATAAGCTACTAACCAATCCATACCAAGAATCATGTCAAATTCATCAAACGTTAGCACCATAAGATTAGCCGAAAAACAATGACCTCTAATTGTCAAGGGACAATTTCTACACACTTGATCAACTAGCACATGCTTGCCTAAAGGGTTTGACACTTTTACCACAAATTTGGTAGACTCAACATGCATATTCATACTAAACACCAATTTCATACAAATATACGAATAGGTAGACCCCGGATTAGTCAAAGCAACAACACAGATATCATGAAGAGAAAAAGTACCTGTAATCACATCTGGGGAAAAAGCCTCTTCGCGAGCGCGAATGGCATAAGTCCTTGCAGGAGCTTTACTCTCTGATCTCACAGTGGAATCTCTAGGTGCACCTCTACTGCTAGCCCCACTTCTTGGGTTCTTCTCTGGTCTACCTCTAGAATAAGCATTACTCGCTCGCACATCTTGCTTTATATCTTTTTCATCCATTTCAGGACAGTTTCGATTGAAGTGGTCTAGTGAACCGCACTTGAAACAGCCTCTATCATTTCTTCGACACTCACCGAAATGTCATCTACCACACTGCGAACACTCGAGTTTATTTGGTCGAGCACTACCAACACTCGCAATAGAAGTGGTTTGAGCTTTAGACGCTGTGTACTGCTTATTCTTATTTATACTCGAGAATCCTGCTGAAGCATTTGATCGGGTAGTGAATTCTCTCGATTTCTTGGATGAGGACTGAAATGATTTTCCCAACTATCTTTTCTTTGAGTCACGAGACTCAATATCAGCCTTCCTTTTCTCTTTGGACAATTCCTCGGCCTTGCAAGCTCTCTCAACGAGTACCACAAATTCCTTGAGCTCTAGAATGCCAACTAAAAGTCGAATGTCTTCATTCAATCTGTCCTCAAATCTCTTACACATGATGGCTTCAAGAGATATGCACTCCCTAGGGTATTTTCTGAGCCTCACGAACTCACGCTCATACTCTGTCACTGTCATTCGGCCTTGCTTCAATTCTAGAAATTCCTTCCTCTTCTAGTCTATAAACCTCTGACTAATATACTTCTTTCGGAATTCCTCTTGGAAAAACTCCCATGTAATCCTTTCCCTTGGTACAACCGACACAAGGGTGTTCCACCATTGGTAGGCCGAGTCTCACAGGAGTGACACAACACACTTTATGCACTCCTCAGGTGTGCAAGACAATTCATCGAATACCCTAATGGTATTTTCTAGCCAGAACTCTTCCCTCTCTGGGTCATCATCTATATTTGCTCTAAATTCCTCAGCCCCTTACTTTCGAATTCTGTCAACCGGAGGTTTTTCCCTTCTAATCATTTCCACTACTTGGGGAGCTGTATGGGCAGGCTGAGGGATTGGAGGGGCTGGAGGAGGTGGACTGTTCAGGTTTGCACGAACAAACTCTGAATACCAAGCATTCATCAAATGGAGGTAGGCTTCTCTAGCCCCTCCGACCTGACTCAGTGTCATGGGCCCACTTTCGACTGGCGTAGTCCCTTCTGCGGAAGATGGCGCATTACTTTCGACATCATCTGCCACTGCTCCGTCGGGATCCATTTACTATATAAAAACATATTTTAAATTGTCAGGAGTCGTCACACTATCATAATTCATATATGGCATGTATAGCTAGCCTCGTACACACGCTAGGTTAGTCCGATAATCAACTAAACCATAGCTCTGATACCACTAAATGTAACACCCCTTACCCGTATCTGATGCCAGTACAGGGTACAAGGCGTTACCTTACTTAAATGCATACACAACATACAATTCTGAGTCGTAAAAGTTCGTTCAAATTCAAAAATTTTCAAACTTTGTCTTAAAATCCCTAATATGAGCTTACGAGGCCCAAAACACACTTTAGAAACGGTTCGGGACTAAACCGAGTTCTTTAGAAAAACATTGTAAAATGTCACTAAAAATAGGGGCACACACCCGTGTAGAAGGGCGAAACACCCGTGTGATCTCATAACATGGCCATGTTGAAGGACAATGTAACTCACACGGCTTAAGCATATAGGGACACGCCCGTGTCCCTTTCCTGTGTGGATTTATTTCTCAATTTGAACCTACAGGGGTTTTCACATGGCCTAGCACACGCCCGTGTCCTTGGCCCGTGTCCCTCACACGGCCATGACACATCCGTGTCTCAGCCCGTGTGTTAAAACCTTGACATTCTATTTATGACGTCAGTAACATTTTAGGCTCACACGGCCAAGGCACACGCCCATGTGCTAGGCCGTGTAGCGAATTTCATTTCGCATTTAAGGTGCAGACTTCACACGGCCTGGGCACATGCCCATCTATTATGGCCGTGTCATCCACACGGTTGAGACACACGGCCGTGCCTCAGCCCGTGTGGTTACTACTGGGCATTCTGTTTTACCAAATTAAGGTGCAGGGGACACACAGCCAGACTACATGCCCATAGGGCAGACCGTGTGTCACATGCGGCCTAGACACACGCCCGTGTGTCTACCCGTGTGGACAAAAACAAGGCTATTTACCAAGCCCTTTTGCCACCCTTACTTGCACCAACATAAGTCACAACAAAGACATACACACATCAAGACCACTACACTCCATTCACATGCAAAACTTATCACATACTTTATCAATCTAATCATGCGACTTACTCATTCATGCATTAACACACCACATATTTCACCATGCAAATTGCACATTCATGAAAAACATCATCATTTACATATATCAATATCCAGTATTAGCCATCATCCATGGCCTTATACAAAATGAATCAATCTTCAAGACAAGCCAACACATTTGGCCAAAATAATATGACACTTGACAAAAGACCAAGTCCCTATACATGCCATACTCAAAATGATAAATTAACTATACCAAATGTTCAGATTGATAGTGTGATCGAGCCTCTGACGTCCTTTGATCCTCGAGCTAGCTTGGCGATACTATAAGAAAATGGAAAGGAAAGGGATTAAGCACAAAGCTTAGTAAGTTGCATGTAAATAAGTAACAACTTCAACCATGCCTCTTTTAACACATAGCATATTAGAAACCAGCACAACATTCTTGATTTAACAATGGTAGATTTACTACATTTTTACACATCACAAGTATAAGCCAAAGATTACAAGATCGTCCCGAAATCATTCTCATAGATAGAACTTACTCAATTTCATCCTTACCATTAAGGCATCATAACTAAGCTCACATCTCATGAGTTTCGAGTAAGAACCTGTACCACTCATAACATCATCATATCCTTTCATATCTTTATAATAAGCTTTAAATAACCCGTGGAACCATTTGGAATACTAAAGGATATCCGATAAGCCTCACACAAGAGGGTAAAATGTCGATGCCATGTCCCAAATATGGTCTTACACTGGCTCACCTGTCGAGCCCGATGCCATGTCCCAGACATGATCTTACATTAGATTTTGTCTCAATGCCGATGCCATGTCCCAGACATGCTCTTACACTGGCTCTCATAATGTGGTCGATGCCATGTCCTAGACTTGGTCTTACCCTAGCACACATATCACCCAAATGTCATGGCATGGATATCCAATTTATTCCTAAGGTTCAACCGGGAGTTTTTACTACATCAATTCTCATCATGCATATTCACAACAATAATCATACACTTTATGCCATATTAATTGTTCAATACATAATAACAATAAATTTGTACTATTTATGTACAACTTACCTCGGTATACAAAAAGTGGGCGACTAGATTGAATTAGTTTACTAGCTTGGTCTTCCCCCAGTTTGGGTCCGGACTCTGTTTTTCTTGATCTATAATGACAAATTCACTTATTTAATCACTACATTAATCAAGACAATCTATAATTCATACCTGGGCAAAATTACCATTTTGCCCCTAAACTTTCACATAATTACGATTTTGCCCCTAGGCTCGTAAAATGATTTTAATCAAATTTCCTCATTAACCAAGCCTAGTCAAATCTATTTTAAGCTTATAGAAACTCAAAATCCAATTATTTCACACATTTACTACCCATTTTATAACTTTTACAAAAAGGTCCATTTTAGGTGTTTTCAAGAAAACCCTTTCACAAAATTTGTTTATTTAACAACCAAGATTCATTTTCTTCCATAAAATTTCAGCAAACAACATGAATACTCACATGGTAAAACCCTAGACTCTCAACCATTTTGCAAAGTAGTCCCTCCATTAGTTAGCTTAAGCTACAAGGGTCACAAAAATACAAAAATCAACAAAAAAATGATCATCAAAATGACTTACTTGCAAGGGCTGTAAGTTGCTGAAAATTTTCTTGGAGAAAAATCGGTGTAGAAAAGAAAAGATGATAGCCTTTTCTTTTTGTTTTATTTTATTCTATCTATTAAGTCACCAAACCACCTAACCTTGACCAATTTCACAATTAAAAATTCCATGACCAGAAACCACATTTTTATTTGTCTTTTTACTCAATAAGGACCTCTACTTTAGTGTTTCATAGCTATTTAACACCTTTATCTTGTAGAACAAAACTTTCATACTTTATGCGATTTAGTCCTTTTTCAAAATTAAGCTTGAAATCGCCAAACTTAATTTACCAAAATTTTCAAACACTAATATAATCATGCCATGACACTTGAAATAATATTAAAACAATTTCTCTGACCTCGAATTTGTGGTCTCGAAACCACTATTCCGACTAGGCCCAAAATCGGGTTGTTACACGCATAGCCCTAGTGAAGGTTCTTTGGCATAAACACGGAATCGAGGAAGCTACATGGAAACCTAAGGAAGCTATACAAAAACATTACCCTAACTTATTTACCGGTAAGATTTTCGGGAACAAAAATCCCTAAGGGGGAGAGTTGTAACAGCCCGTTTTTAGTCAAATCGGAATAGTGGTTTCGGGACCATAAATCTGAGGTCAAAATATTTATTTTATTATTATTTTATTATTTACAACATGATTGAATGATTGTAAGAAAAACTTTGCTGAGAAAATTTATCGTTTAAATGGTCAATTTGAGAAAAAGGACTAAATTGCGTAAAGTGCAAAATTGATGTTTTATTAGCTAAAAGTGCCTAATAGCTATGGAACTTAAAAGAGGAGGTCCTTATGTTGTAATTAGACCATTAATAGCATGAGTGGACATTTATGGGCATAGAATGGATGTTTTAAATGGTTATTTATTAAGGTTATATTTGTAATTTGATAATTTAACTTAAATAAATAAAATAAAACTAAATTAAAGCTTCATTATCATCTTTATCCACCAAAAATACTAAGAAGAAGAAACCAAGAAGTTGTTTTAGAGTTCGGAACTTGCAAGGTTAAATTGATCAAGATAAGCTGAGATCGGGATTAGATCGAGGAAAAGAAAAAGTGGACGAATAGTTGATAATTTCCACCCGAGCAACTCGAGGTAAGTTCGTATAATTAGAATCAAATTTTTTTAAATACTTGTAAATTATTTGAAATGAAAGTATAATTGAGTAAATGGTATTACTGAGCTCGAATGCCTAATTGATGAGAATTATTGAATACCGAGTCCCGTTTGAACCATAGAAAGTCGTAGGATATGAGTGACATGTCACTAGGGTTATCATTTTGGTCAAGATTCTGCATCTGTTGCAGACTCACCACAGCTCGTATGAGCTTACTCGCTTTTAGCTCGTCGTAGCTTCATCGTTTTCAGCTCAATAGAGCTTCTTCATCCATCACTCGGGAGGAGCTTACGATCATAGCTCGAAAGAGAAAAATGATAATGAATTGATGGATTACTTGATTTATACACGTAATGTATATCACCCGAGTATCCCTCGATATTTTAATAGGTTCAATGGGCAAAAATTTTGTTATTGGTTATGTGAAAAAGCTATTTTTTTATACGGATGAATTACTGTTTATATGGATGAAGTATTGTTTATACGGATGAGTTACTGTTATCGAATGAATTATTGTTTATATGATTGAGAGTGAAATGTTACAAATGATGTACATTATATATGAATGTGATATGATACAATGCATTGAGTATTAAATTGAGATAATTGATGATTATATGCACTTATGTGACTAACTTGTTGATGAATGTTTGTGTTTAGGCATTTGGTAATTGAATTGAGTACACCTTATTTATTGTCTTGATTATGTATAAACGGTAAGTTTAATTCTGAATTATACGGGCTTACTAAGCTATAAAGCTTACTCTGTTTCTTTTTCGTGTTTTTTAGAGGTTCGATAGCTCGCTCGATTCGGATAAAGTCAGAGATACGCATCACACTATCCAGTTACCGATTGGTACCTTTGAACTCATGGATATATATGTAAATATGGCATGTATAGGCTAGTTATAAAGATGATAGTTATGGTTACTTAAGCTAGTGATTTTGGTACATGTTGTGGTATAAGATAAAGCCATTTGATTTGGCTTCACTTGGTATAATGCTTTGGTTGTGTATAAGTATTCAAATATGTGTATGAAATGTTATGGATTACCTGCCTATTGAGTTATAAAATGTTGCAAATTATGCTTGTGCATGTAGTAAAAATAGGGTGGCAAAATGGCTTCGCAAATAGCCTATTTTTGTCCACACGGGCAGAGACACGGGCGTGTATCTCAGCCATGTGTGACACACGGTCAATTACATAGCCATGTGTCCCCTGGTGTTGAAATTGAAATGAAGTCAGTATATTCCACACGGTCTCACACACGAGCTTGTAATCGGTCGTGTGGCACAAGTCAGTATACCCCCTAATTGGCACACGGCCTAGCACATGTGACTTGGCCGTGTTGCATAAGTTAGTATACCCTATAGGTTTGACATGACCTAGCACACGGCCTGGTACACGGGCGTGTATGGCCACTTCGAAGGGCACACGGGCTAAACACACGGGCGTGTGGTTGGCCGTGTGACCCAAGTCAGTAACCTCACTTGTTTGGACACGGCCATGTGCTCCCATTTTAAATATCCATACGGCCTGTGACACGGGCGTGTCTGGTGGCCGTGTGAGACACACGGCCTGGACACATGGGCGTGTGTCCCCTATTTTGAGAAAAATTCCCTAAGTGCTTCAAATGTTTTAAAAGTTATCGGGTTAGTCCCGAACCACTCCCAATGCATGTTTATGGCCTCGTAGGCTCATATTAGGGACAAAGTGATTGAGATTGAATGATGATTATAGGTATTGATTAAATGTATGAGAAAAGTATATTTAAATGTGTTGTATACCTGGTAATACTCTGTAACCCTATTCCGGCGTTGAATATGGGTAAGGGGTGTTACACAAGGGACCTGCTGTTTAGTCACTGCTGTATCTTTTGGTGAGTTCCTTTCTACCCCATATGTGTTTCGTATATGTTTGATTCAATGTAGGTTTACCTATCTGGTGAAAAGTCTAGCTTTGCATGTCTGGGTAGAAAATGAAAGAGGCCTTACTTTGTGTTGAGTTATTACCCACTTTACTGTGAAAAATGAACCATATGTTCAGAACAAAAGAAGTGAATTCACGTTGTTTCCTTCATTGCAAAGAGCATTGAATTGGCAGATCGTGATACATGAATAATGTTATGTAGCCTCTAGTAGGGCAAGTGTAATGCAAACTAGATTGGAAAAATGTAACAGAGGAAACGGAACAAATGAACAAACGTTAAAATCTCTGAACACGGACTAGGGTTTTTGGCTAACACGAAGGAGGTTGGCTACATGAATGCATGGGCGTAGTGTTTGCGCCAAAAACGAGTCCTATTCTGTAAAAGTCTTTGTAAGTTTAGTATTCACCAATAGGCGAGCTACGTGAAGTCAGTTATGTGGTGTCTTAGCTAATTAGGCGAACTATATGTTCCATTGAGTTGGGAAGAGTTCTTCTGTCTATGTGACATAGAGATATTCTGATGTTCACCCTAGAACTCACTAAGTTCTATGAACTTACTCCATTTATCTTCGCTTCTCAAGACCACCAAAGAAGTAAAGGAATTCTCAAATACTGCGCCAGAGGACACGTACTGTGTGAGACTTATAGTGATTTTGTATTATGCATGACAAATGTGGGTGGCATCAAGGCTTGGGTTTTAAAGAACATTATTTTGTAACTAAAATTTGTATTTTCCAGATTGTACTCTTTCCTTGAATCTTTACTATGAACTTTTATGTTTTTAAAGTGTTTGGGCCCTTAAGCTTAAATGTTTTATATATTTCTACTACGGTAAATACTTAATTGTCTTTTTATAAACATGAAGTTTCGCCAATTACATTTCGAAGGGAAAATACTTCAATGCTGTAACTCACCATTCCTGGATCCTCCTTAAGGATCGAAAATGGGGCACTACATACATAGCACGAGGAGGACCACAGGAACTAACAATGAGGTAGTCTGTAGAAAACTACATTCGGTAGGGTGTCTACCAGAAAATAGTAAGAAGCAAAATTCCATTAGGTCTATACAGCATGAGGAAGACTTGTAGGTCTACCTAGGGTGGAAAGTGTCAAGGGGTACTTGAGTAGGAGGTAGCTCGCTAGGTACTACCTGTCCATTAGAGTACCATAAAGGACTGGACTAAGAGAATAGGAAATGTGGGGCTACATGATGGGAACGAGCCCAACAATGAAAGGAGGGAGATGTCTAGTTAGCTAAGCATCCCCATTAAGTTTGAATTCAGAATCCAAGATATGGCCTTAACCCGAAAGGAGATCAAGTGTAATCTACATTGGTAGTCACTAAAGGGCAAGGCAGACCCATTTGGAGCTCAGGGTGAGATAGAGGGTTCAAGGTGTAGATTCGTAGTTGTGGCGAATTCACATTTAAACAATTCTAACTACCACCAAACTACGATAATAGATACGAGTATCAAGGATGAGGCATAACATAAAAGGCTATAAGGAAGTTTGAATCATTGTTAAGCATGAGTAAGCCCCATATGAAAATATCTTTAGATAGACCACGACTATGATTAAGCCAATGATTATGTCCACCAATATTCAACATAGAGAAACCAAGGCATTCACTATGCCAACTAAGTCTGCAAATTCTCCTACGAAATCTAGGAAGTTTAACTGTATGCATAGAACCTCATTTTCTTAAAATTGAAGTAGTATTCTATAAAAAATTTATGTGCAGACCTCATTAAGTTCTCCTGAACTTATATAATTTACTGCTTGGATGTAGGGTAGTTAAAAATATGGAAATCAAGAGGAGGGATCAAGCCAGACTCTACCAGAGTGAAGAGTTAGGCGTAGTAGTTTTATCATGTATATAGAAGGGGCTCCTTACAGGCTTCACCTCAGAGTTTAAGTGATTATAACTGTATTCGAGATTAATTTAAGACTTGTAATTTGGTGTTAGAAATCAAATTTGTAAGAACTTATCGTTAGCTTAGTATGATTTTTAATATAATTAGATTTTGAAACTTTAGTGTTTAAGAATGTAAAAAGAGTATATTTAGAAACATCATCAAGTTATTTGCATCTTTGTATCATTCGGTACTCGGACCTAGTGAACGAGTCGGGTATATGGTGTTATATATGATATACGAATATGAAAATATATGTATTGATTCATTGGTATCCTATTAACTGTTGCAGGCAGAGTTGAGTATAGTTGGTATGTCATAGGATTAGATTTGTGTACGGGTTTATACTTTATTTTTTACTAATGAGGCGCAGAGCACATATTTACTTTTGACGTTCGATAAGGTGTATTTTTCGAATCTATAAGAAAAACAGGGTTATATTGGATCAAATAACATCACACTATCGTAGTGTAACACCCTTAACCCGTATTTGTCGTCAGAACAGGGTTTCAGAGCATTACCAAAACTTTCAGAACATTTTACAAATAATTTATGTAAATTACTATTCATTAACCGAGATCATTCAAAACATCCCTTAATTTGATCCTCGAGGCCCAATACAAGTATTAGAATCAAGTCGAGACTTAATCGGGAACTCTGAGAATTTTTCGCGAATTTTGAAAACTTTTCCAATGTGCAGGGCTCACACGCCCGTGTGACCTTAGGACACGCTCGTGCTACAGGCCGTGTTCGACCCCGTGTAACTCTCTGACTTGTGCACATGGCCATGCCACACACCCGTGTGCTAGGCCGTGTGGTTAATTAAATTCTTTCAAAATTAGGTGCAGGTTTCACACGCCCAAGACACACGCCCGTGTTCTAGGCTGTGTAGCACACATGGCTGAGACACACGCCCGTGTCTCTTCCCGTGTCTCTACTCGTGTGCTCAATTCTGAGCACTCTGTTTCTCAAAATTAAGGTGCAGAGGACACACGGCCTAACTACACATCCATGTACCCGGCCGTGTGTCACATACGATCTAGACACACGCCCGTGTGTCTGCCCGTGTGGACAAAATAAAGCCATTTCTAGCTTCATTTCTCACCCAAAATCACACCCATGACCTGCACTTGAAACACACATCCAATACCAACCATTCTAAGCATTCAAATTTAACAAATTTCATCATTCATCATGGCATACCATTACATGCATACATGCTTACAATCTTACCTTGGTTCATTCCATATATTAGACATAAATTGATCAACTACTTAACATATATTTAGTTACCATAGCATGACATTACAAGTATATCAAAACAACTATTACTAGCCATTCCAATGGCTAGACTACAAGCATCATTATCAAGTCACTAATGGTCAAGTTGTCCTATACATGCCATTATACCAAAATGATTTTACTAAGTATACCCAAAATAAGTTAGTTGATAGTGTGACGATGCTCCAATGATCTCCAACCTCCACGAGCTTCCGAGCACTATAAAACAGGGAAAATAAAACGGAGTAAGCATTACATGCTTTGTAAGTTCGTATAACAGAAACTAAACTTACCAATCCCGTTTATTAAATCTAAACATAAAATATCATGTTTTCCATCCATTTGACAAAATTGCCTAAACACATGCATCCAATCAAACATGTTAGTCACAACTTTACATATACATCAAGTAAGGATAGATGAGCTCATCATGCAATACTCTTTCAAGACATTTTCATTTCATCTCATAATTCGCATGTCATGTCAAGAGTTTTATGTCCGTTGAATCATTGAAATTCCGATGGATGCTCAAGTAGTACACTCGAGTTGTATGATTCAATAATCCGTCAATTCTTATTCAAGGGTACCCATTAGGGCACTTAATCAAGGAACACACTCTCGAGCCACATATCATATAACAAGATTACCAGTCCAGGCTAAATCCTTTATATAATGTATGCTCAAAAGAGCTCAATTAGGATTGCCAGTCCAGGCTAAACCCTAATCATAACGTATACTCGAGAGGTATTATATCAAGATTACCCGTCCGGGCTAAATCCTTTCTATAATGATGTCAATAGGATTACTCGTCCGAGCTGAATCTGTCAGCAACAAATGTAGGACGTCATCCATTACAGGAAAGCACATATAATCATCGGAATTCAATATTCAATCGGGACATAACCCTTTTTCACCATTTTCAAGCATGTGTTAATTTATCATATTTGTAACATCCAAGTAAATCACATAAATGATAATTACATTTCATACAATCACAACACTTAATTTAACATAATTACGTGCTAGATTAAGTTACACGAACTTACCTCGACACTTATTCGCGTAAGTAATCTACTAATTCAAAACCTTTTCCTTTCCACGATCTAACCTCAAATTTGAGTTGTTCGGATATATATAAATAACTTTAATCGTCAATTTCACACATTTCATACTCATTTGGACTCAATTTATGTCCTAGGTAAATTTACCACTTTGTCCCTAACTTTTCCATAAATTCCAATTTCGTCCCTAGGCTCGAAAAATGAAATTTGTGCAATTCACTCCCTATTCCAAGCCTAACCAAAATCCCATTACAAAATTTACATCACATGTATTCATAAAAATTTAGAATTTTTCATCAAATTTCACAACTTTACATTTTAGTCCCTAAATCATGTTTTCATCAAAAATCACTTTGTAAAAGTTGTTTATCTATCAACAACCTTTCATTTTCTACCATAAATTTCTAATTTTCATCATATTCATCCATGACCCAATTTTCATACCTTGATAACTTTTCAAATTAATCCCCCAAATAGATAGATTAACCTATCCCGGTTTCAAAAATATCAAAATTACTAAAGACGGGACTAGGAAACTTACCCAATTAAGCCTTGAAAGTTTAATAAATAAGGTGTCCCCAAGTAGTGTAAAATAACTCAAACCCTGTACGCAGGGTCACACGACCATGTCACGAGGCCGTGTAACTCTATATGGCCGTATGTAAACTAAATTGTAAAACATGCAAACTTTCACACGGCCGTGTGGTTAGACCGTATAACTCATTTTTGTCATGTGAACCTCTTGACACTTAAAACAAACAGAGCATACGGTCGTGCCACATCCCATGTGAAGCACACGATTGTGTGTAAAACGTGTGGCAACCCATGTGAACCTAAATGTACCTTCAAATGCAAGTTATACCATTTCATGCTTACATAGACCACAAGAAAACCATTAACTAATCATTCAACCTGTTCAATTCACATAAAAACCATACCAGAACATGCTATTTACAAATTTCTAACCAATATGCCATAAGGCACTATTACAAACAACATCTCAACCTAAAGTTGAACTTCATTACCTATCAATTTTATACATAGCAAAATAATGTCAAATAAAGTGTCAAAACACTATGATTCCACTCACCAACTAACAAACATTTAACAAGGCGTGTGAAGTAACATATTTTCCAATCAAAGAAACCATGAACATATCATTTCATGCCATCCCAAATCAAATTCCAACCAAGCTATACCTAATTGAGCATTTATCTATCACATTATAGCTCATCCATATGTATTTCATTCCATTACATATCAAACTCAATATCACATTCAAATATTTATATCAAGCCATGATTAACCATACTTTTAGCCGACAAGCATACAACTTTTTTTACAGGCATAAACATACCATTTGTAATAAACACTTATATACATATAGAAGTTACTCCTATTACATGCCACATATCCCAAAACATAATGGTTTCAAAATCTACCAAAAAAGAGTCTGGATAGTGTGATTTTCTCATTGATCCAATTGCCCAATTTCGCAAAATGATATCTACAAAGATACAGAAAAATGACACGAGTAAGCTGCAATTGAGCTTAGTATGTTCATAGGTCGAAATTATATAACTTACCTTATTAACATAGTTTAATATTTAACAAAATCATTTACTATCATTAACCTTGTCAACCACAACCATTCAATAGATGAGTTCTGTATATACAAGTCATTTAATCATTTCAACTATACGATATCATTTAATACTAAGTCACGATATAATATGAAAATCATGAAATCATGTACAAGTCATCATCAAGAAATCATAACCAAATACCAAATACATATCCTCATAATGTCATTTAACCATTAAAATTTAGCCCGATGAACTATATAAACAGATACGGATACGCGGTTATCCACCCACAACACGCCAGAGTGCTCAACCGAGCTAAACCAACCAAGAACACGCCTGGGCACCATGTGTCTATCCTGTAGGCTTACATCCCTCCAGTAACATGCCTAGGCACCAAGTGTCAAGCCCGTAGGCTTTACATCCGCCCCCAGAAACATGCCAGGATCACTATACATATAACTTGATATTCCGCAACAAATGTTGAATTCCAGTATACTCAATGTATAATATCATGTCATATATCAACATCTCATCACATATTAATCCCGTACAATGTGCAAAATAACCTATTGGCATGCCAATTGTATCCTATCCTATGTTCATCCGGGCTCGATATAAGTAATCGTATAACACTTTTAAATTCAATCCACTTTTTCACCTTGTACCAATTTCTAACAATTCAAGTATATATACATATATATTAAACATATCACAATTCAGAAATCAATATAATATTACAAAATGTACCAAACTAAACCGTATGAACTTACCAGGGCTAAACAACAAAGATGGCAATATTAGGGACTAATCAGCAATCTTCTCTTTCCCACGATTATCTACCTATTCTTGATCTATACAGTAATTTTATTTCAATTATCAATCCCAAATACTTTATGACAATCCATTTGATGCATATGACTTCTTATGGATATTTTTCACAATTGCCCTAAACTTTTGCATCTTATTCAATTTAGTCTATAAAAACTAAGCAAGCTTATTTTTACAATTAATCCCTAACCCATAGTGCCAATTTCATTTACATCCTTAATCAGCCCTCTAATACTGAAATTTTTACAAGAAAATCATGTCAAATTTAACATACTTTCAATTTAGTCCTTAAACTTAAAAACTATACAAAATCACTTTACAAAATAGTCCTAATTCATCATTAAGCTTCAAGCTAAACCATTAAAAACTAAAAAGCTTCAAGAAAATCAATGGAAAGTTTTCAAAACTTTGACAGATTCACAAAATAGTCCCTGGGCTAGCTAGATTAAGCTACAACGATATCAAAGAGATAAGTGAAAGAAACTTCAAGCTACTAAGAATGGAGTTTCAACAATGAGAAGATGAAGAAGAAAATAAAAATGGCTTTAGTGGTTTTTCATCTTTTTTTATTATTATTCATATCATTTATTTAATATCATTTTAACATATAAAAATAAATGGAAAACAAGTATTAACCGTCCATGCTACACCAATTTGGTCTAATTGCAACATTAAATTGCTTCTTTTAACCTTTTAAGCTATTCAATTAAGAAAAACTCAATAGCTAGCAATTTTTTTAGCTTTTATGATTTTGTCTTTTTTCCTTAATTAACTAGCCAAACGTGAAAATTTATGAACCAAATTTTAATATGACATTAATGACCTTGTAAATATTAAATAATTAAGTTTTACAGACTGAAAAGTTGGAATTTTGGTCCCGAAACCATTAGAAAATGGGCTATTACAATGATATCCTCTCATTGGCATTACATGATAGTTGGAAAAATAACATGACCACGGGTCATTTGTCTAGGAAAATTTATTTAATTACTATTTGTTAGTAATTGACATTTTCATAAATAAAGATGTAATGGTTACCATGAGATGAAATATGGTCATATTGGGTGAACGGATTTAACCCAAAGAGACTAAGGATATCCTATGAGGGTAAGACACTTATGACAAGGTTATTAGACAGGAACTTATTAAGTTACTTTCGTAATGTTATATAATAAGGAATAATTCAATCATGGTACTTTAGTAGAACGATTCAATGATTAAATAATGTTATAACTAATATATGAAGAGTTGAAATTTAATTACAAATTATTTGAACCTCAATTATATATGTCTAATCGGTTAATCTGCTAGCTCGATATAACCTAAAATGGATTGCATGTAGAACTGATAATGTGGAATAAATGAAAATGATGATTAAGAGAAAAAGATCACATGTATCACTATCTGCGGTGAATGTGTTTTCTCACTAAGTACAAAAAATGACTTAGAAATTAAATTAATTTCTTCAAGTTTTTATTTAATTGATTGCAATTGAATAATTGAAGTTCGAAGTGAGAACTAAATTAATTAGTCATTATAGTTTTATTGAGCGGGGTAATTAAATATATTTTCTCATAGATTCTAATTCAACAAAGTTGTCATGAGCTTAATGGAGTTAGAATTGGGTTGAGAAAGTAATTTAATTGGATAAATTAACTAATTAATTTGTATTTAGGGAATAGAAAAGTAGTTATTGTGTTGGTTACAGGCCCAAATAAGACATACAATTATACCAAATACACAAGACAGGCCCAACAGGCCATCCCAGGTGAGAGGGAGCGATAAACCCTAGTATCCATTAGGGCATGCCACCGACCTTAGTATTCCTAATTGTGGGAATATTGTATTTTTTAAAATATTATTATTCAATTACCCTTTATTCAAGTAAAATTATTGTAGCTTTTTCCTATAAATAAGAAGTGTAGGATGACCTAATTGACACACCAATTGGGCATCATCATGCTATCAGAAGATAGTGGCAAGTTATTTATATAATAAATTATATTTTCAACTTAGTTCAAAAGTTCTTGGTTCTCATTGAGAGAAATTAACTTTCCCTTTGAAAGTTAATCAAAGTTTTTAATTTGTGCATTTGGTTCATTCTGTTTGAGCCTACACTAAAAGCAAGGTGGGATTTGAGAATAGCGAAGAAGATTATTTGGTAGAAAGCCAGGGGAAGACTTAGACCGCCTCGATCAAAACATAGGTTAATATTCGGTTTAGGATTTATTACTATAAATAACACAAGACCCAATTTGAAGGAAAAAATTTAAACTTTTGTTGTGCAATGTTCACTATTTTCTTAACCGATTTTTTCAATAATTTGAAATAAACACCTCATATCAGTCGCTAAATATAAGCTATAGAGACAAATTTAAGGGGAGATGGTAGGGGCCTCGCACCCACCCTAAATTTTGTAAAATTTCTTTTAAGCCCATTTAAGTTTTTAAATTTATTTTATTTTGATATTATAATATGTGTATTAAAAAATTGGACAATTGCGTTTCCCCCAAGTTTTTCAAAGTTTTTTTAAAATTTTATTTATTTCATAGATTTTATCATTTTTAATGGTAAATTTAGTAAATTTTTTATTTTAATTTGATAAACTAATATTTTAAAAAATTGATAAACTAATACAAAATAATATCTAAATATTAATTTGGTAAAAATAAAATTTAATAATTACAATATTTAAATATAAATAATATATAAATATTAATTAAAAAATAAATTTAAATAATTATAATATCTAATACAAATTAAAGATTTAGTTTATTTATTTTTCCTATATTTTGGTCATCAAAATTATTCCAAATTAAAAGGTGTATTCACTTTCAACGTATATATTTTATATAGATATCCTAATTTCTTTATCAACAATTCTAACATTTGTCCTTATAAGCCACGTATTCTTTTATATCCCATCGAATCACCAAACACTTAAAAACACTGCATTAATCATCACTGTGCTTAGGGTAAATATCTCAATAATACCAAAAAAAATCAAAATTTACCGGAAAGTATAGGTTTCAGGAAAATTTGACCTAAAGTGCAATTTCCCCAACAAACGCGCGTCCATGTCGGCGTTTTTGGGAAAACGGCCTAAAGCGCGTCCCCGGGGAGCGCTTTAGGCCGCTTTCCCAAAAATGCGCTGGCGTGGACGCGCTTTTAATTTCCTTCCGTCTCCGCAAAATAATTTTGAGGAGACGTTTGAGAACAAACCGTGGCAAAACGTTTCCACGTGGGCGCGCTTTTTGCTACAAAGTGGTATCGGGCACAATTATTTTGAGGAGACGTTGCGAATAAAACCGTGGACCAAAACGCTCCACGTGGACTCTCTTTTGCTATAGTGGTCTCCGGCAAAATTATTTTGAGGAGACGTTTCTGAACAAACAGTGGCCAAAAATGCTCCCACGTGGACGCACTTTTGCTACAGTGCTCTCCGGCAAAATTAGGCTATAAATCAGCCAAATTTCATTCTCAGTTGGCAGAAACCAAATTCACGCAAAAGGAAAAAAAAATTGAAAATGAGTGAACGTATTAATGCTGTTATTTACTACGATGGTGAAGTGCGAGACACCAAAAATGGTGTTGTTTTCTTATCGGAGAACACAGCGCGATTGAGTTTTAATCAGAATGTCGATTTGGTAGAACTTCGCAAAAGAATTAGGCGTAAAATATTCGGAACAACGCCAATGAAAGTTCAGTCTATTAAGTATAGATTTTGCGCTTCGGTTGATCCGGTGAGATATGACTCATTCGACATCAAAGGTCCTCGGAGCCTTGAGGCAATGGTGGAGACTCATCTTGCCAGTGGTTCACCCTATATCGAGGTATATGTAGAATTTTCATCTCCAAGTGATCTGGCTGCGACCTCAACATCTAGTATCGTTCGAGGGGAATACACGACCCCAAGTCGACACTCTGTAAGTGGGAGGCAAAACACGTATGCCCGTGTGTGATCGTAGTATGGAAAACATAACCCCGCACGACACTTCGGTTGGTGGATGGGACATGCATATCCGCTCGATCGACGTCCGATGATAGAAATACGTATTGGGGGCGTCGTCAACTTCTAGTGGTTGGCAATCCACATACGATTGGAATCAGACGAAAAGATGTTTAAGGAGGATGATGTACTCCCGACGACATCCACCGGCGAGGGGCCTCGTTTGTTGCGGGTTATGGAGGGTCGGACGATGAATCCGATGTGGATCCACCTCGAGAGCCGTGGCCCGACGGTGCGTGTTGGATTATTTTCTCAACCGGAGCCCGTTCCAATTGTACCAAGACGTTGAGGCGTTCGCATTTAAGAAGAAGAAGATCCGCTATTCGGGGCATACTCACCTCCAAATACACATGCATAATGTCGATCTATCTCAAGATGATGCATTGGAGTTTCTGAACTACCACACCGGGCGTGACCGCACAAATTCTTCGTTGGATTCGGACGAATTAAAAGTTGGTAACCAGCTTTTCCAACAAGAATACTTTTCTTGGTGCATTGAAACAATACAAAGATCGTGAACGGGGTTAACTACACTATGGTTAAATCAAACCTCGATAGGTACGAGGCGTGCGTGTGCATGCAAGACGGCACATGTTCATGAAAAATCATGGCGTCGTTGAGGAAAAGGACAGGATGTGGGAGGTGAAAAAGTACAAAGGTCCGCATACATGTCTTACCGATACAAGCACCACTATGTGTGTCAAATGATTTGAATAACACTAATATTATGTAATGTTGCATTATTTAACGTGCTTTCGTTGATGTGTGTAACACAAGATCATCCGAGGATGGATTCGAGACATGTTGGTGATTTAATAATCCCGACGGTGAAGGTCGATCCCAAAACTACAAATCTTTTACCTTAATTGGCAATATTCGTAGCCAAATGGGGTACACGCCCTCTTCTGCGAAAAGGCTTGGATAGCCAAGCGATATGTTGGAAAAGTTGCACGGTCGATCGGACGCTTCATATAATGAAGTGTGGCGGTGGTGTCGTGTTGAGACGTATGTCCCGCAAAGACAACGGACCTTGAAACGAAACCGCGTACTACGACGATCGCTCGCTCCGTGGATGCGCGGTGTTCAAGCGCTGTTTTGGACATTTAAGCAATGCCGAGATGCTTTTACATACCGCAAGCCATTGGTACAAATTGACGGTACCTTCATGTATGGTAGATATACGACGGGCTATTGCTAGTCGTGGCACAAGACAAATTTGTGGGAGAATCCTTCCGATTGCATTCGCAATAACACCAGGGGAGTCAGCTGATGACTGGGACTTCTTCCTATCTAGGTTAAGGAGGCATGTCTGCCCTCAACCTGACATATGCATTATATCGGATCGGGGCCCTGGAATACTTGCGGCAATAGAACGACAGGGAAGCATGTGGCATCGCACACACCATCGATATTGCTTGAGGCATGTTTCATCCAACTACTATGGGCAACACCGATCTAAAAGATAGAAACGGCAAGTGACCGATATGGGTATGAAATATCTATTAATATAATTTCTTTTGAAATTTTCAATGTATTCGCAATTGAATAGTGGTATGTAATATTCGCTATCAACGTATATTGGCGAATGGTACGAGATCAATAAAGACCATTTTCACGAGATGTTGGCGGTTTACGCAGATAACGCCGCGTAAGGCGAGTACTGTGCAATATTCCTTTTGAACAAAGGACACAAGCATATGACGGCCTACGATATGGTCATATGACCACAAACCTGGCCGAATGCATAAATTACGTGCTAAAAGGAACCCGTCATCCGCCGACATAAATGTTTTATGGGAGACATATTTTCATTTAGCGGCACTATTTCCGAAGAGAGCAAATGAGTTATCGAGGGCGTATGCAAGGAGGCCATGTATGGAGCCCGAAGGTCTTGCAAGAAATTAATCGTGGGAAGGCACGGCGAACACCATGCACACAAAGTGTGTCACGACCGCGACGACCTATATGGTTTCGTGTCACGAGTTTGACAGATCGAACCAAGGTATTGTTGGCGGGCATTATCGTGTACACTTGACGAATAGGACATGCGATCGTGGATATTTGATGCACTTCGTTACCCATGTGCTCATGTACTTGCGGCTTGTCATAATCTTCGCCTTGACCCAATGAGCTATGTCGACGAAGTCTACAAATTAGAAAACATGTACAACGTGTGGAGACACGTATTCCCACCATCCCGGATGAACGTAAGTGGCCATCGTATTATTGCTTGCACCATATAAGTCGTTGCGGATAGAGAATTGAGGCGCAAACCAAAAGGTCGACCTTCCTCGACTAGAATACGCAACAATATGGATATCCGAGAACCGACCAACCAAAGTCGGCGGTGCGGGTGGTGTAGGAACCCGCCATACATCTCGCTCGTGTCCAAATCGGACTAGTTGACCGTGTTATTAGCTTGTTTGTCTCTTCCGACTATGTAATTTCTGCTTTTTGGAGGAAAACGGTGAACTTTTGTACAATAACTCAAATTTATTAAATATAAGATAATTAAATTGCAAAAATGAAAATTAAACCATTTCTATTTTATCAAAGATATTAAAACTAAATTAAAAAAATTAAATTACAAAAGAAATAACATTAAACTCAATTTTATTAAATATAAAAAAATTTATATTGCAAAAACTAAATTATCAATGAAAACTTCTTATTTATTAAATATACTACAACTAAATTACAAACAAATAAAAAATAAAGAAAACTTCTTATTTATTAAATATATTAAAACTAAATTACAATAAAATAAAAATAAAAAACAATTTATTATTTTATTACATATATTAAAATTAAATTACAATAAAAAACTTAAACAATTTCTATTTTATTAAAGATATTAAAATTAAATTACAATAAAAAAATTAAACAACTATTATTTTATTAAATATATTAAAACTAAATTAAAAAATATAAAATAAAAAATAAATTTTTATTTTATTAAAAAAATCAAATTAAATTACATACAAAAAAATACACACCTTCTATTTTAGTGAAGATATTAAAATTAAATTACAAACACAAATAAAAACAACTTTTTGATTCAAAAATAAAAAATTTATTACAATTTAAAAAATAAAAAAGTCCATCCTAATCAATGTTGATGCTTGTGGGAACCGAAGCCACGAGGGGCGGTCGGCGATTACGCTACTGGATTCCTCCTTCTTCTAGCTTCGACGGGGTCGTGGAACCTCAAAGGCGGGAATCGGGTTCCTCGCAGGTGGAGTCCGCTCAGGTGTTGCGATGATGACCCACCTTGATAAAATAATGACCCCGAGGTGTTTGCATAAACCACGGCGGGGTGATCGCATCCGTGCACGGTGAAGGAGCCTGGTAGAAAGAACTACTCCCCGACGGTGCCTCCTCTAATCCTGACGTCGGCCTCACGATCGGCTGCCTAACGGGAGTTGTCGGGAATGGACTCGAACCCGGCCATGCATTCCAACCTGGGGTGGGACTAGGAGAAGGAAACATATATGGGTTAGGAGGATACATATAAGGGGCGAGTGGTACGACCGGCATAAATCGTGGACGCTGTGTGATGTCGGTGTTGACAAACAACTAATGGGCCCGGTGATTGTGTAGGCGCTGTTGATGGGCCCGGTGATTGTGTAGGCGCTGTTGCTGGGCCGGGTGACTGTGTAGGCGCTGTTGCTGGGCCCGTCTCATCACCCCTTCTCCTTGAATGTAAAGGGGCCCGACGCGTCCCTTCGCCGCGAATTTGCCGTCGCCTCTCTTCATCCGACAACAGATCTGACTTGCCATGGATTCTAAACCATGGCATGTACTCCGACGCACGCTAACTCAGGAACTATGATCGATTCCCGATTAGGGAAAAAGTCATACCGGTTCTCCCACGTCTCGATATGTTCGACCAAAATCTTGGCCAATCCGTGTCTTCCGCTGCCGTAGGTCCACTTTGTGCTCATCATCGAGCACCTCGGGAGGCACGGAATCGCTTGCCGCATCCAAATTGCCGTAGAACCCGATCCGACCGTGCATCTCCACGGTTGAGTAGGTGATTAACGGGACCTTAATGTGCCAACTGTTCGAATTTTGGAGGAACTCCTCCGGAATTCTTGCCGAATTTCGGGATCCTCGTGCGGTGTCCATTGAAACTATATTAACATTACCAAAATATTAGTTATATACATAATACTAGACACTACATACGAAAATACTAAATTATAATAACGAAATTCGACACTTACTTGTGATTCCGACCGTTGTTCCAATAGGAGCCGTATATCCTCAAGCGAGTTAGGTATTCCAACATGACTCGTCGGATGGTTCCACCTAATTAAATAAACTTTTAGCATGCAATTATACTATAAATCTACGACATAATTGTAAAATATAATATTAAATTTACCTCGTTATCAGTGGGAATGAATATGGCTGGTCGAGTCGAGGACGTAAAAATGGAAATCGAAACCATGCCCATGATCGCAGAGTGATAGGCAACCTCCGATTTTTGCTTTACTCTAGCAATGTCGCCCGCACATCTCCCACAACCTCGATAGCACGGCGACCCCAACTCAATTCACCACCGCTCTGAAATCAACAAGTTTCGTGAGCCATCTCAGGTGGACGAGGTTTCTAGAGAGGTCCGGCATCAGATAGCCTCCAATTATCTGAAGTATGTATGCCCGCGCATACCGTATTCTTTCTTCTTCGGTCGAACCTTCATTCGGCTGCGGGAATGCGTCTCGTAACCAACCCATATCAATCCGAGCTCCTTGAATTTTATCCGGAATGGCACCCAGAAGCTCGTAGCATACGGCCATCCAATCGAGAGATGTTACGGACCCGGTGACTACCGACCCGGCCCACCGGTAATCCCAATCAGAATCGCACATCTTCTAAGGTGATGGTACACTCTCCGCATGGCGGATGGAAAGTGTGCGTCTCGGTCTCCACCTCTCTATCAACGTGCTTGATCAAAGGCGGGTCCAACTTGAACCCCGACCCTATCGTGGCCACGTGCCAAAAACCGCTTCCCGCAGTAATTCTCGATCAATGGCGATGGGGACCGGCATGTTGCGAATATAACATTGCAACACCCGATCTACAGATCGCTTAAAAATTATAAAATTCAAAATTAATTAAAATTACATAATTAAAAAAATTTAATAATATTGAAAAATTAACATTCAAACTTACCATTTTCATTTGCTCGACTAAGCAATGTGCTTGTTGTCTAGGCGACGTAATTCCCGGCCATTGTACTCCGATAAAGTATTTTCAAATTTTCAAAAAATAGATATATTAAAAAAATTATAAAGGGCTTTTTCGTAAATAGTAAGGACTATTTTGAAATTTGAGCGTAAATTTCAAGGACTTTGAGAGAAACTTGAGAGAAAATTGAGAGCAAATTGAGAGAATAATGAGAAAGGATTGAAGTGTGAAAAAATGAAGGGTTGGTGGGGTATTTATAGTTTTTTTTTTTTTTTGACCGTTGGGGGCCAACGGTCAAAAAAAATTTTGACCATTGCACGGCCAAAAGCGCTCCCCAGGGATGCGCTTTAGGCCGTTTTCCCCCAAAAACGCGCTGACGTGGACGCGTTTTTTGGGGAAATTGCACTTTCCGGTCAATTTTCCTGAAACCTATACTTTCCGGTAAATTTTGATTTTTTTTGGTATTATTGAGATATTTACCCTTGTGCTTACATGCCATTTCCTAAAAAAAATGTACTATCTGTCTCATAATTAATATCAACCACCTCTTTCTGGAGATATAATATACCATGATGATTAGCCATAGTCAGTCTGAACTTTCTCACCCAGAGAACAACATTTTTTCCTTAGGTAGGCAGATAAATTTGACTTCCTTAACATTGATCCTTCAAGGAATTCGATCCAATTAATTAAATTTTATTTCCTCAATATTAAATCTTAAAGGAAAAAATCAAGTGACTTTTAAGTTGTTCGTAGAGTTGAATCACTCATGAGATAAATCATGTTAACTAATTTGATTTCTACATTACTCCCACCTAATCGATACAGCTCAATCACTCAAGAGAAAAAAATCAAGTCAAACGACTTGACTTATAGAAAATGGCTCTAACGTTTATTGGTCGAGCTCTTTCCCTTAGTAGACACCTTCCAAAAAGTAAAATTAATTTCTTTAAAAGCCCCTTAAGGTATATAATCAAACAAAATAAATCCCTTTTTCCCAAAGAACAAATGACAAAAATATGGCACCTTTCGGCTACTACACTAGGTGTCCACCAACTTTATAATCTGTCTTAAATCTAAGGTGGGACATATCATTATTCCAGCTTAAGAGGATAAGTTCCTTAGACCCAAAAGAATTAATAAGTCCAAGAAGACCGTCTCACAAATGGTAACTATCAACCCACCAATAGTACATGTCATAGGTAAAAATGCAGGATAAAAAAAGATGCTGGAGACGTTTCCCTGTGGAGTAAGGACATTAGTCTCAATCAATCAAATGCGTTAGATGATTTGGCCTTCATGCACTCTCATATAGTCGATAACTTCAAAACACCTAAAGGCCTTTGATATAAACACCTAGGTAGGTTTTTACCTTCATTCATTTTCCCATTACTTTGCTTAAGTCTAGGAGTATTTAAACTGTTAATCAAATCAAATTAATATTAATTAAATTAATTAAATTCTTTAATTCTTTAACTGTTAATCGAATTAAAATATTTTAATTAATTTAGTCGGTTAATTGAATTAACCAAAATTTATATGTTTTTATTTTATTTTTTGGTTAAAACAAGTATATAACATATAAAAATTAAATTGATAATGTTCATTTGATCGAATTATTTGAATTAACCGAATAAACTTAGTTAACCGAATTAAAACTACATATAATTTGTATTTTTAATTATGAAGTTTGATTAATTCGGTTAATTATCTAATTTCGAACTGAATTAATTGATAACCGAACTTTCAAAAAATCATTAATCGATCTCTAACCGAATTAGATCAGTTTACCGACCAATTAATTGAATTAAATCAATTCAATCGATTAATTTGATTTTATTCAAAATTCAAATAGCCCTACAAATCTCTTCATCTTTCACGATATTAATTTAAGCATAAGAGAGTGTTTTGTAGGATAAACTCTTACCTCATTATAGTTTTTCTTTTATCATGAGGCCCATTAATTCTTTAGGCACATCTTACATATACTACTTATTACTTTAAGAAATTAAAAAAAAAAACCCAATTTCTTTTTATAACTCTATAAAAATAGTGAAGACGTTGTAGAATATATATATATTACACACAAATTCTGATAAATAAAAAAATGTGAGGTTTTAGCTTAATTTGATTTAAAAAAGGCCATTATAAAAAAAATTAAGGTTTTGAGCCAATCTTTGGGATATTTAGAGAAATGATTTTGTAGACAAAAGTGAAAACGCATCCTACAGGGTGTGCTTTCGAACTTCTTGACACATTAGTATTTTTTAGTCAGATAGTTAAATATTAGTGATTTTGGCTTCAAGTCTTGGGTTCAATTCCTCTCCTACTCACATTTGTATTTGTATTTCATTTGTTTCAAGTGTTAGTTTTATTTTTAATTACTACATTTAATATATTAGCTTCTTTAGTTAGATGGTTAATTATTAGTGATTTTATCCTTGAGTCTAAGTTCAATTCCTCTTCTAAGCACATTTGTATTTTTTATTTATAGGGGATAAATCCGATTAAACAGTGAACAAAGTGAAGAAAATAAGAATCGAAAAGATTGAATACGTAAATTTTACGTGAAAAAACTCCTCAAAAGAGGATAAAAAATCATGGGTAAAAGAAAATTTTACTATAATAAAGGAGAGTACAAAAGATAGAGAGAACTAAAAGGAAAACCCGAAGCCCCACAAGAAAAACCCTTTGAAAATAAGGAACAAAATTCTCTCAATTTAAATATTTTTGTTGTGTAAAACTTAAAATAACTAAGGCCTATTTATAGGCTGAAATTCGTAGCATATATGACTGCAACAACTCTAGGTTAATTAGAGTTTAAGTGTGTTAGCTCTAGTTTTTCAAGTATTTTGATATAACAAAAGTATATTAAAAATCCCCTACTTAAATTTGCAAAAATTGTTTATAAGCCCTTAAAATTATTTTCAAAGTGTTGGGCAAAATAAACTTTAAAAAAAAAAAGCCTTGAATTACCTTAATTTTTTAACGAGTTTTTGAAGTCTGAAGGACTTCTACCGACACTTAGGTTGACAAGTATCGGTAAAACTCAAGATGAAAAGACCTTGAAAAAGCTACAAAATTCTACCAATAGAATTGTGAATTCTATCGATACAACTCTGGGTTCTACCATACAACTCGGACTTCTATCGGTAGAACGCACTCCAGTAAGCAAGGTAGTTTTATCCTGGGACTTCTATCAATACCCTGGTCTGATCTACCGATACAACCAAAGTGCTACCGATACCATGAGGACTTCTACCGAAACAATTCAAGTCAGTAGCCGAAGTTCAGCATCCCTTGCACTTCTACCAATACTTTGATGGATTCTACTGATACCAAATGAAACCGTCAAGGTTATACAGATACAAGAGGACTTATACCGATAGAACGAGCCCAATTATCATATTTTGGAAAGACTTCTACTGAAACAAGTTTCCTTCTGCCGATACAACGAAGCTACAGACTACATTTAATGCTGGTTTTTATAGCTGCAACGACTCCATTTTGTTTCCAACGGCTAAAAATGTCCTCAAGGTTGTTAGAGGACTTATATATAAGGTCAAAGCTCCCCATTAAAAGGAAAAAAAAATACAAGAAACAAGTGTATAACTTCCAAGAACTCAATTTTCCAATCTTTCTCAATCTTTTACTAAACATTTCTTGTACACACCTATGGGTTAAGTTTTCTATCATTCTTTCAAGTGTTGTAACTTTGTGTGAAAGTGCTTAATTGTTTATTATCTACCTTTTAGAGGTGTCATCTTATTCATCATTATTTTTCTTTCATTTGTAAGGTGTTACTTAAGGTTTTGGGTAGAAAACCTTAAGGGGAAGTGGTTCTATCTTACCTTTGAAAAGATAGGGATTTGTATGGTTAAACCTTATCCTTAAAGGTTCAAATCTAGTGGATTTGGGAAATCCTTAGTTGAGGAAAGCTTAGGTAGTGGATGTAGGCAATTGAGGTTGAACTACTATAAATACTTGAGTCATTTTATTTTTTTCCTTTCCCGAAAACCTTTTAATACACCAATTCACCCCATTCTTGGTGTATTTCGATCTTAATAATTAGTATCAAAACTAGAACTCTAGAGATGGTTTTACCACCAAGAGAGAAGATCCTCAAGATATCCAAGATGGAAGCCACGAGTCAAGAAATTTGTTTCATGGCATTGGAGCAAAATTCCACCATATTGGGAGAAGGGCATTCCACTATGAGGCCTATTTTATCCAATGGAACCAACTACTCATATTGTAGAACAAGAATGAAGCTATTCATCCAAGCTAACGACTATGAAGTTTGGAGGATACTTATAAATAGGCCATCCATTCCAATAAAGAGGGTCGAAGGTTTTATTATCCCAGAGGAAGAGAGTGAATGGGATGACAAGGATATCAAGAAGGTGCAATTAAATGCAAAAGCTATGCACACTCTATTTTGTGCTCTTGGTACAAATGAGTATAATAGAGTCTCCTTGTGTGATAATGTAAAATAAATATTGGACTAGCTTGAAGTCACCCATGAAGGGACAAGTAGAGTTAAGGAGTCCAAGATAAGCTTTCTCACCCTTGATTATGAGTTGTTTAAGGCAAAACTGGAAAAAGGAATCAATGAGATGTCTGATCGTTTCACCCACATCATCAATGGTCTCAAAGCCCTTGGGAAGATTTATTCCAACAATGAGATGGTGAAGAAGATGTTGAATAGTCTCCCAATGTCTTGGCAACCTAAAGTGACGAAAATAAAAAAATCAAAGGATCTCAACTCACTCTCTCTTGATGAGCTCAGCAGTTTCTTGTTGACATATGAAATGAAGATCAACTATAATGCACAAGAAATCAAAGAAGCTCCAAAGAAAGTGAAAGTTTCCTTCAAATCAACAACTTGTAAGAAAGATGAAGACACTAGTAATAATGAGGAGGAGGAGATGGCTATGTTTGCAAAGAAATTCAAAAAATTCATAAAGTTCAACAAAGTCAAAAGATTCCCAAGAAGAGACATCATCAAGGGTGAACTAAGTAAGAATGAAAATGACCAAATCATTTGCTATGAGTGCAAAAAGCCGGGTCATGATCGACTGTTTAACGTCACAGCAATAATGTGTAAGCGTACACTGTCGATGCAAGTATAGTAGATAGATTTGAGTTTGTAGGATATCGATCCCACAGGGATGGTTGTCTTTTGTCGATTAATGTCGGTGCAATAACTAGATAGAAACGAGATAAATTGTGAGGATAGTTGTCGGAGCAACAACTTGAAAATAATAAAATAAAATATGATAATGATAAACTAGGATCCCCAACATGAATCTTCAGCAGAACACTAAGTGCTCACAAGGTATAAAAGGATAGGTGATTGTCGAGGCAATAATTTTCAATGTATATCTTACCAAGCGTCACTCCTTTATTTAATCTGAGACTTAAACATGCACATTAACCCCACCTTCCGATGATGGCAATATGGTACTATTTGTAACAGCCCGATTTTGGGGCTAGTCGGAACAGTGGTTTCGGGACCACTAATTCGAGGTTGAAGAAAATTATTTTGATATTATTTTATGAGTTATAGCATGATAATATGGATGTATGAAAATTTTGGTGCTTAAATTTTAGTGATTGCATGCTTAATTGCGAAAAAGGACTAAATCGCATAAGGTGTGAAAGTTCTATTTTAAAAGCTAGAGGTGTCTAGTAACTATGGAATATTAATTAGAGGTCCTTAAAGTGCAATTAAACCTCCCTAAAGGTGATGGCCTGCCAAGGGAGACAAGTGCATTAAATTGGTCAAAAATTTGGTGATGTTAGGTGACTAAATGAATAAAATAAGATTTAATAAAGAAGAGGCTATCATCTTTTTCACTTCTCTTCTTCTTTCATCGATTTTTACACTCAAAGAAGGGTCTTGGGAGCTTGAAATTTTAGAAACTTATTCTCCTTGATAATCAAGAAGAGCGCGGAAACAACCTTGACCGGGGAAAAGGCAAGGTTACGGACTAAACCGCTAATTAACACATTTTGCACCGAGGTAAGTGTAACACCCCAAACCCGGCCTAGAAGTTAGGCCTGAATCTAGCGTGTCACATTGAAGCGTTTTTCGAAAACCATGTTTTCATCAAAAACCCTTTAAGTAAAATCTCAGTTACATTAGTTTATTTTTAAAACGTGGCACATTGAAAAATTATTAGTTTTATTCCCAAACATTTTTTCAATTGCAGAAGCTAATTTTGAGAGTAATTGATTTACGAAGAATATTAAGTCGCGAAAACCATTTCGACAGTGTTGCAAAAACGCAGTGTTTTTTTAAAAACAGTTAACATTTTTTGGAAAAAACCGTGATTTACTTCTAACAGATATAAGTCAAGGTAAATAAAAACCCGAAGTTAAATCCAGAACCTTAAAGAGGCCTTATTACAACCCAAATAAAAATATTTAAAAGTAAATAGTCAAAACGGAAAACATAAGCAGTGTGTGGCCTTCTCCGAGTCCCTCGCAGCACCGATCCTCCTAACGCTGGGAATCACCTGCACAGTTAAAACGGGGTGAGTTTACGAAAACTCAGTGTGTAATCCCCTTACTAGAGTAATAGTCAGTATATAGAAATCGAAAGCGATGCAGGCCCAAGCCCTTTAACGATAACGACCAGATCCGAAGATAGAGCATACGTGGGTCAAAGCCCACTACAATATCATCTGGGTCACAGCCCATAACAGAATCAATTAGGCCCAGCCCAAACCAATAACAGAACAAGTGGGCTTAAGCCCAGTACAGTGACAGATCTCATAAATAGATATGCAACAGTATGAGGATGCATCCCAGCCCAATCCAACCAACACACCACCCGTACCAACCAACACACCATGTGGGGACTAAGTCGACCCACCCAGCCAACATACCAATATCGCAGCATAGCTGCTAATAGTAACGCAAAAAGCCGCTAGCAATAAGAAACGGGCCCACCCATTAATATCGTAATACGTGGCGAAGCCACTAGAATAAGAAAAGCGTGGCGAGCCACTAGTACAGTACTTCCTTCAAGTCAGAATCCCAACCCCAATGCAGAATGCCGTGTCAGTCATGCTCAATCATTACACGTGTATGCAAAATGGCCATGCTCAGTAAAGTCATTTAAACACAGATTCAAAAGCATATCAGTCACATGACTACAGTCAAGTTAGTTAAAACATAGTCATACAATCCCAGTCAAATCAGACAATTTCATAGTCTAAGTCAGTCATTTACCCACAAGGGCAAAATAGTCATTTTACCCTATAGAGGTATTTCGATAATCCTACCCTTCAAGGTTATTTCGGTAATTTCACAAATCAAAGGTATTTCAGTAATTTCACAAATCAAGGTATTTCGGTAATTTCACAAATCGAGGGTATTTCGGTAATTTCACAATCTGAGGGTATTTTGGTAATTTTACAATTCGAGGGTATTTCGATAATTTTACAATTCGAGGGTATTCCGGTAATTTTACAATCTGAGGGTATTCCGATAATTTTACAATCTGAGGGTATTTCGGTAATTTTACAATCCGAGGGTATTTCGATAATTTTACAAATCAAAATTTCGATAATTTCACAAATCGAGGGTATTTCGATAATTTCACAATCCGAGGGTATTTCGATAATTTTACAATTCAAGGGTTTTTTGGTAATTTTACAATCCGATGGTATTTCAGTAATTTTACAATTCGAGGGTATTTCGATAATTTTACAATCTGAGGGTATTTCGGTAATTTTACAATCCGAGGTTATTTCGGTAATTTTACAAATCGGGGTCTCAGCGACCCAACAGAAGGTCCACTGTTGCCTTGAGCGATTTAAGTAACCTAAACAGTCACAACGGTAAGGCCCATTACTCGGCCCAAGTGGCCCCAAACACACTCGTGTGGCCCATTCAGCCCAAAGTCAGATGCGGCTATGTGTACACCATAGCCCGGTTACTTATTAGTCACTTACCGCAGATTTTATTCGTGTGGGCCCCACGAGCCCCTTGGGCCCACACGGCCCATTTAGGCCCAACGAAGCCCAGAACTACCTCAGTCATGTGCGCGACATGACAAGTCTATCTATGTCCCACCTAACAGTACAATTTACCCACGCGGGCCCAGGGGCCCATTGGGCCCAGAAACGGTCAAAGTTATACAAACGTCATAGTCCAAACAACACTCATGCATTTTATCCGTGTGGGCCCACAAGCCCACTAGGCCCACACAGCCCATTTCGGCCCAATGAGGCCCAGAACGACCCAACACCACGAGAGCGCTCGTGGTGGCCTCTACAGACTAACGCCCATGCTCGTGGGCTCGGTCCACCACGCGTGCGATCACATGCTCGTGTGGCATCATTCGCCGGTATTTCGGCTTTTTGGCATTTTGTCGATCTACGATCATAAGGAGTGTGGTTACACACCTTTTTCGGAATAGCGCAGAAACCCCCGAATGCAGAACCTATCATAACAGTAACTTCAGTTAAAACCTTAACACATGAATTGAAATAGCCATTAATCGAAACCCATTCAAAAGATTACCTACCAACGCCTTGCTTGAACGAGCGTGGATTGAACCTACTTAGATCGCCGACGAAAGAGGATTACAGACCCCTCAATGAATATCTACTTAAGCAACGAGTCTTATTAAACAAAACTATTTCTAGAATATGACTTAAAATCCCAATACCAACATCATAGGGCAATCGGCCAACGAATCAACTTACCCCACCTATACGATCGATTGACAATAGGAAGTTTTGAATGCCTCTGCCCACTTGAGAAACCCCTTACTTGAACTCAACTTCAGACAAGGAGATTCCAACCGAAAGCCAGAGGATAGCTGCTAAATCAATGACGAAAGCAAAGGTGAAAAGAATGTAGTATTCGGCTAGCCTCCCACAGAAAAGGGTTGATAACTTATACGGATTGAAACAGACTAAAGAAGGGGAAAGAGAATTTGGGAAAAGAGAAGATGATGCATTCGGCCAAGTAAAGCAAACGAAAAGGAGAGAAGAAAAAAACAAAGGGAGATTCAGTTATTGAAAGAAGCACCGACAGAATATTGGAGAAAAATAAGAGGAAGATGTAATTGCCAACGCAGAGAAAAGGGTAAAGAGAAAGATAGAAAAATGATTCAGTAGAGAAACAGAGAAGAAAAATTCGGTAAAAAGGGAAAGAACCTCAATTGCACAAATCTCCCCACAAAAGAAAAACCGAGGTTGCACTAAAAGAATTCGGCAAACTGTACAGCTACCCCCTACGACACCAACGGCTTACTAGGAAAAATGCTTAATTCTGCCTCTACCAAAATCGAACTCCCCAAAGTCTAGAGACCAAAACGGCATTCACTTCCCTTCCCACTCAAATTCCTATTTTTCCTCCATAAATCACTCCTTTAATCTCTCCACAATCTACTCCATGATTCTCTCCACAACAACCTCATCCATCAGAATTTTAATGCAACACAAACTCCAGCCGTCCCAATTGCAAAATAAATACCCCATTATGCTGTGCCAACACTCGAACCTTAGACCTCAAGGTTACTCCACATGCCACATTGCCACTAGACCACAAGCTCTTCTGTGACTTAAAACATGCGCAAATATTTATAAAGCATATGTGCTAGTGTCCAGATTCTTTTAAGAGCAAAATTTAACAATTCTGCAAGAGCGAAGACTTGAACCCAGGCTCCCTTACAACCTTAATGACGCCACAACCACTAGGCAACATGCTTCCTTGCGTCATGATTTCCCCAACAATATTCTTAAAGCCTACTCACTTACATCCAAGGTTTTATTCACCTAAAACCAAAATTTTCCTAAAGCCTAGGTTTGAACCCAAGACTTCATGGAAGCCCCCTAACCTTCCAAAATCACTCACCTAATAGGTCCAACTTGCATTAGTGTCGTTCTCTTATTCTCAAAAATTTTAAACGCTCCCATGCTTAAGGCCCAATAGGCCCAATTCTACTAGGCCCAAATTCAGGGTGTTACAGTAAGTTTATGTGTAAACGATACATCTTTAATACATACGTTGTTACCTATTATTGCATTGTATGGATGTAAATACTTATTAGTGAGAGTGATTGAAAATGGTAGGAAATGAGTATTTCTCAAATGAACCTCGGAATAGAAATGTGAGTACGGATAAATATTTGTAAATATGTCATTGTTGGTGGGTTGTGTGTGATACCACTTTTTTATTTATTCACGATGGGCTGTGTGCGATGCCATCATTTACATTATCATTAGGTGGGCTCTGTACGATACCACCGTAATTATCATTTGCTAGGCTGTGTGCGATACCACCCTAGTATTGATTAATGGTGGGCTGTGTGCGAAACCACCGAGTACTTTATATCATTCCGAAGGGTTCATCGAGAAACTTGTTTAAGTAAATATTTCATGTGGCTTTGTGGTGATAAGTGCAGGGCATAAGTAAAAATAAATGTGAGCAATGTATATGATATGGTTGGGATGTGGTAAGAGTTGAAATGAGTAAGCATGAATATGATAATGTGAATTGTTCTTACATAGTATGTAATGTTTTGACTGATTAGCATATGATATGATGCTTATTGCTTACATGTAGACTTACTAAGCTTAAAGCTTACTCCCTTTAGTTTCCCTTATTTTATAGTGTCAAAGAGCCAGCTCAGGATATGAAGATAATCAGAAGATCACCCACACTATCAGAACATCTTGGTATATTTAGACTTAGCATTTTGAGTATGGCATGTATAAGGACTAGGCTTAGTGAAATGTCATGTTGTTTTGGCCAAGTGTATTGGCTCTTCTAAAGATGAACTCTTTTGTGTAAGGCCATAGTTGATGGCTCATTATTATTAATCTATGAAAAGATGAGGTTATTCATGAATGTGTATGATGCATGATTGGGTTGCTTGGTTAAAGTATGAATGAATGGATTGATGGTTGAATGTGATTTATGTTTGTATGAGTTAGGGTGCTAAAAAGAGCCTGGCAAATAGCCTTGTTCTTTTCCACACGGGTAGACACACGGGCATGTGTTTAGGTCGTGTGTGATACACAGACAGCCACATGGGCGTGTGGTTAGGCCGTGTGTCCCCTTGCATGCTAGGTTTACAAGTTAGAATGCTCAGTAGTAAACACACAGGCAGAGACACAGTCGTGTGTCTCAGCCGTGTGGAAGGCACGGCCATGGACACGGACGTATGCTTAGGCCGTGTGAGATTAATGGGATGATAACGTCAGAAACAGAATGCCAAGGTTTTGGCACACGGGCTAAGACACGGGCGTGTCAAGGCCGTGTGAGGGACACGGGCCAGGGACACGGGCGTGTGTCCGGCCGTGTGAAAACCCCTTTAGATTCAAATTGAAAAATAATTCCACACGGGTGTGGAACAGGGGCATGTGATATACCGCACGAGCGTGTTCCTTACTCCACGCGGGCGTGTGGACTGTTTAGTGAAAATTTTCTAAAGTTTTCTAGAGGGCTTCAGAAGGGTTCAATTTGATCCCGACCCATTCTTAAAGGGAGGATTTAGGCCATATAGGCTTGTTTAAGAGGTATTATGAAAATTTTTAAATTGGGAGTAGAAAGTCAGGTCTCGGAGTTGTATGATTGATTGCTTGTAAGCCTAGTAATGCCTTGTACCATGTTCTGGTGTTAAATACGAGTAAGGGGTGTTACATTTAGTGGTGTCAGAGCTATGGTTTAGTCGGTTCTCGGACTACCGTAACGTGTGTGAGAGTCTAGCTATACATGCCATAATCATATTGATAGTGTGGTGATTCTTGACAATATTAAACTGTGATTTCGTATAGTAAATGGATCCCGATCGAGCTACTGCTGATGACGCTGCTAGTAATATGCTGGCTCCCGCACAAGGGACTGCGCCTATAAAAGGATACCCTGAGACTTTGGGTCAAGAAGAAGAGGCTCGAGAAGCTTTTCTCCACATGATGAGTAACTGGTACACTGAGTTTGTACGAGCAAACCCTAATGCTCAACCTCCTCCACCCCGACCTATACCTCAGCCAGTCCCCGTGGCTCCTCAAGGTATAGATTTGGTGAGAATGAACAAACCCCCGATCGATAAAATTCAAAAACCAGGGGCCGAGGAATTTAGAGCTAATATAAACGATGACCCTGAGAAAGCAGAGTTCTGGCTTGAAAACACTATTCGGGTATTCGATGAACTCTCCTGCACGCCTGAGGAGAGTTTAAAATGTGCTGTGTCATTGTTGAGGGACTCGGCATATCGTTGGTGGAAAACGCTAACGTCTGTACCGAGGGAGAGAGTGACATGGGACTTCTTCCTAGAAGAGTTCCGAAAGAAGTACATAAGTCAGCGATTTGTTGACCAGAAACGAAAAGAGTTCCTTAAATTGAAGCAAGGCAAGATGACTGTGGTAGAGTATGAGCGCGAATTTGTTGGGCTCAGTAAGTATGCACAATAGTGCGTGTCTACGGAAGCTATTTTGTGCAAAAGGATCGAAGATAGGCTAAATGAGGGTATCAGATTACTAGTTGGGATGTTGAAATTGAAAGAATTTGTGGTGTTGGTCGATAGAGCCTGTAAGGCTGAAGAGTTGAATAAGGAAAAGAGAAAAGCTATGATAGAGGCCCGAGATGCAAGGAAGAGGCCGATGAGTAAATTGTTCCAACCTCAATCAAAGAGGTCTAAGGAAATGAACCCTCGGACGACTGCTTCAATTGGGTATTCACACCGCAATCGAGGTAATACGAATAAGGGCTCGAGAGTTCAAGCCACCTCAATGGAAAGTGTGGGCAATACAAAGTCAAATAAACTGGAGTGTCCAAATTGTGGTAGACAACACACTGAGGAGTGTTGGGGAAACAACCGTAATTGCTACAAGTGTGGCTCACCTGACCATTTCATTCGGAACTGTCCTGAGAAGGATGAGAAAGACAGAAAATAAGAAGTAAGAGCGAGCAATGTACCTTCGAAGGGTAGACCACAAAGGAACCCGGAGAGTGGGACTAGTAATAGAGGTGCGCCTAGAGATCCTACTGTGAGGTCAGAGGGCAGAGCACCTGCAAGGACTTATGCCATTCGCGCTCGCGAAGAGGTATCATCTCCAGATGTGATAGCGGGTACTTTTTCTCTTCATGATATCTCTGTTGTTGCTTTGATTGATCTGGGGTCTACCCATTCTTATATTTGCATGAAATTGGTATCTAGCATGAGTATGATTGTTGAGTCTACAGAGTTTGTGGTAAAAGTGTCAAACCCGTTAGGCAAACATGTGCTAGTTGATAAGGTGTGTAGAAATTGTCCTTTGACAATTAGAGATCATTGTTTTCTGGCAAATCTCATGTTGTTGCCGTTTGATGAATTTGATCTAATTCTTGGCATGGATAGGTTGACTACTCATAATGTTTTAGTAAACTGTGGTAGTAAGTTTATTGAATTGAGATGTGTAAATAGAGATGTCATTCGGGTTGAATCAGATAAATCGGATAATATGCCTGTAGTGATTTCATTTATGGTAGCTGAGAAATACATGAGAAAAGGGTGTGAGTGCTATTCGCCTTTGTGTTGAATACTTAAGAGTCCGAGGTAAAGATTGAATCAGTGTCTGTGGTGTGCGAGTATCCGAATGTGTTTCCAAAAGAGTTACCCGGATTGCCTCCAGTTAGAGAGGTCGAATTTGGTATTGAGTTAGTTCTAGGTACAGCACCTATTTCGGTTGCCCCGTATAGGATGGTGCCATTATAGTTGAAAGAGTTGAAGGTTCAGTTGTAAGAGTTAACGGATAAGGGTTTTGTAAGACCGAGCTATTCACCGTGGGGTGCTCCGGTACTTTTTGTGAAGAAGAAGGACGGGTTGATGAGGCTGTGTATAGACTACAGAAAACTCAACAAGGTGACAGTGAAGAATAAGTATCCTTTGCCAATGAGAGATGATTTGTTCGACCAGTTGAAGGGAGCTATGGTGTTCTCTAAGATAGACTTGAGGTCTGGCTATTACCAGTTGAGAGTTAAGGAGCAAGATGTACCGAAAACTGCATTTCAGACAAGGTATGGCCATTATGAGTTCCTTGTCATGCCATTTGGCTTAACAAATGCTCCTGCGATCTTTATGGACTTAATGAACCTTATATTCCGACCGTATTTGGATAAGTTTGTAGTCGTTTTTATCGACGACATACTAATTTATTCTCGGGATGAGAGTAAGCATGAAGAACACCTGGGAACTATTTTGCAGACTCTAAGAGACAAGCAGTTATATGCTAAATTCAGCAAGAGTGAGTTTTGGCTCCGAGAGGTTAGATTCTTAAGACATATTGTGTCAAGTGATGGAATTAGAGTCGATTCGAGTAAGATCTCAGCTATTGTGGAATGGAAACCTCCGAGGAATGTGCAAGCAATTAGGAGCTTTTTGGGTTTAGTGGGGTACTACAGACGGTTTGTTAAAGGGTTCTCCATGATTGCTACATCGATGACGAGACTGCTACATAAAGATGTTAAGTTTGAATGGACCAAGAAATGCCAACAGAGTTTTGAGAAACTAAAAGCTTTGTTGACTGAAGCTCTAGTGTTAGTACAACCTGAGTCGGGAAAGGAGTTTGTGGTCTACAGTGATGCATCATTAAATGGTCTTGGTTGTATGCTGATGCAAGAGGGAAAAGTAGTAGCTTATGCCTCGAGACAGCTAAAACTGCATGAGAAGAATTATTCGACTCATGATTTGGAGTTGGCTGCGATCGTTTTCGTTTTGAAGATTTGGCGTCATTATTTGTATGGTGAAAAGTGCCGAATCTTTACTGATCATAAAAGTTTGAAGTACCTGATGAACCAAAAGGATTTGAATTTGCAACAACGGTGGTGGCTCGAATTACTGAAGGATTATGAACTAATAATCGATTACCACCCGGGGAAAGCGAATGTGGTTGCGGATGCATTGAGTAGAAAATCCCTGTATGCTTTGAGAGCTATGAGTACGAGCTTAGCATTGTCTGATGATGGTGCTATATTGGCCGAATTGAGGGCTAGACCTTTATTTCTTCAGTAGATACGTGAAGCTCAAAAGAATGATAGTGAGATGCAAGTTAAGAGAGCTTAGTGCGAATCGGGGAATAACTCTGATTTTCAGATTGGTACAGATGAATGTTTGATGTTCCATGATAGAATTTGTGTACCTAAAGATGATGAGTTGATATGGAAAATTTTACGTGAAGCACACAATAGTTGTTTGTCAGTACATCCGGGTAGCACAAAAATGTACAATGATTTGAAGAAGTTGTATTGGTGGCCAGGTATGAAAAGAGATATCTCCGAGTTTGTTACCAAGTGTTTGGTCTGTCAACAAGTGAAAGTCGAGCATCAAGTACCTTCAAGATTACTTCAACCAGTGATGGTTCCTGAGTGGAAGTGGGATTGGATCACAATGGATTTCGTAACGGGGTTACCTATGACTCCGAAAAAGAAAGATGCTGTATGGGTTATTGTAGATAGATTAACGAAATCGGCTCACTTTATACTGGTGCATGTGGATTACTCACTTGACAAGTTGGCTGAGCTGTATATTACCGAGGTTACTAGATTACATGGAGTGCCTATATCCATTATCTCGGATAGAGATCCAAGGTTCACTTCGAGGTTTTGGAAAAAGTTTCAAAAATGCTTGGGTACAAAACTAAATTTTAGTACTGCGTTCCATCCACAAACCGATGGCCAATCCTAAAGAGAGATTCAAGTTCTTGAGGATATGCTCCGATGCTGTGTTTTAGAGTTCGAATGTAGTTGGGAAAAATATCTACCTTTGGTTGAGTTTACCTACAACAACAGTTATCAGTCGAGTATACGGATGGCACCGTACGAAGCTTTATAGGGTCGCAAGTGTTGGACTCCCTTGTATTGGACCAAGCTTAGTGAGAAGCAAATTCACGGGGTTGACCTAGTTAAAGAAACCGAGGATAAAGTGAAAGTGATCCGTGATAGTCTGAAAGCTGTTTCAAATCGACAACAGTCATACGCGGATTTAAAAAGGAAAGAAATCGAGTTTCAAGTGGGCGATAAAGTATTTCTGAAAGTATCCCCGTGGAAGAAAATATTGCTATTTGGGCGAAAGGGCAAGTTGAGTCCACGATTCATAGGGCCGTACGAGGTTATTGAAAGGATTGGGCGATGGTGACACGATTGGCTTTACCAAAGAGAGTTAGAGAGAATTCACAACGTGTTTCATGTGTCGATGTTGCGGCGATATCATTCCGATCCTTCGCATGTGATCCCTCCTACCGAAATTGAGATACGACCGAACATGACTTATGAAGAGGAACCAATCAAGATCTTGGCTCGAGAGGTTAGACAGTTGAGAAATAAAAGTATAGCCATAGTGAAAGTGTTATGGAAAAAACATGGTGTAGAAGAGGCTACGTGGGAACCGCAAGAAGCCATGAGAGATCAGTACCAAAACCTTTTTACCGGTAAGATTTTTGGGGACGAAAATCTCTAAAGGGGGGAGAGTTGTAACAGCCCAGTTTTGGGGCTAGTCGAAACAGTGGTTTCAGGACCACTAATCCGAGGTTGAAGAAAATTATTTTTATATTATTTTATAAGTTATAGCATGATAATATGGATGTATGAAAATTTTGGTGCTTAAATTTTAGCAATTGGATGCTTAATTGCGAAAAATGACTAAATCGCATAAGGTGCGAAAGTTTTATTTTATAAGCTAGAGGTGTCTAGTAACTATGGAATATTAATTGAAGGTCCTTAAAGTGCAATTAGACCTCCCAAAAGGTGATGGCCGGCCAAGGGAGACAATTGCATTAAATTGGTCAAAAATGTGGTGATGTTAAGTGACTAAATGAATAAAATAAGATTTAATAAAGAAGAGGCTATCATCTTTTTCACTTCTCTTCTTCTTTCACCGATTTTTACACTCAAAGAGGGTCTTGGGAGCTTGAAATTTCAGCAACTTATTCTCCTTGCTAATCAAGAAGAGCGCGGAAACAACCTTGACCGGGGAAAAGGCAAGGTTACGGGCTAAACCGCCAATTAACACATTTTGCACCGAGGTAAATTTATGTGTAAACTATACATCTTTAATACATATGCGGTTACCTATTAATGCATTGTATGGATGTAAATACTTATTAGTGAGAGTGATTGAAAATGGTAGGAAATGTATATTTCTCGAATGAACCCCGGAATAGAAATATGTGTACGGATAAATATTTGTAAATATGTCATTGTCGGTGGGCTGTGTGCGATACCACCTTGTTATTTATTCACGATGGGCTGTGTGCGATGCCATCATTTACATTATCATTAGGTGGGCTATGTGCGATACCATAGTAATTATCATTTGGTGGGCTACGTGCGATACCACCGTAATTATCATTGTTGGTGGGCTGTGTGCGATACCACCCTAGTATTGATTAATGGTGGGATGCGTGCGAAACCACCAAGTACTTTATATCATTCCGAAGGGTTCATTGAGAAACTTGTTTAAGTAAATATTTCATGTGGCTTTGTGGTGATAAGTGCAGGGCATAAGTACAAATAAATGTGAGCAATGTATATGATATGGTTGGGATGTTGTAAGAGTTGAAATGAGTAAGCATGAATATGATAATGTGAATTGTCCTTACATAGTATGTAATGTTTTGATTAATTAGCATATGATATGATACTTATTGTTTACATGTAGACTTACTAAGCTTCAACCTTACTCCCTTTCGTTTCCCTTGTTTTATAGTGTCAAAGAGCCAGCTAGGGATACGAAGATAATCAGAAGATCACCCACACTATCAGCACATCTTGGTATATTTAGACTTAGCATTTTGAGTATGGCATGTATAGGGACTAGGCTTAGTGAAATGTCATTTTGTTTTGGCCAAGTGTATTGGCTCTTCTAAATATGAACTCTTTTGTGTAAGGCCATAGTTGATGGCTCATTATTATTAATCTATGAAAAGATGAGGTTATTCATGAATGTGTATGATGCGTGATTGGGTTGCTTGGTTAAAGTATGCATGAATGGATTGATGGTTGAATGTGATTTATGTTTGTATGAGTTAGGGAGATAAAAAGAGCCTGGCAAATAGCCTTGTTCTTGTCCACACAGGCATGTGTCTAGGCCGTGTGTGACACACGGACAGCCACATGGGCGTGTGGTTAGGCCGTGCGTCCCCTTGCATGCTAGGTTTACAAGTTAGAATGCTCAGTAGTAAACACACGGGCAGAGACACGACTGTGTGTCTCAGCCGTGTGGAAGGCACGACCAAGGACACGGGCATGTGCCTAGGTCGTGTGACACTTATGGAATGATGACGTCTGAAATAGAATGCCAAGGTTTTGGCACACGGGCTAAGACATGGGCGTGTCGAGGACGTGTGAGGGGCACGGGCCAGGGACACAGGCGTGTATCCGGCCGTGTGAAAACCCCTGTAGGTTCGAATTGAAAAATAATTTCACACGGGTGTGGAACACGGGCATGTGATATACCGCACGGGCGTGTTCCTTATTCCACACGGGCGTGTGGACTGTTTAGTGAAAATTTTCTAATGTTTTCTAGAGGGCTTCAGAAGGGTTTGATTTGATCCCTACCCATTCCTAAAGGGAGGATTTAGGCCATATAGGCTTGTTTAAGAGGTATTATGAGAAGTTTTAAATTGGGAGTAGAAAGTCAGGTCTCGGAGTTGTATGATTGATTACGTGTAACCCTCGTAATGCCTCGTACCCTGTTTCGGTATTGAATACAGGTAAAGGGTGTTACACTATTAAGAACAAGTGGACTAAATTCCTCTAATCCTCACTCAACTTTCGTTGTAATGCTTATTGGCTCGAACTATCACTGCACTTTCTAGTGTCAGTGACTACAATAACACTTTCGTGTTAAGAAACATTCAACCCCAAGATTAAACAATAAAAGCAAGATTGAATAAGATAACATTTAACCAAGAATTCATGTGTACTTCCATACAAACAAAAAACAAAGAGTAATCACTGGCATTTAGAAAGAAATAAGAAAGAACCGAGTGGAGAATACTATTCCTAGACAACTCGACTGAATCTCTCTATTCCCTCTTGTCCCGCACTGTCTCCTCGTCAGAAGCTAATCTGCATCAATTTTCATGTTGGCTCACCCGTGAGAGGCTTAAGCTGCCATAGCCGCAAGCTTCAAGGTAGGATGAAAAATATGATGGTCAAGAAAAAGCTCTCCTCCCCTATTTTTCTTCTCACGTCAACCTTTTATGTCCTTCTCCAATAATACAGGTGTCATTTCCTCAGAATTATTCTGTCCTTGTACGTACAGGTTGGTTATACCAGACTGGACAGCTCACGCATTTTTTGTTCTTATTCGGACAGCTATCAGGTACGACGGCAATTCTAGACACAATTTGGAATTAACTCATGCAGCGAAATTAATGCAAAAAGATAGCAAAATTAAGGATAAAATAGGCTAGGATTCACTGAGTTATAAAATGCAATTTACTAAACTGAAAATACTAAAATATATGCTAAGGATAACTAAATGGGAACAATTTAACCAATAAGTAAGGAGGAAAACCAATGTTCTTTCTAGTGCTATCAGGTCACATTAAATTTTATTACCCACAATTGAAGAAGAAAGGGCCATTAAAACAAAAGAAGAAAGCCATTATGGCAACTTAGAGCGATAGCGATTCATCCAGTAGTGATGAGGACAATGAAGTTGCCAACCTATGTCTTATGGCTTTTGAAAAACCAAAGGTAATCCTAAATTCTAATGAATTAAATATACATTTGAAAAATTACAAGATGCATTTGATGAATTAGTTATAGATTTTGAGACTATGAACTACAAATATAAGAAAATGATTTCAAAATTAAAGGAGGAAAATAATTCTCTAATCATATCTAAGGAGGAAATAGAAAAGAAATTTAATGATATGCAAGCTCAAATTGATGATTTGATTTTAAAGAATAAGAACTTGTGTAATTCCTTTTCTATGTTTAATATGGGGCAACAAAAAGTAAATGATATGCTTGAATCTCAAAGAGCCTTCTTTGAAAAGAGTGGCATAGGTTTTGTAAATTTACAAAGAGAAAGCAAATTTAAAAATTTCTTTGAGAAACCAAGCTATATTTATGATGCCTCACTCTCATGCACACATTATCACAGAAAGGGGCATGATAGACAAGGAGGAAGCTCATATCTAGGAGCAAACTCAATAAGAGTGTGTAGATTCCAAAATAATTAAACACATCTCAAAATGAGGATGTTTTAAAGAAGTGGATTCCTAAGGGGACAAAAATTGTTAAGACTAATGCTAATGGACTTAAGAAAGTTTGGGTACCAAAACCCAAAGTTGAACTTTGTGTTTGTAGGAGGAAGAGCATTGCTTCAAGGCAAGCAACTCTAAGAAGAACTCATGGTACCTTGATAGTGGATGCTCTAGACACATGACTACTGACAAAAGACATTTCATGGAACTAATGCCAAAGAATGGAGGAAAAGTCACATTTGGTGATAACTCCATAGGGCTTATTGAAGGTATTGGTTCTATAGGTATAAATTCTTCCAGTCTCATTAAAAATGTGCTTTATGTTAACCGTCTTGAGCATAACCTCCTTAGCATTAGTCAACTTTGTGACAAGGGATTCAAAGTAATATTTGAGTCTAATGGGTGCAAAGTTGTAGATATTGTAAATAATAGGATTCTTTTTGTAGGACATAGGGTAGGTAATATTTTTATGGTGCATCTTGATGACATATCTTCCTCTAATATTTGCTTTATGGCTCATAATGAAAATGTATGTTGGCTATGGCATAGAAGATTAGGATATGCAAGCATGAGTATTATTTCAAAGCTGATTAAAAATGAACTTGTTGTTGGCATGCCTAACTTTCCTATTGACTTTAATAAAGTATGTGATGCATGTGCTAAAGGTAAACATAGAAGAACATCTTTTAAATCTAAAAATATAGTTTCTACATCTAGAGTAGTCCAACTTATTCATATTAACCTTTTTGGACCCATTAGAACTATGAGTTTAGGAGGTAAACGTAAACTCAAAATTATATAGGTTTTTTATATATTTTTACCACCTTTTTACTTAATAAATATATTCATTTTGTGTAATTGTTATTAAAATAAGTGGATTTTACTTAATTAATAATATTGGGCATGAATTTGTAAAGTATGTGAAATTGTGCTTAATTGCATGATTTTTGTACATATTTTGTATTATTTCATGTTAATTTACTAATATGTGATTTTTCACTATGTAAGAGGACTATTGAAGATGTGATTAATGTGAATGAAACATGGACATGCACAAATCAATTCATATGGATGGCAACACCATGCAATTTGGGTCATGAGGTTGATAATTTGACCTAGTAAAAAATGTGCTAAAAGATGAACATGTCTGCTAAATTATTGGACTGAGAAACCATCCAACAAGGGGGAATTAAAGTCCAGTTTTGAAACAAGTAGATGGCTACCCAAAAGCAAGCTTTGTGTATTTAATTGAAGGTCCTTACAATTGGAAAATAATCAGAAATTAGCCTAACAACTTTGCTGTTGAAACTGTCCACCCTATGGTTATTAATAGCCTTGGTTTGAATTAAAAATAAAGAGACTAAGTCATCCTCTTTTCCATGAATTGTGGCCGGTCATATGTGAGAGAAAATGAAGGAATTTAAATTCTATTTTTAGCAAACTCTACCCCTTATCTTCACCTATAAATACCATGCACCTATCCCTTCTCAAATCTCATTTCTCTTCTCTCATTAGCATTTTCTTTACATTCTATTTCTCTTTTCCTTTCCCTTACATAGCCACCATTTCCCTTTCCATCCTTTAGCCAACATAAGCTTTATCAAAAGCATTCTTTGGCCGGCCACCTTAGGAACTCCTTAGCAAAAGAAGCATCAAACAGAACGGAGAAGCGCATCAGTTAGAATAGATCCGAAAGGCTGCTAAACTTAATAGAGTTTACTCTTTCCTCTTGTTTTCTATTTTAATTATGTTTGCTTTTAGTTTATTGTTTTTTACATCAACGATGATAATTTAAATCCTATTTTCTAGGATGATTATGTTAATTCAATAAGATATATTTTATTCATGCTTAACATGTTTGTGCCTCAGTCAATGATGTTTTAAATTAATATCATGATGCATTTCATTTATACGTGATTAGGTGCACTCAGATTAGTTGAGCGATCCTAACCAGATGACGGCTAGTAGACACATAATTGAAAAGTGCAATGCTCAATTTAGATAATTAAACTCGACTAAGTTGAGGTTCATAATATATTTAGCTAGCTCTATTATCTTGCATAGTTTTTAGGTTTATGTGATTAAACTGTTGCAAACGTAAATGTCCCTGTGACCTCGCATAAATACTAAGAAACCCTTAGTTAATATGATCAGTAAAATGCATATTTAACTAAGTAAAAGATCTTAGAGGACTTAATTTGGTTTCCAAACTCATGAAAGATCGAGTTACCATAGAAGTATTTCTTAACATTGTTAAGCATGATAAAGTAAATTGAATTGATTAATATAATTGTCCTAGCCCATTTAATGTTGATTGTTTTTGTTGCTAAAGTCATTCATTCATACATTTAGATAAATTGCATCTAGATTAAAATTGCATGAGGGATCATTCTTTGCATTTATTTAATTTAATCATCACTATCCAAAACTATTGTGTTTTTACACCAAATTGTGAATTTATAATTTTACAAATAACCGATTAACATACAAAGTCCCTGTAGAGACGATAACTCATTTTACTTACTTATTACATAAACAATTGTGTACACTTGCACAAACCTCGTTACAGTAAACAATATGGATTTGTTATTGTTGACTAGATATACATGGGTTTTCTTTTTGTTTTCAAAAGATGAAGCTTTAGAAAATTTTATTACTTTCTGTAAAATTATTCAAAACCAAGTGGGATATTCAATTTCAAGTGTAAGAAGTGATCATGGAAAATAATTTGAAAACCTTGGCCTTGATAATTTTTGTAATGAACATGGTATTTGTCGCAATTTTCGGCACCTAGAACCCATCAACAAAATGGAGTTGTTGAGAGGAAAAATAGGACTTTAGAGAAAATGGTTAGAACCATGTTATGTGAAAAAAATTTGCCAAGATATTTTTGGGCGGAAGCCATAAACACTTCTTACTATATTATAAATAGAGCTATGGTTAGGCCTATTTTAAAGAAAACTCCTTATGAACTTTTTAAAGGAAGAAAGCCTAAAATAAGCCATTTTCACCCTTTTGGTTCCAAATGTTTTGTTTTGAATAATGGAAAAAAAAATAGGAAAATTTGATGCCAAAAGTGATGAAGGTATTTTTTCTTAGTTATTCCACAAATTCCAAGGCTTAGAGAATTTTTAACAAGTGAACCCTTGTTGTAGAAGAATCTATACATGTTTTTTTTTTTTATGAATCTAACTCTCCTTCTAGAAAGGAATCTATTGATTTTAATGATGTAGAATTATATCAAGTAGACAAAAAATAAGCATCACATGAAGATCAAGGCGTAAGTGAGTTGGTTCAAGAACTCAAAATTGATGAACTCCAAGAACCAACTTACGTTGAAAGAGAATCTAGTCACCCAAGAGAGCTTTCATATGTTAACGATGGACACATCATTGGTGATCCATCTAAAGGGGTAATTACTAGATCTTAAATTAGAAATACTTGTAATTGTGTTTCTTTCATTTCTTGCATAGAACCTAAAAACATTGATGATGCTTTAAATGATGAGTTTTGGATAATGGCTATGCAAGAAGAATTAAATCAATTTGAAAGAAAACAAGTATGGAATTTAGTTGATAGACCTAGTGATCATCCAATTATAGAAACTAAGGCTTAGTTTGGATGGGCGGTGTGTTTACCTCCGGTGAGATGAAAAACAGCGGTGGCGGTGAGATTAGTTCTTGTGGCGGTGAGATTGGACACTCAGAGCAGTGAGATTAAAAACAATGGTGGAGTGTGTGTTTGGATTCAAACGCAAATTTGTGTGATGAGGTAAAAATTAAAAATGACTATTAAGGGCATCAGATTAGAATTGATATATGATAGAAGTTTTAAATTATTTTACTTATATAAAATTATTAAAATATGTGAATTTATAAATTCATTTAATAAATTATTAAAATGTATCTTTAAAAATACATTAAATTGAAAAATCTCTCTTTAAACATTTCATAAATCTAGCTTTAAACAGTAAATTGAAAAATACATTTTATATAATTTTAAATTTAAAAACACATTTCTATGACATTTATACATTTTTTGAAAACACATTTATATAATTTTAATTACAATTAATAGTGTAAAATTTCAAAATTATGAATTTGGAATAAGATTTTTACTTTACAAAAATGGAAATAAATATTTAATAGATAATTATTTTAATATTATGAATATGGTTAATGAAATTCTAATAATTTATTTTTAAACTTTGTACATATTCAACTGGGCATCAAACCCAAACCCAAACCCAGCCCCAACAACTATTCCCACAATCACACTTGTTGCCATCACAGATCTCCTCCTTCGCCACTCTTTATTCCACCCTACAGTCAAACTCCTTGAGAAATCCCAAAAGCTCTCTGATTTCTTCGTGGGTAAAATCATCAAGGCTTATGGGGATAGAGGTAATATTAAAGCTGCTATCTTCTGGTTTAATAAAGCGAAATCCTTTGAGAAAGATAAGTATTTTTATTTACTGCTATTTCTCAATTGCTTTGTTTAGGTTAATGGGGTTTTGGAATTTGATAGATTTAAGGAAAATGAGGTGTTTTCTAGTTTCTGCAACTGCATTGGGATGGTAGAATGCATGGAATTTTGGTAGCTGAGAAAATGTAGGAAAATTATACTCAAGTAGTTCTCATTTTGTATGGATATTTTTGTCTCTTGAAAATACCTACTATCTCACTAGGTTCAATTGCTGCTGAAACCCCCAGTCTCTTTTCAGCATCTCAGTGTGGTTAAAATGTTTTTCACTGGCAAACTCAATATCATCCAAAGGGGTGACCGGTGAGGTTGCACAAAATCCAAGAAGAAAAACTCACCTCACTGAAGCCAAACGGGCATCCAAAGGGAGCCTAAATGAATCTTTAGAAATAAACTTGATGAAAATGGTAAAATTGTTAGAAAGAAGGTTAGATTAGTTGCCAAAGGATATAACCAAGAGGAAGGTATAAACTATGATGAAACTTATGCACCGGTAGCTAGGTTAGAAGCCAATAGGATGTTATTAGCTTTGCATGTTCAAACAAATTTAAACATCTTCAAATGGATGTCAAAAGTGCATTTTTAAATGGTTTCATAAATGAAAAAGTTTATGTTGAACAACCTTCTAGTTTTGAAAATCCAAATTTTCCAAATCATGTTTTCAAATTGTCCAAAGGTTTATATGGTTTGAAGCAAGCTCCTAGAGCTTGGTATGAATTCCAAATTTTTAATTGAAAATGGTTTTAGAAGAGCCAAAGTAGACACCACCTTGTTCATAAAAACTAAAGAAAAATACATTTTAGTAGTACAAATTTATGTTGATGATATTATATTTGGTGCTACTAATGAACTTCTTTGTTTAGAATTTTCTAAAATTATGCAAGGTGAATTTGATATGAGCATGATGGGTGAGCTCAACTTTTTTTGGGGGCTTCAAATAAAGCAAACTAGAAATGACATATTCATTAGTGAAGCCAAATACATCAAATAAATACTCAAGAAGATTAAAATGGAGGACTTGAAGCCTCAATCAACACCAATGAGCACTTCAACACAGCTTGATAAAGATGAAGGAGGTAAATGTGTTGACACTAAACTTTATAGGTCTATGATAGGGTCATTGCTTTATCTTACCACAAGTAGACCGAATATAATGTTTAGTGTTTGTTTATGCTCTAGATTTCAGTCATCCCCTAAGGAGTCGTATTTACAAGCCATTAAGTGAATCTTAAGGTACTTTAAGGACACTCCAAATCTAGTACTTTGGCATCCCAAAGATTCATCATTTAGTTTGCATGCTTACTCCAATGCGGGTTTTGGAGGATGCAAGTTAGATAGAAAAAGCATTTCTAGAACATGTCAATTCTTAGGAAACATGCTTGTTTCTTGGTTCTCTAAGAAACAAAATAGTGTAGCTTTTTCCAAAACCGAAGCGGAATATGTTGTCGTAGGTAACTGTTGTGCTCAAATTCTTTGGATGAAGCAATAATTAGTTAACTATGAAATTGATATGGATCACATTCCTACAAGGTGTGATAACACCAGTGTTATTTGCTTAACCAAAAAACCCATCCAACACTTGTAACACCCCTTACCCGTATTCAACGCCGGAATAGGGTTACAGTGTAACACCCCTTACCCGTGTTCGAAGCTGGAACTGGGTATGAGAAATTACCTAACTTATCCCGCTTAAACATATCACATTGGGCTATGAAATTTCATTTAAACCCATACCTTGCTCATTCTCGGCTTACGAGGCCCTAAACATACCTCCGAGAGGTTTCAGAAATAAACCGGGAACTTTTACGAACTTAGAAAACTTTTCATCAAAACAGGAGCCACACGCCCGTGTTGTTCTAGGGACACGCCCGTGTGTCCCTAAGACATGCCCGTGTTCTCCACCCATGGTCGACACTGACTTATTTCACACGGCCGGACACACGCCTGTGTCCCTAGCCCGTGTCCCTTACACGCCCTCGACATGCCCGTGTCCCTCACACGGCCTCGACACGCCCGTGTCTTAGCCTGTGTGCCAAAACCTTGGCATTCTATTTATGACATCATCACTTCACCATGGCCACACGGCCAAGGCACACATCCGTGTGTCGAATTAAATTCCACATTTAAGGTGCAGACTTCACACGACCTGAGCACACGCCCATAGGGCTGACCGTGTGTCACACATGATCTAGACACACGCCCGTGTGTCTGTCCGTATGCACAATTGGATGGCTATCTACCAAGCCTTTTGCCACCCTAACAAGCATTCACACTCATACCAATCATTTCCATGCACAAGCTGATCATATGGTACCTCTAAGAACTCAACTCAAGACTTCATACAAGCATAAACTTCATAATTTCATCACATCAAATATATATATACTTATCAAGTATTGGCCCATTTCCAATGACCATTTACAAAATGACTTTGATTACCAATATAGCCAACACTTTGGCCAACAATTACGACCTAACAAAATACCCCATTCCTATACATGCCATACTCAAAATAAGTCTAAATTGTTATACCAAAGTGATGTTGATAATGTGACTTCCGAACTCCCACGTCCCACGATACTTGAGTTATCTTGGAAATACAACAAGGAAAAGGGAAATGAAAAGGGGTAAGCATAAAGCTTAGTAAGTTTGCATAGAAATAAATAGCAACAGTAAGCCCATGATAGAATACATCCATGGCAAATATTAACCATACACAAGTATTAGGCTTCTTTCCATACTTACGCATACTTGCCCTTATTTAGCACATACCATGCCACATTTCGTAAGTGTTTCATCGTGAATTAATCACGAGTACCTATAACAACTCATTCACATAACATTTAGTACTAATCTCATTTCTATTTTCAACTCATCTATTTATCCCATTATTCACTAGGGATAATCAAATACGCCTATTCATCATCATTAAGATAAGTACGAAGCCATCGCCACCTTTCGGATGTGGTCTTACATGGGGTCACCTCTGGATGCTGGTGTCATATCCCCGATATGGTCTTATTTAGAATCTCACATCAAGTATCGATGCCATATCCCAGATATGGTCTTATATGATTCTCATATTCAATACTGAAGCCATATCCCGAATATGGTCTTATACGGGGTCTCAATTCGGTGCCGAGGCCATGTCCCAGACATGGTCTTACACGAGACCTTGTCTATTCCATACCTCGATGGTAGCATTTTCAGATTCATTATGGTACACTAGGACTTCTACATCTCATTCAACATCAAATACTCAATTTAGTAAAACACCATGCATCAATGTAATACCAACATTCCCAATCATGTTAACATAAATATTGAATTTACCACACACAAACTTACCTCGATTTCAAAATAAGCTAGGTCGTCGATCTAGTTCGAGACCTTATTCTTTCCCCGATCGAGGTGGATTCTTGGTTCGTCTTGCTCTAAAATAGCAAATTAGTTTGTTTCAATCATCACATTAATAAAAGCATTTTAATAATCATGCTTTGGAAAATTTACTATTTTACCCTTATACTTTGGACAAATGACCATTTTACCCCTAGGCTCGGAAATCAATTCTAATCAAATTTCTATCTTTAACAAGCCTAGGTGAGCATTTATTACTCTTATGGCTATCATCAAAACCCAACATTTCACACATTTACAACAAATTTATAACCTTTTCAACAATGCCCTTTTAGGTGTTTTTATGACAACACCTTTCACAAAAGTTGTTCATCTAACAACTAAGACTCAATTTCTTTCATAAAAATGCAGCAAATAACAATGAAAGCTCTCATGGTAAAACTCTAAACTTTTCACCATATTGCAAATTAGTCCCCTCATTTGAAAGCTTAAGCTCTAGAGGTTCTAAAAGTACAATTATCTTCAAGAAAAATCATTAAAATCACTTACTAGAATGGAGAAGAGCTTGCTAAAATTTTTAGCTTTCAAAAACCCCTATTTGCTTGCTATTTTCGGTGGAGAAATATGGAGAGAAAAATATGATATTTTTCTCTTCTTTATTTTATTAATACAAGTCAAATTAGTCACCAACTATTACTAACTTTGACCAATTTTGTCCATCTTTGTCTCCTATGATCCCCTATGGCCGGCAAACAATTTACAAAGGGCTGAATTGCCTTTTAAAGACCTCCAATTAACTTTCTAAGGCTATTTGGCACCTTTAGCGTATAAAATAGAACTTTCGCACTTTATGCGATTTAGTCCTTTTTCGCGATTAAGCAAGAAATCGATAAAATTAAAGCACCAAAATTTTCATACTCTTATACCATCACATTCTAACTCATAACATGTCATGAAAATAATTTTGTCTAACCTTGGATTAGTGATCTCGAGATCACTGTTCCGACTAGCCCCTAAATCGGACTGTTACATACGGAGCATTACCGGACTTACGAAACAATTAAACAACTATTTAACATACAATTGTTCAATTCAATCATTCATCATTCAATCTCAATCAATTTGTTCCTATTAAGAGCATATGAGGCCTTAAACATGCTTTGGGAGTGGTTCGGGACTAAACCGATAACTCAGGATGTAACACCCCAAACCCGATCAATACGCCATGACCGAATCTGGCATGCCACGAAGGAAAACGTTTTGAAGAAAAACAAGTTAACGATTAAATTTTAGTGAAAAACTTTTTATTATTCTAAATTCGTAGAAAATTAAGTTGAAAACTGATATTTTACTTTGCAATTCCGTAAATAGATTTTTAAAACTTAGTCGCAGCTTAGATTCGTAAACCATTTATAAATTAAAGAGAAACTAAAGCAATTAGGTTGAAAATCGTATCTAATAGAAATTTGGAAACTTAAGTGTTGTAAAATAGTTTGAGTTATCGAAAATACTTAAGTTGTTAAAAATTATCAATTTATTTAGGTTACCCGATGGTAACGTTTTAAAAACCATTGCGCTTTGTATTTTAGAAAACTTTGTTCACATATCATTAAATCAATCATGTAATTTGCAAGTTATTCCTAAAACAAATCCAAAGCATATAAATAATCCAAAAAAACATAATTAAAGAGGCCTTATTACAAACCCGTAAAAATGAAAACCAAATTAAAATCAAGTACCCAAATGGAAGTTCATGTAAAACCAAATTTCATTGCATGGCCTCCTCGAGTTCATCCGGCTCCTCATCCGCGAATTTACGAATTACCTGAAAAAAATAAGGGAGAAGGTGAGTCACCAAGACTCAGTGTATATTCCCTCTCCCGGGTAAATACCACATACTTACACAAATTATAACCAAGCAATATATATATTATGCACCCAACCTAGCCATCCGTAACTCCATTTTCTACCCCGTGGTACCAAACCACCGGTGGTGCCAAACCACTGTGACCAAAGTCACGATATTCAATATTGTGATACCAAATCACTTTGTGACCAAAGTCACAAATAATCAAATTGTGGGGCCAACCCACTTGTGATACCAAATCACCAAGCGACAATCCCATATCTCAAAAGTGGGGCCAACCCACGGTGGTGTTAATCCACGGGGACGAGTCGCTATGAGGTGCCAAACCTCTGGTGTCCCAAAGACACAAATGTGATACCAAATCACCGGAGGTGCCAAACCTCACGGTGTCCAAGACACGAATATCAATCTTCCCCCTCCTCTCATATTGCCCATACCAATGCAATAGATAAACAAATCATGTCAATATACTTTGATATGAACATATAACCAATACATATCGTAGATCGTGATATTAAACAACATATAGCAACATCATATCGAAACGGACTTACCCGTATCCTTGCTCATACCCATCACGGTATCATATCAATATCTCATAGTTTCGGCTTTAACAACTTGAATAGTTATTTAACACACACATATATATATATAAACCAAGTTATAAAGTGTGTAAGATACACACCTTTCACTAACGCAAATACTAACTTTCGTAGACCCGATCTACCTCACTAGATCACCTTGTCCTACATTCGACCAAACCACAAGATTATAAGCAAAACCATTCGGCCAACATCACATCTTAATCCCAATAGCCTTTGGCTTTTCAACCATTAAAAGAATGATGAATCGACAAGAATCCTTACCACTTGACTTACCAACTTTGATTGCTAGAGAAGTAAGGCTTAGATCAAATGCTTCCAAAGTCCCAAAGAGCCTATAAGAATAATCGGTTCCTAATAATAGTTAGAACCTTGCAACAATTGTCCAACAATTCGGCCTTTGCCCTCTTGATAAGTTACAAAGAAAAGAGGAAAGAAACAAAGGAAATACGGCCATGATTACTTACCCCCTTTCCAAAACCGATTGAAGAAAACCAAATGAAGACCTACCCTTGTTGATATTCGGTCAAGACAAATCAAAAAGGAAATGGGAAGTTTCGGCAATATGGTTAAATGGTGAAGGGATTTTCGGCTATGTTTTGAAAAGAAGAAAGCAATTGATTAGAGACTAAAAAGAAATGAAGTACGTGAGTAGAAAAGAGAATAAAAATAAGAGAGGGAGGATTCGGCTTAAGCAACAATGGAAGAAAAGAAAAGAGAGTTTGGGGAAGAAAGAGGTTCGGCCAAAAGAAAGTAAAACCAATTTGCAAGTGTTAACATATATGTGAAGAAAAGAATAGGAATATGAGAACCAAAAGAGGTTCTTTTCGGTTACAAAGAATTTAAAAGATGAGAGGGAGGTTCCAAATGAGTTTCGGCCAAATGCCTAAGAGGAAAAATCAACAACACCTAATGGCATTCGGCTATGGTTCACTTTGGTGCACAAGAGAAAAGAATTGGTAAGGTTCAAAAGGGATTTTTGATATGACTCAAAACAAGAAATGTAAGCATTCCTAACTAACCGAAAATGACCACCATCCAAAAGAAATTTTGGCACCAACTAGCTACCAACAAGACCAAGATTCGGTCCTCTCCCTAGCCACACATGCCGTCCACATTCATGGACTAATGGCCTAAGAAAAGTTTCCAAAACATTTTCCATCATCCAAGCCTTGAAATCCTCTACATTCCCAAAGTTGAAGGAATTTTATCCCCAAAATCTAGCAATTCTATCCCTTATTTCATGCTTACCATAACCTTAAGTCTTCTTGCAAAAAAAAAAAGAAAATTGTCCATCTTATCCATATGTATAGTTGACCGACACTTAATGCTAGGATGTACAAAAATAAAATCCTCAATATGCTTTCCATGCTACTCGAACCACTTCCCTCAAGCAACCTTTCAAGCTCCTTATCCACTATGCCACTAACTCCTCATGTGCTTTAATTTAACACTTAAATTATCTTAAGTGTCAAGCTCACTTAATCCACTTCACTAAATTTTCCACACTAAAAATTATTCTAGCTTAGCTAATATTTCCAAGCCTTCACACAAATATACTAAGCACACAATAACAATCATATCCGAGCTAACACAAATAACAAGATGATACTCTAATATTTTTAGGATGTTACAATTCTACCCCCCTTAAGAAAATTTCATCCTCGAAATTACCTGCTCAAAAGAGTTGAGGGTACTGCTGCCTCATCGCATCCTCTGGTTCCCACGTAGCTTCTTCCACGCCATGGTTCTGCCATAAAACCTTCACTAAAGGAACGGACTTCCTACGCAAAACTTTCACATCTCGATCTAGAATGCACACGAGTTCTTCTTCTATCGCAAATCTGGACTCACCTCTATTTCCTCTACCGCCACGACATGCGATGGATCGAACGATAGCGTCTAAGCATGGAGACATGGAACACATCGTGAATCGACTCACTCGATGGCAACTCGAGCCGATAGGCTACTGGTCCCACTCGTCTCAACACCTTATACGGTCCAATAAACCTTGGACTTAACTTGCCTTTTTCCCAAATCTTAACACTTTCTTCCATGGAGAGACCTTCGAAAAACCTTGTCACCCACGGCAAACTCTATATCCCCTTCGCTTGAGATCGGCATATGACTTACGCCTATCCGAAGCTTCCTTCGATTTGAGCCCAATCATCTTAACCTTATCCTCGCCTCTGCAACCAACTCTGGTCCTAACATCTGACGCTCATCCAACTCTGTCCAACATGTAGGTGTGCGACACCTCCTACCATACAACGCCTCATATGGTGCCATCTTAATGCTTGCTTGGTAACTATTGTTGTATGCGAATTCAGCTAATGGTAAAAACTCTTCCAAGCTGCCTCTGAAGTCCAAAACACATCCTCTCAACATATCCTCCAAAATTTGAATAACTCTTTCCGATCGCCCACAAAGCTGTGGATGAAATGCCGCATCGAAATCCAACCGCGTACCCAAAGCCTGATGTAACGCTCTCCAAAACCTCGACGTAAATCTAGGATCTCTGTCCGAGATGATCGACACTGGCACACCGTGCAACCTCACTATTTCTGCCACATACAACTTAGCTAACTTCTGAAGCAAAAAATCCACCCTTACCGAATAAAATGAGTGACTTAGTCGACGATCCACAATCACCCAAGCTAAGTCCTTCTTACTTGGCGTAAGGGTAATCCATCGACAAAGTCCATAGTGATCCTTTCCCACTTCCATCAGGAATCTTCACCGTTTGAAGTAACCTGCACGGCAATCGATGTTCTCGCTTGACTGGCCGGCACGTCGGACATTTACCCACAAACTCGCCATTACCTCCGCTTGCACTGCCACCAAAATCGCTCTCTTAAATCCCGATACATCTTGCTACCTCCGGGATGCATAGCGTATGGGCTGTTATGTACGTCCCGAAGAATCCTTTGTCTCAACTCAACATCCTTTGGCATACAAGCTCTCCCTTTAAAACATAATACTCCATCACTGGACAAACTATAATCCTCTAAACCTCCGTTCTGAATCCGCAACCTTCGATCATTTAAACCATCATCCTCTAACTGTTTCTCCTTAATCTGCTCTAACCAAGTTGGCTTGACTTGCAATTCAGCCAAAAGACTCCCATCGTCATATAAGCTAAGACGAGCAAACATCGATCTTAAGTCAGTCACAACCTTACGGCTCAACGCATCTGCCACCACATTAGCCTTGCCTGGATGATACTCAATCGAACAGTCGTAGTCCTTTAACAACTCAATCCATCTACGCTGCCTCAAGTTCAAATCCTTCTGAGTCAAAAGATACTTAAGACTCTTGTGATCCGTGTAGACTATCGACTTCTCTCCATACAAATAGTGTCTCCAAATCTTCAAAGCAAAAACCACAGCAGCTAATTCCAAGTCATGCGTCGGATAGTTATCTTCATGTGGTCTCAACTGTCGAGATGCATAAGCCACTACCTTCCTTCCTGCATCAAAGCACACATCCCAAACCAATGATGTGATGCATCACAAGAAACCGTGAATTCCTTGCCTCGCCTCGGGTTGAATCAAACCGAGCTTCATTAGAATCTTCTTCAACTTGTCGAAACTTCCTTGTCGCTTCTCGGTCCACACAAATGTAACTCCTTTCCTCAATAACTTAGTCATAGGTGCTGCTATCAAAGAAAATCCTCTACAAATCTTCTGGTAATACCCCGCCGACCTAGAAAACTCCGAATCTCACCACCGACTTAGGCGGCTTCCAATCCAACACTGCCTCAATCTTCCGAGGATCCACTCTAATCCCTTCAGCTGATACAACGTGACCTAAGAAAGTCACCTCCTAAGCCGTAACTCGCACTTACTAAATTTGGCATAAAGTCGCTTTTCCTCGAATCGCAACACTACTCGCAAATGCGCATCATGCTCCTCCTCTGACTTTAAGTATACCAAAATATCGTCTATAAATACTACGACGAACTGATCCAAAAACTGCTGGAAAACCCGATTCATCATGTCCATGAATGCTTCCGGCGCGTTAGTCAACCCAAACGGCATTACCAGAAATTCGTAGTGCCCATACCGAGTGCGAAATGCTGTCTTATGGATATCAGCCTCTTTCACCTTTAGCTGATGATATCCAGACCTTAAATCAATCTTGGAGAAAATTGCTGCCCCCTTAAGTTGATCAAACAAGTCATCTATCCTCGGCAAAGGATACTTGTTTTTGATCGTCATCTTATTCAACTGGCGATAGTCTATACACATCCGCATCGTACCATCCTTCTTCTTGACAAAAAGTACCGGCGCTCCCCATGGTGAAACACTTGGTCGGATGAAACCTCGATCCAACAACTCCTGAATCTGAGCTTCTAATTCCACTAATTCCTTCGGTGCCATCCTATACGGAGCAATAGACACTGGCGCAGTTCTGGGTAACAGATCTATACCAAATTCAACTTCACGATCCGGAGGCAATCCCGAAAGTTCTTCTGGAAATACGTTAACATATTCTTTTACCGTGCGGACATTCCCCACATTAGACTCCTTAGCCTCCAACGCACACACATGGACCACAAATGCCTCACAGCCCTTCCTGACCAACTTCACAGCTTTCAACGCAGATACCACGTTGGATAGATAATCTCTTCTATTACCTATCATAACCACCTCTTTGCCCTCAGCTGTCTTCAAAACCATGCGCTTAGCAGCGCAATCCAAACTTGCTTGATACTTGACCAACCAGTCCATCCCAAGAATCAGATCAAACTCCCCAAATGGCAGTTCCATCAGATCAGCTACAAACACTACCCCTTGGAGTTCTAGGGTACATCCCTATACACACTTATTTACTTCTAACCGAGTGACCTAGAGGGCTAAAATCTTGTCATCTTCCTAGAAGTAGTCTCGAGTCTAGATTCATAGTCTCTACTATGCTACTAGCAACATACGAATGTGTCGAACCCACATCTATCAAAGCCATATATGGTACACCAAAGATTAAGAACGTCACGGGTTATAACGTCCGGTGGTCGCCCTCCTCTCGACGCCTTGTCGCATACACCAAACCAGGTGTCTTGCCTCAATGTCGCCGCACCTCTGCCCCGGCTCCGCGGCCTCGACCGAGAACCATTACCTCCTCTACCATTACCACGACCTCTCTGTGGTGACGGTCCCTCATTTCTGAACCGAGCACGACCTTGACCTCGGGACCGATTCCTGGCTAGCTTACGTGGACAATCCTCACACGATGATCCAAATGAGCCACACTCAAAACATCCTTTCCCTCCTCGGTCCAACATTCGCCCCAATGAGATTTCCCACATCGGTTACACTGTGTCGGGTCCCCGATAAGCGATGAATGTGCCTCCCAGTTGATTCGGCCCACTCTGCCTAACCCTCTTTTGAGAATTATCGGCTGACCCGGATGATCCAAAACCTCTTTTATGTTTATTCTGTCGTGTCTCTCGCTTACATTCCTTTATACCTTCGATTATCTTAGTCTTTTCAACTAGCGCAAAGACAAACTTTCGCTCCTGATGTGGAGCAATCAGCAATCTCAGCTCGTCCCTCAATCTATCTTCGAACCGGACACATCGCTTGTGCTTTGAAGCCACGATACCTCCAGTATACCGGCTTAATCTTAAAAATTCTGCCTCATATTCTGATACAGACTTACTCCCCTGAACCAAACTCAGAAATGCCTTACGCTGCGCATCAATGTAACTTGACCCAACATATTTCTTCTAATACGCTGCCTTAAAATAATCCCAAGTGAGATCCTCCACTGCAGTACTATTCCGCACCGTGAGCCACCACCGATATGACTCATCCCGGAAGCGACACTATCCTTTCAAATTTTCCTCAAGACTCGATCCAAGTCATCCATGATTCGCTCTGTCGCCTCTAACCAATACTCTGCCAGTCTTTGGAGCCACACCAAAACACCTCGAAATACCTCACTCCATTGGCTCAAGTCACTCGGATACGGATTTTCAAATTCCCGCGCCTCCACCTATTCCAAATACCCTCTCAAGAACTCGCAAAGATCGCTCGAGACATCTGCGTCATCCCCGCTTGATCCTCGATGCTCAACTCCAACCGCCGGTGGTGGGGTGGTGGTACCTCATTCTCTGATCCTTGACCCGGACCTCACCGGCTCGCACACGACCATCCTACCCCGACCACGTCCACGAGTAATACGACCCCGACCTCGAGTACTCATGTCTAAAGTCTCGACTTATCTGATTTAAAAGCGTTATGCATTAGTCATTATTCCACTTTCTTTAAAACACTGTTTTATGAATAATTTTAATAAGAAGTTGTTTCGCGAGTACATTCAACCTATAGTTTGGGTCTCTAGAGTAGTTTCTACTACTAATCAGTCATGCCATCATCATTATAATCATATCATCAAAAGCAACAGTTTGAGATACTTACCCGGGCGGATCGGTGCCGGAGACTCGGTGCCATGCCTTTCTAACCATATAATTTTAAACAAAACATTTTAAGACCATACTTTAAATCATTTTGGGCCTCGGGCCCACAGCCGAGCTTTTGAACTTGGCTCTAATACCAATTTGTAACACCCCAAACCCGGTCAATACGCCATGACCGAATCTGGCATGCCATGAAGGAAAACGTTTTGAAGAAAAACAAGTTAACGATTAAATTTTAGTGAAAAACTTTTTATTATTCTAAATTCGTAGAAAATTAAGTTGAAAACTGATATTTTACTTTGCAATTCCGTAAATAGATTTTTAAAACTTAGTCGCAGCTTAGATTCGTAAACCATTTATAAATTAAAGAGAAACTAAAGCAATTAGGTTGAAAATCGTATCTAATAGAAATTTGGAAACTTAAGTGTTGTAAAATAGTTTGAGTTATCGAAAATACTTAAGTTGTTAAAAATTATCAATTTATTTAGGTTACCCGATGGTAACATTTTAAAAACCATCGCGCTTTGTATTTTAGAAAACTTTGTTCACATATCATTAAATCAATCATGTAATTTGCAAGTTATTCCTAAAACAAATCCAAAGCATATAAATAATCCAAAAAAACATGATTAAAGAGGCCTTATTACAAACCCGTCAAAATGAAAACCAAATTAAAATCAAGTACCCAAATGGAAGTTCATGTAAAACCAAATTTCATTGCATGGCCTCCTCGAGTTCATCCGGCTCCTCATCCGCGAATTTACGAATTACCTGAAAAAAATAAGGGAGAAGGTGAGTCACCAAGACTCAGAGCATATTCCCTCTCCCGGGTAAATACCACATACTTACACAAATTATAACCAAGCAATATATATATTATGCACCCAACCTAGCCATCCGTAACTCCTTTTTCTACCCCGTGTGGTACCAAACCACTGGTGGTGCCAAACCACTGGTGACCAAAGTCACGATATTCAATATTGTGATACCAAATCACTGGTGACCAAAGTCACAAATAATCAAATTGTGGGGCCAACCCACTTGTGATACCAAATCACTGGCGACAATCCCATATCTCAAAAGTGGGGCCAACCCACGGTGGTGTTAATCCACAGGGACGAGTCGCTAAGAGGTGCCAAACCTCTAGTGTCCCAAAGACACAAATGTGATACCAAATCACTGGAGGTGCCAAACCTCTGGTGTCCGAAGACACGAATATCAATCTTTTCCCTCCTCTCATATTGCCCATACCAATGCAATAGATAAACAAATCATGTCAATATACTTTGATATGAACATATAACCAATACATATCGTAGATCGTGATATTAAACAACATATAGCAACATCATATCGAAACGGACTTACCCGTATCCTTGCTCATACCCATCACGGTATCATATCAATATCTCATAGTTTCGGCTTTAACAACTTGAATAGTTATTTAACACACATATATATATATATAAACCAAGTTATAAAGTGTGTAAGATACACACCTTTCACTAACGCAAATACTAACTTCCGTAGACCCGATCTACCTCACTAGATCACCTTGTCCTACATTCGGCCAAACCACAAGATTATAAGCAAAACCATTCGGCCAACATCACATCTTAATCCCAATAGCCTTTGGCTTTTCAACCATTAAAAGAATGATGAATCGACAAGAATCCTTACCACTTGACTTACCAACTTTGATTGCTAGAGAAGTGAGGGTTAGATCAAATGCTTCCAAAGTCCCAAAGAGCCTATAAGAATAATCGGTTCCTAATAATAGTTAGAACCTTGCAACAATTGTCCAAAAATTCGGCCTTTGCCCTCTTGATAAGTTACAAAGAAAAGAGGAAAGAAACAAAGGAAATACGGCCATGAATACTTACCCCCTTTCCAAAACTGATTGAAGAAAACCAAATGAAGACCTACCCTTGTTGATATTCGGTCAAGACAAATCAAAAAGGAAATGGGAAGTTTCGGCAATATGGTTAAATGGTGAAGGGATTTTCGGCTATGTTTTGAAAAGAAGAAAGCAATTGATTAGAGACTAAAAAGAAATGAACTACGTGAGTAGAAAAGAGAATAAAAATAAGAGAGGGAGGATTCGGCTTAAGCAACAATGGAAGAAAAGAAAAGAGAGTTTGGGGAAGAAAGAGGTTCAGCCAAAAGAAAGTAAAACCAATTTGCAAGTGTTAACATATATGTGAAGAAAAGAATAGGAATATGAGAACCAAAAGAGGTTCTTTTCGATTACAAAGAATTTAAAAGATGAAAGGGAGGTTCCAAATGAGTTTCGGCCAAATGCCTAAGAGGAAAAATTAACAACACCCAATGGCATTCGGCTATGGTTCACTTTGGTGCACAAGAGAAAAGAATTGGTAAGGTTCAAAAGGGATTTTTGATATGACTCAAAACAAGAAATGTAAGCATTCCTAACTAACTGAAAATGACCACCATCCAAAAGAAATTTTGGCACCAACTAGCTACCAATAAGACCAAGATTCGGTCACTCCCCCTAGCCACACATGCCGTCTACATTCATGGACTAATGGCCTAAGAAAAGTTTCCAAAACATTTTCCATCATCCAAGCCTTGAAATCCTCTACATTCCAAAAGTTGAAGGAATTTTATCCCCAAAATCTAGCAATTCTATCCCTTATTTCATGCTTACCATAACCTTAAGTCTTCTTGCCAAAAAAAAGAAAATTGTCCATCTTATCCATATGTATAGTTGACCGACACTTAATGCTAGGATGTACAAAAATAAAATCCTCAATATGCTTCCCATGCTACTCGAACCACTTCCCTCAAGCAACCTTTCAAGCTCCTTATCCACTATGCCACTAACTCCTCATGTGCTTTAATTTAACACTTAAATTATCTTAAGTGTCAAGCTCACTTAATCCACTTCACTAAATTTTCCACACTAAAAATTATTCTAGCTTAGCTAATATTTCCAAGCCTTCACACAAATATACTAAGCACACAATAACAATCATATCCGAGCTAACACAAATAACAAGATGATACTCTAATATTTTTAGGATGTTACACAGGAAATTTTTCAACACTTAATAAAATTTTCTTCAAACAAGGGACACATGCCCATGTGGCAAGGCCGTGTGAGACCATACTCGCTCGTATCACAGGCCATGTGAAAACAGGGGTTACATACTAACTTGGGTCACACCGCTAACCACACGTCCGTGTGTCTAGCCCCTGTGCCCTTCGAAGTGGCCACACACGCCCGTGTGCCAGGCCGTGTGTTAGGCCGTGCCAAACCTGTAGGGTATACTGACTTGTGCCACACGGCCGCTTACACGCCCGTGTGTAAGACCGTGTGGAGCATACTAACTTTATTTCAATTTCAACATCAGGGGTCACACGGCCGTGTAACATGACCGTATGTTAAACACGGCTGAGACACACGCCTGTGTCTCCGCCCGTGTGTAAAAAAATAGGCTATTTACCAAGCCATTTTTCCACCAAAATTTAGGTACCCCTATACCTCTCAAATAGCACATATTATATCATCGAAAGGCATATATTTCAATTCCAATCAAACATGATTTATACCAATTCCAACACTAACCAATACAAAACATAAATAGCACATATTACCATCTAAGTTCATGCCAATCTTTTTCTTCTCAAAACATCAAAATGACCATTTATAATTATACATTATTATGCTCAATTCCACAAACATACCAAATCACAAATCATCACCTATTGACATTCAAACTTACCTATTATCAATGAGCATCATAAATCCACCTCAATCACACAAAATAAGTCAATTGTGTACATATAAACATAATCAAAATGAACCAAAATAAGCCAACTTACATGGCAAAATATACAAACCAAATCTTAAACATTTACAAACCACTTCAAATGGCCAAAATCATAACCAAAACATAACCAACATGACCAAAGTCCATATACATGCCATATACTCAAATTATCAATGTTCATAGATACCAAGTTATAGGTGGATAGTGTGAAGCGATCTCCGATGATCCCTGAATCTAAGCTAGCTTCGATATCACTATAAAATAAGGGAAAATAAACAAAGTAAGCTATGAAGCTTAGTAAGCTCGTAAGAGATAATTTTAATGCAATCACTTAAACATGATTCAATAATTTCAATATGTCAATTTGCAACTTTCATTAACTATCAAACCTTTCAAGTGTTCATTCACAAAACCATATACATTCGTCATCATATCCCCCGTTTAAAACTAAAATGGTTTATACACATACCTTTACATCTCGTACCAATCTCATATACATTCTCGTCTTTCATTTACCCGTTGAACCGTTCGAAATAGAAGTCGGATACTCAAGGGTCTCAAACGATAAGTACCTATACCATGGCCCAAAGCCAAATTAAGGTAACTTATTCGAAATTCTGATATCATGGCCCAAAGCCAAATCAGCCTATATGCATGGCCCAAAGCCAAATTGGTTTATCTTGCACACATAGTGCTAAATCATGGCCCGAAGCCAACTCAAGTATACCTAATTACGTGTCACTAGCATCCTAAACTTTTCCTAAGGTTCAACCGGGATTTCGAATGTCGAATCATCGTCGAATCACATCGCTGCTCATAACCACGATCCTCGTATTTGCAATTCATGCAATATCAAAGCATATAAAATACATTTATATTAAAGTTTATCGCATACGAACTTACCTCGAAGGTGAAAACGACGAAATAAGTCGATTGGTCGATAACTTTCGATTTTCCCCGATCTAGATCCGAATTCCGCTCTTGTTGATCTAAATATATTCAAAATTGACTTATTTAATCATCTATTTATTCAATTCAATCCAAATTACACTTTAGGGCACATTTACACTTTTGCCCCTAAACTTTTACATTTTTACAATTTAGTCCTTATTTCATAAAATCACAAATTCATGCAATTTAACCACAATCCATGCTAACTGAATTTCTCTAGTATTCATATTAGCCCATATTTCTCATTTAATACACATTTTAACCACAAATTTTCAACATTCTCAATTCAATCCCTAATTTGCATTTTTACTCAAAATCACTTAACAAAACATATATATCTCATAACAAATATCCATAATCTATCATCAAACATCAAAACTCATACATATTCATCAATGGCATCATTCAAAAACTTTAATAGTTTCGCAAATTAGTCCCTGGGGTAGCTAGACCTAGCTGCAACGATTTCAAAAACATAGAAATCATTAAAAACCGAGTCAAAATCACTTACCAATTAAGCTCCAAAGTTGCCGAACCCTAATGGCTTCCATGGATATTTTATCTTCTCCATTTTCGGTTGAAAGAACCATAAAAGGTGATAACTTTTATTTTGGTTTTATTTATTTAATGTTTATTAACATATTTACCTAATTAACCTTAATAATATTTGATAACTACACCAAATACCACTCCACTATCATCCATTAGCTCCCAAATGGGTTAATTAACACTTAAGGACCTTTACTTTAAGGTTCTATAGCTATTTAATACCTTTAGCTAATAGAACAACACTTTTACATTTTACAGGATTTAGTCCTTTTTACCAAATTAAGCATTCAAATAATAAAATTTCTTTACGAAACTTTCACACAATAATTCTATCATGTTGTAAACTTTAATAAATAATAAAATAAATATTTTGACTTCAAATTTGTGGTACCGAAACCATTGTTCCAATTTGACCCAAAAACGGGCTGTTACAACTCTCCCCCTTAGAGATTTTCGTCCCCAAAAATCTTATTAGAGAATAAATTAGAGATTTGCGTTCTTATAACCTTATCGATTTCTCACATAGCCTCGAATTTCTCAACTCTTTAATTTCAAGAGCTAAGATTCTAATCTGTCCTTCGCTATACGTCATATCAAGCTGAATTTCAATTTCTGAAAAAGGATATTATATACAAAGGGTCTTATCTGATTCATCGCATCATAGATATAAGAAACACATTATGGATCTTCTCAAGTTTTGACAATAATATAAGTTAAATAAGCTACTGGCTTTATTTTCTCAATAATCTACGGCCCGATGAATCACAACTCAACTTCTCTTTATAGCTAATTCGAGAAATTCTATTCTCACAGTAATACTTTCACAAACACTCAATTCACTAACTGAAATTCAATGCTTTTACGTATCAAGTCTGCATACGTTTTCTGTCAATCTGAAACTGCTTTCTAACTGTTACGAATTACTTCCACTTTCTCTTCAATTTCTCTGATGAAATAAATCCTGTGAATCTTTTTCTCACAAGGCTCAATCCAATAACAATGGATTTTAGTAATTGCAATTATACAATACTTCATACAATGCATTCTTTATACTCATATGATAAATATTAATATGCTCAAACTCAACCAACAGTAATTGTCTTTCTTAATTGCTTTCACATTCTAAAATACAGTAACAAATCATATCTTCAAGAATCTGAATCACTTTCTCATATTATCCATCAGTTGGAGAATGAATTACGGTGTAACACCCCAAACCCGGTCAATACACCACGACCGAATCTGGCATGTTACGGGGAAAATCGCATTTGAAGGGTTAGGTTTCTGGTTAAAGATTCGATGAGAAACTCCTTGTCATATTTTATACTTTTCGAAATCTTGGCATGATTGCTTTGTCGTATTTTAATGTTTTAGAGTGATACCCGATGGTAAAGTTTAAAACACATTGCGTTATAGTTTTGAAATCGCTGACCTTCCAAGTTTTTAGCAATTTTAACTCAATTAATTTGTTAAAGCATATTAGAAAGCTACTTTAAGCATAAACATAGTAAAACCTAATTTAAAGGCCATTTACAACCCAAAATAAAACCAAATAGTAATAAATAAACTAAAGTACCAAATTTTGTAAAGTCTGAGCAAATCTTTATTAAAGCATGGCATGAGCACCTCGAGTCCATCCCGGCTCCATGTCCGCGTCTAAGTGTCACCTGAAATGTCAAAGGAGAGGGTGAGTCGCAAGACTCAGTGCATAAATCCCCCTCCCGATAAAACAACATGCTAACACACATCATATCATAGCAACATTATCAATGCACCCCGATCCTAACCATCCATATCACCTTTCTACCCCGTGTGGTACCAAACCACTGGTGGTGCCAAACCACTGGTGACCCAAAGTCACGATATCCATAAGTGTGGTGCCAAACCACTGGTGACCCAAAGTCACGAATAATCCAATGATGGGGCCAACCCATCGTGTGATACCAAATCACTAGCAGACGATCCCATATCTCAAAGTGGGGCCAACCCACGGTGGTGTTAACCACAGGGACGACTCGCAATGAGGTGCCAAACCTCTCCGTGTCCCAAACACACGCAGTGATACCAAATCACCGGTGACCGCGATCCACAAATCCGATGATGGGGCCAACCCATCGTGTGATACCAAATCACTAGCAGACGATCCCATATCTCAAAGTGGGGCCAACCCACGGTGGTGTTAACCACAGGGACGAGTCGCAATGAGGTGCCAAACCTCTGGTGTCCCAAAGACACAAATGTGATACCAAATCACCGTGACCAAAGTCACAAAATCAACTGTGGTACCAAACCACTGGAGGTGCCAAACCTCTGGTGTCCCAAAGACACAGTGTCCCAAAGACACGGATATCATATTCCCCCTCCTCTCATATCACCCACACATGTCATACTAATGCAAATGATATAAAACATGTAATCATGCTAACATGCTCAACATGGCATCTCATAATATTTACATCATAACATGATATCACATATAGCAATACAAATCTCATAATGAAACGGACTTACCCGTATCCGTGCTTATACCCCATCGGGTACCAAATCCATCAATCATATTGTTTCACTTTAATAAGTAATTAGGTTATCAATCATATTACCAAACAGAAGTGTGTTAGTTTACACACCTGTTAAAACGCAGTCTTTAGTACCAAAAGAATCGATCTAAGGCCCCTTGATTACTTGCTCCTAATATTTGATTTGGTTTCCTACCAAATCTCGAACCAAGCAGTGGCCAACTCCTATAACAACAACGGTCACACCTTTAATAACTTGGCTTAATAGAACTAAACGAATAAACCATGAACAACCTCTCACCATCACTTACCAATCAATCGAGTTCAGATAACGGCCTTGTTGACTGCTTCGAATCCCGAAGGCCCTAAAAAGAAATTGGTTACACAAGAGATTAGTTCTCTTCTAACAGAAGCCGAAAATCATCCTTTTGCCTTACCAAAATCGTTAGAGAAGTAGGGGGAGAAGAGATAGCCTTTCGGCCAAATACTCACCTTCACTAACCGATTGCTCAACACAGGATGAACACCAACACTACACCAATATTCGGCCCTAGGTGTTTAACACTCCTACTTTCGGCTTTGAATGTAAAAGGAAAGAAGAAATAGAGGTGGAAAGAAATGGAGGAATCGGCAATTGGGTTTAGGGAAAAGAAAGGGAATAAAGATGGAAAAGGTGTTTTGGAGAGGTGGAGTTTCGGCTTACAAGGTTTCAAAAGAGGAAAGAAATGGAAGTGGGGTGCTAGGTTCGGCTTAACAAGGGATTTTGAGAGAAAACACAAAGCCAAAATCGGCAAGGATGAAGTTGCTTAAAGCTTTCGGTTTTGAAAAGGGAAAAGAGAGACTTACTTGGAGGAAATTCGGCTTAGGCTCTTGACAAAAGAAAGAACTTTGTTTTGAAACAAAGTGACCGAATAAAAATGCCCAAAAATACCAAGATGAATTTCGGCTAACACCTTCTCAAAAGGCAACACAGGTTCGGCAATTGAGAGCTTACACTTTCGGTTTTGGTATGGCAAAAAGAGAAAATTTGCTTCTAAAGATTTTGACCGAAAAACACCAAAACTCAAAATGGATTTCAACTACCCCACACCCACACTACCAAGCCGTCCACTCCCCACTCCGGACTCCCTCAAATTCGGCCATAATCCCCAATAGCTCCCAACCACACATTTCAAATGTGTTTACCAAGTCTTCCTCCTAAAATCCTCTCCACCCACCATTCAAATGGGTAGACCAAGTCCAAGGCGAGTTTGAACTGCCTACAAACTCTTCCTTCCATGCCGTCAAAATGGAAGCCAAAATGTGAGGTCTTTGCGGCTTGAACACAAGACCTCCACCTCATACAGTTGACGCCACACCTAGCTCCCAAGTAGCGCATGCCTTGCCACTTTGCCAGCTCCTCACTTGTGCAACAAGCACCAAATAAAATACATATCCCTCAGCTCCATCAGCTCCCTACACCTAAAGCTCAAAAACTAACTTTTTCCCATTCCCTCAGGCATACTCCTAGCCTACAACTAAGCCCCTAAAACATAGAAATAGCAACATAGCACACCAACACATGCAATATCATGCAACAACAAAATAGCCCCCCAACCCGGGATATTACAGTTCTACCCCCCTTAAAATAATTTCGGCCTCAAAATTACCTGATCAAAAGAGTTGCGGGTACTGCTGTCTCATCATATCCTCGGGTTCCCACGTGGCTTCTTCCACGCCATGATTCCGCCAAAGAACCTTAACCAAAGGCACACAGGACTTTCTCACGCAGAACCTTCACATCCCGATCGAGAATCGCACGGTTTCTTCTTCCAAAGTCAAATCTGGATTTACCTCGATCTCTTCCATCGCTACCACATGCGACGGATCCGAACGATAACGTCGAAGCATCGAAAGCGTGAAATACGTCGTGAATCGACTAAGCTCTGCGGCAACTCCGGTTGATACGCCATCGGTCCCACTCGTCTCAAAACCTTATACGGCCCAATAAACCTCGGACTTAGCTTGCCTTTCTTTCCGAACCTCAAAACCTTCTTCCATGGCGAGACCTTGGAAAAAACTTGATCCCCACGAAAACCCTATGTCTCTCCGCTTAAGATCGGCATAAGACTTCACGCCGTCGAAGCTTCCTTCAACCGAGCTGAATCAACTTAACCTTGTCTTCGGTCTCGAAGAACCAACTCGGGTCCCAACAACTGGCGTTCACCTAATTCCGTCCAACACGTAGGTGATCGACACTTCCTACCATACAACGCCTCATATGGTGCCATCTTGATGCTCGCTTGGTAACTGTTGTTGTAGGCAAACTCATTAATGGTAGAAACTCCTCCCAACTACCTCTGAAATCCAGAACACAACCCCTCAGCATATCCTCCAAGATCTGAATAACCCTTTCCGATTGTCCGTCAGACTGCGGGTGAAAAGCCGTGCTGAAATCCAACCGCGTACCTAGAGCCTGATGCAACGCTTTCCCACTTCCATCGAGGAATCTTCACGGTGAAGCAACCACGGCGGCAATCGATGTTCGACCTTGACTGTGACATGTCGACACTTTCCTACAAACTCTGTCACTTCCTTCTTGCGCACCAGTGCCACCAAAATCGCTCTCTAAGATCCCTATACATCTTACTACCTCCGGGATGCATAGCATAAGAGGCTGCTATGTGCGTCTGAAGAATCCTCTGCCTCGACTCAACATCCTTGGGCATACAAGCTTTACCTTGAAAACACAACACCCCATCACTAGACAAGTTGTAACCTTCCGAACCACCACTCTGTACACTGCAACCTCCGCGCACTCGTAACCTCATCCTCTAACTGTTTCTCTCGATCGCTCAACCCAAGTAGGCTTAATGCGCAACTCTGCGAATATACTCCGTCGTCATACAAACTCAAATGGGCAAACATCGCTCTTAAGTCCGAAACAACCTTGCGGCTCAACGCGTGCGCCACCACGTTAGCCTTGCTCGGATGATACTCAATCGAGCGATCGTAATCCTTAAGCAACTCAACCCATCTACGCTGCCTCAAATTCAAATCCTTACGAGTCAAGAGATACTTGAGACTCTTATGATCGGTGTAGACTATTGATCTCTCTCGTATAAGTAGTGCCTCCAAATCTTCAACGCAAAGACTACAGACCGCTAACTCCGGATCGTGCGTCGGATAGTTGACCTCATGTGGCCTCAACCGCCGAGATCGTAAGCCACAACCTTACCTTCCCGCATCGACACACAACCCAACCCCGTATGTGATGCATCGCGATGAGCCGTGAATTCCTTACCACCTCGGTTGAATCAAAACCGGAGCTTCATTAGAATCTTCTTAAGCTTGTTGAAACTCTCCTGCTTGTTTCTCGGTCCCGACAAACAGAACCTCTTTCCTTAACAACTTGGTCATTGGTGCTTTGCAATCAACGAGAAACCCTCTACAAACCTTCGGTAGTATCTGCCAAACCCGAAAACTCCGAATCTCGACCACTCGACTTAGGCGGTTTCCAATCCAAAATCGCCTCAATTTTCCGAGGATCCACTCTAATCCCCTCACCGACACTACATGTCCCAAGGAAGTCACTTCTCTAGCGAACTTCGCACTTGCCGAACTTAGCGTAAAGTCGCTTCTCCTCAAAATCTGCGATACCACACGCAAATCGCATCATGCTCTTCTTACGTTCTTGAATACACCAGGATGTCGTCAATAAAAACTACCACAAATCGGGTCCGAATATCTTTGAACACCCTATTCATCATATCCATGAATGCTTTGCCGTAGCGTTAGTCAACCCGAACGGCATTACGTAAATTCGTAGTGCCCATACCGAGTCCGAAATGCTTTGTCTTGTGAATATCCGCTTCTTTCACCTTTAATCGGTGATACCTGGACCTCGAGTCAATCTTAGAAAATACCATTGCACCTTTAGGTGATCAAACAAGTCATCTATCCGTGGCAGCGGATACTTGTTTTTGATCGTCGACTTATTCACCGGGCGGTAATCTATGCACATCCGCATTGTACCATCTTTCTTCTTAACAAAGAGTACCGCGCGCTTACGGTGAAACACTTGGCCCGATAAAACCTCGGTCCAACAACTCTTGGATCTGAGCCTTAAGCTCCACCAATTCCTTTGGCGCCATCCTATACGGAGCAATAGACACTAAGCGCGATTCGGGTAATGAGATCTATCCCAAACTCTACCTCACGATCCGGCAAACCCGGAAGTTCTTCTCGAAACACATCAGCAAATTCCTTAATCTGTTCGGACTTTTTCTACAGCACTCTTTAGCCTCCAAGGCATACACATGAACCACATACGCTTCACAGCCCTTTCTCACCATCTTCTCTGCCTTTAGAGCAGACACCACATTAGATAAGTAATCTCTCCTATTACCTATCATAGCCACTTCATCACCCTCAGTCGTCCTTAGAACCATGCGCTTAGCCGCGCAATCCAACTTCGCCTGGTACTTAACCAACCAGTCCATCCCAAGAATCAAATCGAACTCCCCAAATGGCAGTTCCATCAGATCAGCAGCCAAACACTACCCCTTGGAGTTTAGGGGTACATCTCTAAACAGCTTATCTACTACCACAGAGTGACCTAAAGGGCTAATTACAGTCATCTACCTAGAAGATATCTCAGAGTCTAAGTCCATGGTCTCTACTATACTACTGGCCATGTAAGAATGCGTCGAACCCACATCAATCAAAGCAGTAAAAGGAGAACCAAAGATCAAGAACGTCACGGTTATGACGTCCGGTGCATCACCCTCCTCTCTCTCGCCGCCTTGCTGCATACACTAACCCAGGCTGTCTGGCGTCAGAACTACCCGCACCCCTGCTCGGTGCTCCACGGCCCCGACCCGATCCATTACTACCTCTGCCATTACCACGGCCCCTCTGCGGTGGCGGTACATTATTCCTAAACTGAGTACGGCCCGACTCTCGGGTCGAATCTCGCCAACTTACGCGGGCCAGGTCCCTCACGCGATGATCCGAGAGAACCACACTCAAAACAACCTTTTCCACCGGTCCAAAGCAGCCTCCCCAATGATATCTCCCACAATGGTTACACCGCGGCGGTCCACGACTAGCGGCAACAACCCTACCAGCCCGGATTCGGCCCACTCTGTCTAGCCCTTTTACGAGGATTACCCGACGATCCGTAAGACCCAAAGCTCCTCTTATGCTGCTCTGTCCATGCCCCGCCTCACGGACTCCTTAACACCCTCGGCTACCTTAGCCTTCTCAACCAGGACAAAGAACTCACGCTCCCGTTGAGGAGCAATCGCGACCTCAACTCGTCTCTCGGACCATCCTCAAACGAACACACCTCTCGTGTTCGGTAGCCACAATACCCCTAGCATACCGGCTCGGCTTCAAGAACTCGACCTCATACTCGGAAGCAGACTTACTCCCTTGGACTAGCCTCAAAATGCTTTTACATTTGCTGCGTCGATGTAGCTAGCTCCAATGTACTTTTTCGAAATGCACCTGAAAAATAATCCCATGTCGGATCCTCTGCTTTGCCACACTGCCCCAACCGTGAGCCACCACTGGTATGACTCGTCCCAAGAAGCGATACTATGCCCTTCACTTCTCCTCGGCGGTCAAGTCGGATCATCCATGATCCGCTCCGTTGCCTCCGGCCAATACTCGGCGATCTGGGAGCAACACCGAAACACCTCGAAAGAATTCAGCCCCATTTGCCCAAGTCGCTCGAGCACCGATTTCCTAGCTCCTGCACCACCACCTACTCCAACTACCCTTTCCAACACTCACGGCGATCGCTCGTGACACTGCGTCATCCCCGTCGATCTTGAAACTCACCACCTCCACTGGTGGCGATGCCGTGTCTCATTTTCGACCCACGACCCGGACCTACGGGTTCGAAACCGTCATCCTACCACGACCTGCGTCCACGACCACGTCCACCTCTAGCGCTCATGACTAAATTCTCTACGTGACCGATTTAGGAGTTTTATGCATCGATATTTATTCCACTGTTTTAAAGCAAAGTCTTATGAATAGTAAAGAAGCTTTGTTTTCGCGAGTTCACGAGAATCCTATCGGTTTGATTTTCTAAAGTAATCCACTCACCGCAATCATCCAATCACATCAATAAATCACAAGAAATAGTAAGGGTACTTACAGCAGCATCGTGCCGGAGACTCGGTGTCATGCCTTTCAAACCATTTATTTCAACAAAACACTTAAAATGACTTTTGAAAACATTTTGGGCCTCGGGCCCACAGTAAACCTTTGAACTTGGCTCGATACCTAATTGTAACACCCCAAACCCGGTCAATACACCACGACCAAATCGGCATGTTACGGGAAAATCGCATTTGAAGGGTTAGGTTTCGTTAAAGATTCGATGAGAAACTCCTTGTCATATTTTATACTTTTCAAAATCTTGGCATGATTGCTTTGTCGTATTTTTTAATGTTTTAGAGTGATACCCGATGGTAAAGTTTAAAACACATTGCGTTATAGTTTTGAAATCGTTGACCTTCCAAGTTTTTAGCAATTTTAACTCAATTAATTTGTTAAAGCATATTAGAAAGCTACTTTAAGCATAAACATAGTAAAACCTAATTTAAAGGCCATTTACAACCCAAAATAAAACCAAATAGTAATAAATAAACTAAAGTACAAAATTTTGTAAAGTCCGAGCAAATCTTTATTAAAGCATGGCATGAGCACCTCGAGTCCATCCGGCTCCATGTCCGCGTCTAAGTGTCACTGAAATGTCAAAGGAGAGGGTGAGTCGCAAGACTCGGTGCATAAATCCCCTCCGATAAAACAACATGCTAACACACATCATATCATAGCAACATTATCAATGCACCCCGATCCTAACCATCCATATCACCTTTCTACCCCGTGTGGTACCAAACCACTGGTGGTGCCAAACCACTGGTGACCCAAAGTCACGATATCCATAAGTGTGGTGCCAAACCACTGGTGACCCAAAGTCACGAATAATCCAATGATGGGGCCAACCCATCGTGTGATACCAAATCACTAGCGACGATCCCATATCTCAAAGTGGGGCCAACCCACGGTGGTGTTAACCACGGGGGACGAGTCGCAATGAGGTGCCAAACCTCTGGTGTCCCAAAGACATAGTGTGATTCCAAATCACTGGTGACCGCAGTCACAAATCCGATGATGGGGCCAACCCATCGTGTGATACCAAATCACTAGCAGACGATCCCATATCTCAAAGTGGGGCCAACCCACGGTGGTGTTAACCACAGGGACGAGTCGCAATGAGGTGCCAAACCTCTGGTGTCCCAAAGACACAAATGTGATACCAAATCACTGGTGACCGAAGTCACAAAATCAACTGTGGTACCAAACCACTTTGGAGGTGCCAAACCTCCGTGTCCCAAAGACACACGAGTGTCCCAAAGACACGGATATCATATTCCCCCTCCTCTCATATCACCCACACATGTCATACTAATGCAAATGATATAAAACATGTAATCATGCTAACATGCTCAACATGGCATCTCATAATATTTACATCATAACATGATATCACATATAGCAATACAAATCTCATAATGAAACGGACTTACCCGTATCCGTGCTTATACCCCATCGGGTACCAAATCCATCAATCATATTGTTTCACTTTAATAAGTAATTAGGTTATCAATCATATTACCAAACAGAAGTGTGTTAGTTTACACACCTGTTAAAACGCAGTCTTTAGTACCAAAAGAATCGATCTAAGGCCCCTTGATTACTTGCTCCTAATATTTGATTTGGTTTCCTACCAAATCTCGAACCAAGCAGTGGCCAACTCCTATAACAACAACGGTCACACCTTTAATAACTTGGCTTAATAGAACTAAACGAATAAACCATGAACAACCTCTCACCATCACTTACCAATCAATCGAGTTCAGATAACGGCCTTGTTGACTGCTTCGAATCCCGAAGGCCCTAAAAAGAAATTGGTTACACAAGAGATTAGTTCTCTTCTAACAGAAGCCGAAAATCATCCTTTTGCCTTACCAAAATCGTTAGAGAAGTAGGGGGAGAAGAGATAGCCTTTCGGCCAAATACTCACCTTCACTAACCGATTGCTCAACACAGGATGAACACCAACACTACACCAATATTCGGCCCTAGGTGTTTAACACTCCTACTTTCGGCTTTGAATGTAAAAGGAAAGAAGAAATAGAGGTGGAAAGAAATGGAGGAATCGGCAATTGGGTTTAGGGAAAAGAAGGGGAATAAAGATGGAAAAGGTGTTTTGGAGAGGTGGAGTTTCGGCTTACAAGGTTTCAAAAGAGGAAAGAAATGGAAGTGGGGTGCTAGGTTAGGCTTAGCAAGGGATTTTGAGAGAAAACACAAAGCCAAAATCGGCAAGGATGAAGTTGCTTAAAGCTTTCGGTTTTGAAAAGGGAAAAGAGAGACTTACTTGGAGGAAATTCGGCTTAGGCTCTTGACAAAAGAAAGAACTTTGTTTTGAAACAAAGTGACCGAATAAAAATGCCCAAAAATACCAAGATGAATTTTGGCTAACACCTTCTCAAAAGGCAACACAGTTCGGCAATTGAGAGCTTACACTTTCGGTTTTGGTATGGCAAAAGAGAAAATTTGCTTCTAAAGATTTTGACCAAAAACACCAAAACTCAAAATGGATTTCGGCACTACCCCACACCCACACTACCAAGCCGTCCACTCCCCCACTCCAGACTCCCTCAAATTCGGCCATAATCCCCCCAATAGCTCCCAACCACACATTTCAAATGTGTTTACCAAGTCTTCCTCCTAAAATCCCTCTCCACCCACCATTCAAATGGGTAGACCAAGTCCAAGGCAGAGTTTGAACTGCCTACAAACTCTTCCTTCCATGCCGTCAAAATGGAAGCCAAAATGTGAGGTCTTTGCGGCTTGAACACAAGACCTCCACCTCATACAGTTGACGCCACACCTAGCTCCCAAGTAGCGCATGCCTTGCCACTTTGCCAGCTCCTCACTTGTGCAACAAGCACCAAATAAAATACATATCCCTCAGCTCCATCAGCTCCCTACACCTAAAGCTCAAAAACTAACTTTTTCCCATTCCCTCAAGCATACTCCTAGCCTACAACTAAGCCCCTAAAACATAGAAATAGCAACATAGCACACCAACACATGCAATCTCATGCAACAACAAAATAGCCCCCCAACCCGGGATATTACATACGGTGTTACAATGCAACCTCATACCCAAAGTTTACAGTAGTTTTTTTTAGAAACACAATATAAACCTCGGATCTCTATTCGAAATAATGGAGACTGGCACTCTGTAAAAACTGACAATTTTAGAAATGTATAACTTAGCTAGTCTATCAAGAGAGTAATTACACGCACTGAGATAAAATGTACAGACTTCTTCAACAATCAACAATAGTTCAGATAACATCTTGCTTTTACAAAATCCAACGAAATTCTATTTCATGTCCACTCAGATAATAACACAGATTGTAACAGTCCTGAAGGTACTTGATAATTAGCTATAACCTGTTGATAAATCAGACATTTGGATACAATTAAGAAATATCACGTTTCATACTCATTCACCAGCAAAACTGTCTCAGATTATTTTACATATTAGTATTCCTCGAATGAACAAATAATTACCACTGTGAGCTAGATATAACAATTGTTGTATAATCTCTAGATTTCTTGGTACACGAACTTTGTCTCGAAACAACAAATAATCATCGGTTCCAATTTGAAGCTCTAAATCAGAAGTCAATTCACGTTGAACTCTTTTAACTTACAATTCACTGATACATTTCTAAGCTTCACAAAATCGCGGAATAAACATCAATTTAGCTTTTAACTCAGCTAATATCTATCCATCATCCGATAAGATCAATCGCTTGTAAAGCACACAAAGATTTCTTCTTCAAAATATTCGTGACTATAATCGTTTGTCCAGGATGTTAACCATTTACTGACTCAAAATCTTCCAACAGTTCAAGCCATCTTTGCTGTCCCAAATTTAGATCTCTCTGTAACATTAAATATTTTAAACTCTTGCAGTCATCAAATAGGTTACATTACTCACCAAACAATTAATGTCGCTAACTATTCAATGCAATTACAATGTCAACCATCTCTAATTCGTGCGTTTAATAACTCTTTTCATGCAGCTTTAACTATATGGAAACATAAGCCATCACTATACCTTCTTGTACTAAAACACACTCTAAACCATTCAATGACGCATGACTAAAAATCATAAACTCTGTACCTGATTCAGGCTGAACCAAAACTGATGCTTCAGTTAATAATGTTTTCAACTATTTATAACTTTATTAACATATACTAAATCAAATCAAACTTCGCACAAATGAAAACTTCAACAATCGAAACAACTTTAATTTACAATAATATTTCTCAAATAGAACCATTCCGATAGATATAATTCCGTATCATGTTTTCTAAAATATGATTTCTTCATTCAGACTATCCATCTATTTACCCGTGAACGCACAAAATTTATTTTCGGACCCAAGGATAAACTCAAACACATATAACTCAATTAACCTTTCAAACAAATAACCCAATCAAACTAAACAACTGAATCGATCTTGGCTACCAAACAATAACTTTTCAAAGAAAACATTTCTTCTTGTTGTCAAGATAACTCAGACATACAATTTATCGCAATTTCTTCAGGATACTAGTCAAAGATCTTCTTAAAAACTGCATAACTCGAATATGACATAACATTCCATCTTTACTCATTAACATGTATCAAGATTTATCTGGAAGTGATAACTATTATACATATTTGAACTTGATCTTCTATCGTCTATGCGTTTGCCGATGTCAATTCCCTTTCAAGAAAACTAGAGAGGATTATATAATAAAGTTATCTCAACTATTAATCATCGAAGCGTTGTGCTATACTGAAGCCACCTTCGTCAGATAAAAGAAAAAATCATAATGCCATAATAAGACCGACATCTCAACCGTATAAATAGATAATATCCCAGCTGTTAATAATGCATTTTGAACATAAAAGAAAATCAAATATGGTTTCAACAGAAATAAATGCTGAAACATAACCTCTATAAATCTGATGACAATACCACTGTACTTCCATGATTAAACTAGAAATTTTAATCATAATAGATATATTCATCTCCATCAAAAGAATATCTCTTGCTGATAATCACATAGAATCATAATAAAACCGAGGTAGTGAAATCTCAAAGTATGAAACTATAGAGAATTTCTGAAAATTACAACCCATATAGAATGATAAAGATCTCAATGTTATCCCAGAGAAATTCTAGAAGAAGACATCACTCATAAGCACTAAAATCAACTATGACAGAAGTAATATAATCTTCATGTATAGTCAACAAAACCATAACCAGTAGAAACAAAATACTAGCATCATACAGATTTTACCATCGACTTTTCTATCAACACAATAGATTAGAATACCAGGGAAAGATAGAGCAATGCCGATCATAACCCAAACAGACCAACAATTCTTTCGTCTAATAGTATGTTTAGCTAGCGTTCTCATACGATAAGAGTTTCATTTGAAAATAAATAGCCACATATTCCTCTGAGAATAATTGTTCACATAGAATACCCAGAATGTAATATCCTAGATTTAGGGGTTATGCGTTTATGCATAATTTAAGTGATAGTGGGCTTAGTGTGTGTATGGATATGTTTTAAAGGTTTTTAGAATTTTAGAATGTAAGGGAATGCCTTAGAAAAATATTAGATTTTTATTCTTAGAAGGGGAGCTAAGCAAAATTGGCCTTAAGAAAATTAGTTTGAGGTTTTAATCACAATGAGTCAATTGGTAAAGTGGCAAGTGGAGTGTGGAGTGTATTAATGGTCTTAGGTTCGAATCCCATGGATGACATTAAGGTGACTTTTAATTTTTGTATGGCATGTGTTGGTCAAATTTTACTTATGGTAAGGATGGACTTTGTTATTTATGGATAGTAGACTAAGGAATAAGGCAAGTACTTATTTATGGTATGGTATCAAGGAATTATGGTATAATGAGGGGACAAAAGGCATGGATTATGGAGTGTTGTTTTGGAAACTCTTCTATGGCATTTTTTCCATGAACATGGATGGTTTCATGGACTAGGGAGTTAGCCGAATTTTTGGAAGGAATAGGATTAGGAGGAAATAAAGAGGAAATTGTGGGATTTGTGATGAATATGTGAGTTGGATGGCCAAGGGGATTTCTTTGATGACCATTTCGGTTTTGTGAGTAGAGGGTAGTAAATGAATTTCTCTTAAGGAGTTTAGGTGTTTTCTTTTGAGTTTATTCTTCTTTCTCTAGTGTGGTGCCAAATCCTAATGCCATCTAAGTGCCGTTTTTGTGCATAAGCCATTTAGTTTCGGTTTCCCTTCTCTTTGTTTTGTGTTCGAAACTTCAAAGATCATTAAGGTCACTAGCATTTTCTTCTTCTCTCTATTTGTTAGTTTGGCCGAATCTATCTCCTTTCTCAAACTCCTTCTTTTCCTTCTGATAGCCGAGTTTGTCATCGCCTTTGGTAAGGCTTGGCTGAACCCTATAGCCTCTTTCTCTCTTGTCTTTGCTTGAAATTTTAAGAAACACCATAGCCGAATCCTCTTAGCATTCAACTCCCTCCACTTTGGCATGATCTCTCTCTCTTCACCATTCAAGTGCCGAAATCTTTCTCTTTGGGACTTGAAGTCGATTCTCTGAGGGTGATACCATCGATCTCTTGCTCTTAGTTTCGTTTTAAAGTGTGAAGTGCTCGCATAGAGGAGTCTTTTGGATTCGATTCTTCAAGGTAAGTAAGTGTAGCATTCGGCCAAGGGCCATTCTTATGGATTATTACTTAAAGCCGATTCTAACTTAGGTTGTGTAGGAAGGAGTTCAACAATCGTAGGAGTGCAAATCGTTAGACGTGGGTTTCGGGAGTTGATTGATTGTGCCAAAGCAGGTGCGTAGTTATCGCACTGTCTCTTGATTGTGTGTATGTGTTATATTTATGTATATGTGATATGATGTTAATGGTAGCCGAATTAAGGGCTAAGATTGTGAATACCCGTGGTGGGTGATCGAATACTCAGGTCAGTGAATTACGATATTAAATGATCATTGATGAATATATGAAATGTGATGGCATGTGATGCATTATTGTTCAAGTGATATGTTGCCATGATACACATATATATATGCATGGGACTTGGGATGTGACTATCGAAGGAAAAGGTGTACTTTATGTACGTGGTCCGATGTTAGCCTTGTGCTACATTGGCGCTTGATGTTAGCTATGTGCTTCATCAAGGGAGGTGTTGGCTAGGTGCCCATCTCGGCGGTTGATAGTCGTGTGCATCACCGTGGATTAATTGATATGTGGGATCACTTATGTGATCGGTGGCTTAGCCACGGCCTTGAGCAAAACAAGTCTGCCGAGGTAAGTTATGTGGGATCACTTAGGTGATCGGTGGATTAGCCACGGCCTTGGGCGCGGTGTGTGCCGAGGTTGGTGTAATGGATGGAACTAGGTTGGGTTGGGCTTCATTTTGTATAATTTTGTATGTGGATCAGTGTGGATATGGGCCAAGCCCATATGTGGGGACATGTGTAATAACTATGCACCGAGTCTGCAGGTGACTCACCCAATTTTTCTCAAACCTTACGGGTGATGCATAAAGCTTGGACCGAGTTGGAATGGATACGAGGTGGCCCATGCAGAGTTATTTTCCTTATTTTATATATATATTATACATATTTTCAGAATTTGTGAATATTTGGTTATTGTAATAAGGGCCACTTAAAAGGTTTTGAAGTTTATTATTATGTTTTAAAGTGGATTGACAATTTTTATTATTTGGATATGTTATATTTTTAGCAACTCATATCTTAAAGATATATGTTAAAATTACAAATCAAGAATTTGTAACAACTTTATTTTATTTGGATTTATAAATATACAATGTTTTATTAAAGACAATAAATTTTTATGTTTTCACTCTAAGTCAAAATATTTTTCAAACGTTTTCATGAGTGGCATTCTAAATTCGGCCGTGGCGTATGGGCCGGTTTGGGGTGTTACAGCTTGGTATCGAGCCCGAGTTCAAAACTCGACTTTGAGGGTTTGGGCCCAAAAATTTTTTTAGATGGGCTTTTCAAAGATTTGGGCTTTCATAAATTTTTCAGTTTTATTACGGCATGGCACCTATATCTCCAACCCAAGTCCACCGTAAGTACCTCGACTATTGAAGTGATTTATATATGTGAATGTTATGGGCTTATTTGGGCTCGTAGATTAGAATATTAGTACTATTGGACCGTAGGGCTAGTGCACTCAAGCACATTCATAAGACTTAAGAACAATCAAACAAACTCGTGATTAAGTCGCCGAGTTAAGGTGTGGCAACCGTTTATGCATGTCTAGGAGTGGATTCGAGTAAGAGCTTGGTATTTAAGCGGTCCTAGCGACTCACCTCCTCTTTATTCGAATCCTACCTGTGCGTAGCTACGGTTCACCCTAACCAAGAGGACTTATTCACCGGCTAAACCGATAATTAAAACCCGAAAGGAACTAGCCTTACTATTTTCAAAAACCTTAATTTTTTTTTAAATCTCCAAATTACCCTCTTTGATTTGAAAATACTAGATTAGATTCTGAGAAACACAATTTTTCGAATTATCCCCGGTTGGCAAAATTACCTAAATACCCTTGGTTGTGAAATTACTAAAATGCCCCTGGTTTGAATTTTTTTTTGAAATTTCCATACTACCATAACTTTTACTAAAATATTCCTACCTTGTAAAAATATTAAAAATCTCTATTTTGCGAAATTTTATTTGGGAAGAATTTACGAAATTGCCCCTAACTTACAAAATTACCAAAATAACCCCGATTTTCGAAATTTCTGCAATACCCTTGATTTGGAAAAAAACTTTTAAAATACCCTCGAGTTTTGAAAATTCTAGAATGCCTTTGATTTGTCAAGATTATTTTAAGTTGACCCCGATTTATTACCAAAATACCCCTATAAGAAAAATGACGAAATTACCCCTAGGTTGGGAATGGACAAAGATGCCCATAATAGTGTGTTGAACGTTCTGAATGGATGTGATTCTCTGAATTAGAATAGTGAACTTGAGATGAAAACTTCGATTGATCGAAAGAACCACTATTAAACTCCTTTTCATAAAACTGTTCATGATAAACGGTGGAACCAAAAGTATTAATGCATAAAACTTTCTAATCGATTAAAGCGCGATCGTAGATATGAGTTCTAGAAGACGTGGTAGAGGCGAATGGTCGTGGACGGAACCAGCTTGGTCCGGTCGTGATTCCAAGATTTAGTAGAAAGTATGTTAGTTTTATTAAGATCGAGTGCGCGATAGTAGCGTAGTGTGGTGAGTTAGGATATACGATTGTTCGTTAGTAAGTAATTTCGAGGACGAAATTATTTTTAAGGAGGGTAGAACCGTAATATCCTAGATTTAGGGGTTATGCGTTTATGCATAATTCAAGTGATAGTGGGCTTAGTGTGTGTATGGATATGTTTTAAAGGTTTTTAGAATTTTAGAATGTAAGGGAATGCCTTTGAAAAATATTAGATTTTTATTCTTAGAAGGGGAGCTAAGCAAAATTTGCCTTAAGAAAATTAGTTTGAGGTTTTAATCACAATGAGTCAATTGGTAAAGTGGCAAGTGGAGTGTGGAGTGTATTAATGGTCTTAGGTTCGAATCCATGGATGACATTAAGGTGACTTTTAATTTTTGTATGGCATGTGTTGGTCAAATTTTACTTATGGTAAGGATGGACTTTGTTATTTATAGATAGTAGACTAAGGAATAAGGCAAGTACTTATTTATGGTATGGTATCAAGGAATTAGGGTATAATGAGGGGACAAAAGGCATGGATTATGGAGTGTTGTTTTGGAAACTCTTCTATGGCATTTTGTCCATGAACATGGATGGTTTCATGGACTAGGGGGAGTTGGCCGAATTTTTGGAAGGAATAGGATTAGGAGGAAATAAAGAGGAAATTGTGGGATTTGTGATGAATATGTGAGTTGGATGGCCAAGGGGGATTTCTTTGATGACCATTTCGATTTTGTGAGTAGAGGGGAGTAGCCGAATTTCTCTTAAGGAGTTTAGGTGTTTTGTTTTCGGGTTTATTCTTCTTGCTCTAGTGTGGTGCCAAAATCCTAATGCCATCTAAGTGTCGTTTTTGTGCATAAGCCATTTAGTTTCGGTTTCCCTTCTCTTTGTTTTGTGTTCAAAACTTCAAAGATCATTAAGGTCACTAGCATTTTCTTCTTCTCTCTATTTGCTAGTTTGGCCGAATCTATCTCCTTTCTCAAACTCCTTCTTTTCCTTTTGATAGCCGAGTTTGTCATCACCTTTGGTAAGGCTTGGCTGAACCCTATAGCCTCTTTATCTCTTGTCTTTGCTTGAAATTTTAAGAAACACCATAGTCGAATCCTCTTAGCATTAAACTCCCTCCACTTTGGCATGATCTCTCTCTCTTCACCATTCAAGTGCCGAAATCTTTCTCTTTGGGACTTGAAGTCGATTCTCTGAGGGTGATACCATCGATCTCTTGCTCTTAGTTTTGTTTTAAAGTGTGAAGTGCTCGCATAGAGGAGTCTTTTGGATTCGATTCTTCAAGGTAAGTAAGTGTAGCATTCGGCCAAGGGCCATTCTTATGGATTATTACTTAAAGCCGATTCTAACTTAGGTTGTGTAGGAAGGAGTTCAACAATCGTAGGAGTGCAAATCGTTAGACGTGGGTTTCGGGATTTGATTGATTGTGCCAAAGCAAAGCGTAGTTATCGCCTTTGTCTCTTGATTGTGTGTATGTGTTATATTTATGTATATGTGATATGATGTTAATGGTAGCCGAATTAAGGGCTAAGATTGTGAATACCCGTGGTAGGTGATCGAATACTCAGGTCAGTGAATTACGATATTAAATGATCATTGATGAATATATGAAATGTGATGGCATGTGATGCATTATTGTTCAAGTGATATGTTGCCATGATACACATATATATATGCATGGGACTTGGGATGTGACTATCGAAGGAAAGGGTGTACTTTATGTACGTGGTCCAATGTTAGCCTTGTGCTACATTGGCGCTTGATGTTAGCTATGTGCTTCATCAAGGGAGGTGTTGGCTAGATGCCCATCTCGGCGGTTGATAGTCGTGTGCATCACCGTGGATTAATTGATATGTGGGATCACTTATGTGATCGGTGGCTTAGCCACGGCCTTGAGCAACAAGTCCGCGAGGTAAGTTATGTGGGATCACTTAGGTGATCGGTGGATTAGCCACGGCCTTGGGCAACAGTGTGCAGAGGTTGGTGTAATGGATGGAACTAGGTTGGGTTGGGCTTCATTTTGTATAATTTTGTATGTGGATCAGTGGATATGGGCCAAGCCCATATGTGGGGACATGTGTAATAACTATGCACTGAGTCAAGTGTGACTCACCCAATTTTTCTCAAACCTTACAGGTGATGCATAAAGCTTGGACCGAGTTGGAATGGATACGAGGTGGCCCATGCAGAAGTTATTTTCCTTATTTTATATATATATTATACATATTTTCTTTAATTTGTGAATATTTGGTTATTGTAATAAGGGCCACTTAAAAGGTTTTGAAGTTTATTATTATGTTTTAAAGTGGATTGACAATTTTTATTATTTGGATATGTTATATTTTTAGCAACTCATATCTTAAAGATATATGTTAAAATTACAAATCGAAGAATTTGTAACAACTTTATTTTATTTGGATTTATAAATATACAATGTTTTATTAAAGACAATAAATTTTTATGTTTTCACTCTAAGTCAAAATATTTTTCAAACGTTTTCCGCAGTGGCATTCTAAATTCGGCCGTGGCGTATGGGCCGGGTTTGGGGTGTTACAGTTTGGTATCAGAGCCCAGTTCAAAACTCGGCTTTGAGGGTTTTGGGCCCAAAAACATTTTTTTAGATGGGCTTTTCAAAGATTTGGGCTTTCATAAATTTTTCAGGTTTATTCTGGCATGGCACCTATATCTCCAACCCGAAGTCCACCAGGTAAGTACCTCTGACTATTGAAGTGATTTATATATGTGAATGTTATGGGCTTATTTGGGCTCGTAGATTAGAATATTAGTACTATTGGACCGTAGGGCTAGTGCACTCAAACACATGCATAAGACTTAAGAACAATCAAACAAACCTGTGATTAAGTCGCCGAGTTAAGGTGTGGCAACTGTTGTACGCATGTCTAGGAGTGGATTCAGTAAGAGCTTGGTATTTAAGCAGTCCTAGCGACTCACCTCCTCTTTATTCGAATCCTACCTGGTGCGTAGCTACGGTTCACCCTAACCAAAAGGACTTATTCACCGGCTAAACCGATAATTAAAACCCGAAAGGAACTAGCCTTACTATTTTCAAAAACCTTAATTTTTTTTAAATCTCCAAATTACCCTCTTTGATTTGAAAATACTAGATTAGAATTTGAGAAACACAATTTTTCGAATTATCCCCGGTTGGCAAAATTACCTAAATACCCCTAGTTGTGAAATTACTAAAATGCCCTTGGTTTGAATTTTTTTTTGAAATTTCCATACTACCATAACTTTTACTAAAATATTCCTACCTTGCAAAAATATTAAAAATCTCTATTTTGCGAAATTTGATTTGGGAAGAATTTACGAAATTGCCCCTAACTTACAAAATTACCAAAATAACCCCGATTTCCGAAATTTCTGCAATACCCTTGATTTGGAAAAAACTTTTAAAATACCCTCGAGTTTTGAAAATTCTAGAATGCCTTTGATTTGTCAAGATTATTTTAAGTTGACCCCGATTTATTACCAAAATACCCCTATAAGAAAAATGACGAAATTACCCCTGGGTTGGGAATGGACAAAGATGCCCATAATAGTGTGTTGAACGTTCTGAATGGATGTGATTCTCTGAATTAGAATAGTGAACTTGAGATGAAAACTTTGATTGATCGAAAGAACCACTATTAAACTCCTTTTCATAAAACTGTTCGCGGATAAACGGTGGAACCAAAAGTATTAATGCATAAAACTTTCTAATCAGATTAAAGCGCGATCGTAGATATGAGTTCTAGAAGACGTGGTAGAGGCGTAATGGGTCGTGACGGAACCGATTCGATGCAGTCGGGTGATTCCAAGATTTAGTAGAAAGTATGTTAGTTTTATTAAGATCAGAGTGCGCAGCAGTAGCGTAGTGTGGTGAGTTAGGATGTACGATTGTTAGTTAGTAAGTAATTTCGAGGACGAAATTAGTTTTAAGGAGGGTAGAACTGTAATATCCTAGATTTAGGGGTTATGCGTTTATGCATAATTCAAGTGATAGTGGGCTTAGTGTGTGTATGGATATGTTTTAAAGGTTTTAGAATTTTAGAATGTAAGGGAATGCCTTAGAAAAATATTAGATTTTTATTCTTAGAAGGGGAGCTAAGCAAAATTGGCCTTAAGAAAATTAGTTTGAGGTTTTAATCACAATGAGTCAATTGGTAAAGTGGCAAGTGGAGTGTGGAGTGTATTAATGGTCTTAGGTTCGAATCCCATGGATGACATTAAGGTGACTTTTAATTTTTGTATGGCATGTGTTGGTCAAATTTTACTTATGGTAAGGATGGACTTTGTTATTTATGGATAGTAGACTAAGGAATAAGGCAAGTACTTATTTATGGTATGGTATCAAGGAATTAGGGTATAATGAGGGGACAAAAGGCATGGATTATGGAGTGTTGTTTTGGAAACTCTTCTATGGCATTTTGTCCATGAACATGGATGGTTTCATGGACTAGGGGGAGTTGGCCGAATTTTTGGAAGGAATAGGATTAGGAGGAAATAAAGAGGAAATTGTGGGATTTGTGATGAATATGTGAGTTGGATGGCCAAGGGGGATTTCTTTGATGACCATTTCGGTTTTGTGAGTAGAGGGGAGTAGCTGAATTTCTCTTAAGGAGTTTAGGTGTTTTCTTTTCGGGTTTATTCTTCTTTCTCTAGTGTGGTGCCGAAATCCTAATGCCATCTAAGTGCCGTTTTTGTTCATAAGCCATTTAGTTTCGGTTTCCCTTCTCTTTTGTTTTTGTTCAAACTTCAAAGATCATTAAGGTCACTAGCATTTTCTTCTTCTCTCTCTATTTGCTAGTTTGGCCGAATCTATCTCCTTTCTCAAACTCCTTCTTTTCCTTTTGATAGCCGAGTTTGTCATCACCTTTGGTAAGGCTTGGCTGAACCCTATAGCCTCTTTCTCTCTTGTCTTTGCTTGAAATTTTAAGAAACACCATAGCCGAATCCTCTTAGCATTCAACTCCCTCCACTTTGGCATGATCTCTCTCTTCACCATTCAAGTGCCGAAATCTTTCTCTTTGGGTCTTGAAGTCGATTCTCTGAGGGTGATACCATCGATCTCTTGCTCTTAGTTTCGTTTTAAAGTGTGAAGTGCTCGCATAGAGGAGTCTTTTGGATTCGATTCTTCAAGGTAAGTAAGTGTAGCATTCGGCCAAGGGCCATTCTTATGGATTATTACTTAAAGTCGATTCTAACTTAGGTTGTGTAGGAAGGAGTTCAACAATCGTAGGAGTGCAAATCGTTAGACGTGGGTTTCGGGATTTGATTGATTGTGCCAAAGCAGGTGCGTAGTTATCGCACTGTCTCTTGATTGTGTGTATGTGTTATATTTATGTATATGTGATATGATGTTAATGGTAGCCGAATTAAGGGCTAAGATTGTGAATACCCGTGGTGGGTGATCGAATACTCAGGTCAGTGAATTACGATATTAAATGATCATTGATGAATATATGAAATGTGATGGCATGTGATGCATTATTGTTCAAGTGATATGTTGCCATGATACACATATATATATGCATGGGACTTGGGATGTGACTATCGAAGGAAAGGGTGTACTTTATGTACGTGGTCCGATGTTAGCCTTGTGCTACATTGGCGCTTGATGTTAGCTATGTGCTTCATCAAGGGAGGTGTTGGCTTGGTGCCCATCTCGGCGGTTGATAGCTGTGTGCATCACCGTGGATTAATTGATATGTGGGATCACTTATGTGATCGGTGGCTTAGCCACGGCCTTGAGCAGCAAGTCTGCCGAGGTAAGTTATGTGGGATCACTTAGGTGATCGGTGGATTAGCCACGGCCTTGGGCGCAGTGTGTCAGAGGTTGGTGTAATGGATGGAACTAGGTTGGGTTGGGCTTCATTTTGTATAATTTTGTATGTGGATCAGGTGGATATGGGCCAAGCCCATATGTGGGGACATGTGTAATAACTATGCACCGAGTCCTGTGTGACTCACCCAATTTTTCTCAAACCTTACAGTGATGCATAAAGCTTGGACCGAGTTGGAGTGGATACGAGGTGGCCCATGCAGAAGTTATTTTCCTTATTTTATATATATATTATACATATTTTCAGAATTTGCGAATATTTGGTTATTGTAATAAGGGCCACTTAAAAGGTTTTGAAGTTTATTATTATGTTTTAAAGTGGATTGACAATTTTTATTATTTGGATATGTTATATTTTTAGCAACTCATATCTTAAAGATATATGTTAAAATTACAAATCGAAGAATTTGTAACAACTTGATTTTATTTGGATTTATAAATATACAATGTTTTATTAAAGACAATAAATTTTTATGTTTTCACTCTAAGTCAAAATATTTTTCAAACGTCTTCCGCAGTGGCATTCTAAATTCGGCCGTGGCGTATGGGCCAGGTTTGGGGTGTTACACAGAAGAGATCATTATAATCTATTCAACTATACTGCTGTACTCTGATATCTTTACAATTCAAACATTATTCCACTGTCTAATTCTGTCATTATTGATTCTTCTTTATCCCATCACTAACAGAAATCAATTAAGTAGAACTTCCAGTTAATACATTCTTTAGATATCATACTTGAATATTTTGTTTCTTCGAAGTCAACTTCTTCTTTAATAGTGACTTTCCATAATCCAAATAGTCTTCAAAATGATTCGATATCTCTTCTAGTACTGTCTTTACTGTTGACTCATTCTCTTATCTAACCACAGTATTAATCCTTCAATCATGGAACTCTGTAATTCCACACTTGTGAGCTCATTCAATCTATATCTTACGGATTTTATTGTAACATTATACTGATAAGGGGGTGAGGGTTGTAAAGCCTCAAATTTAACTCTCACATATACACACATATAATACAACATTTATCATCAACACAATATTAGGAACCTTTGTTCATACCTTTTTGAGTTTCAACTCATCATAGACACATTTTTAATCAGATGCTTGAGTATCATTTTCAGTATCATCAGAACTAGCTCGGTTGGAAAACATCTCTGTCTAATTAAGACAAATCTCATCAAAGTCGGGAGAGATCACACTATCACAGCTTATATATGGCATGTATAGCTAAACTCTCACATATGCTAAGTTATTCCTAGAATCGACTAAACCGTAGCTCTGATACCAATAAATGTAACACCCCTCACTCGTATTCAATGCCAGAATAGGGTTACGGAGCATTACCGAACTTACAAAATAATTAAACAACTATTTAACATACAATTGTTCAATTCAATCATTCATCATTCAATCTCAATCAATTTGTCCCTATTAAGAGCCTATGAGGCCTTAAACATGCTTTGGGAGTGGTTCGGGACTAAACCAATAACTCAGGAAATTTTTCAACACTTAACAAATTTTTCTTCAAACAAGGGGCACACGCCCGTGTGGCCAAGCCGTGTGAGACCAGACATGCCCGTATCACAGGCTGTGTGAAAACAGGGGGTACATATTGACTTGGGTCACACGGCCAACCACACACCCGTGTGTTTAGCCCGTGTGCCCTTCAAAGTGGCCACACACGTCCGTGTGTCGGGCTGTGTGTTAGGCCGTGCCAAACCTGTAGGGTATTCCGACTTGTGCCACACGATCGATCACACGCCCGTGTGTGAGACCGTGTGGAGCATACTGACTTCATTTCAATTTCAACATCAGGGGTCACATGGTCGTGTAACATGACCGTGTGTTACAAACGGCTGAGACACACGCCCGTGTCTCGGCCCGTGTGGACAAAAATAGGCTATTTACCAAGCCATTTTGCCACCCAAATTTAGGTACACCTATACCTCTCAAATAGCACATATTATAGCATCAAAAGGCATATATTTCAATTCTAATCAAACATGAGTTATACCAATTCCAACACTAACCAATACAAAACATAAATACCACATATTGCCATCTAAGTTCATGCCAATCTTTGTCTTCTCAAAACATGAAAATGACCATTTATAATTATACATTATTATGCTCAATTCCACAAACATACCAATTCACAAATCATCACCTATTGACATTCAAACTTACCTATTATCAATGAGCATCATAAATCCGCCTCAATCACACAACATAAGTCAATTGTGTACATATAAACATAATCAAAATGAACCAAAATAAGCCAACTTACATGGCCAAATATACAAACCAAATCTTAAACATTTACAAACCAATTCAAATGGCCAAAATCATAACCAAAACATAACCAACATGACCAAAGTCCCTATACATGCCATATACTCAAATTACCAAAGTTCATAGATACAAAGTTATAGGTGGATAGTGTGAAGCGATCTCCGACGATCCCCGAATCCGAGCTAGCTTCTATATCACTATAAAACAAGGGAAAATAAACAAAGTAAGCTATAAAGCTTAGAAAGATCATATGAGATAAATTTAATGCAATCACTTCAACATGATTTAATAATTTCAATATGTCAATTTGCAACTTTCATTAACTATCAAACCTTTCAAGTGTTCATTCACAAAACCATATACATTCGTCATCATATCTCTTATTCAAAGCTAAAATGGTTTATACACATACTTGTACATCTCGTACCAATCTCATATACATTCTCGTCTTTCATTTACCCATTGAACCGTTCAGAATAGAAGTCGGATACTCAAGGGTCTCATACGATAAGTACCTATACCATGGCCTGAAGCCAAATCAAGGTAACTTATTCAAAATTCTGATATCATGGCCCAAAGCCAAATTTGCCGATATGCATAGCCCGAAACCAAATCGATTTATCTTGCACACATAATGCTAAATCATGGCCCGAAGCCAACTCAAGTATACCTAATGACATGTCACTAGCATCCTAAACTTTTCCTAAGGTTCAACCGGGATTTCGAATGTCGAATCATCGTCGAATCACTATCGTTCATAACCACAATCTCGTATTTTCAATTCATGCAATATCAAAGCATATAAAATACATTTATATTGAAGTTTATCGCATACGAACTTACCTCGAAGGTGGAAACGACGAAATAAGTCGATTGGTCGATAACTTTCGATTTTCCCCGATCTAGATCCGAATTCCACTCTTGTTGATCTAAATATATTCAAAATTGACTTATTTAATCATCTATTTATTCAATTCAATCCAAATTACACTTTAGGGCACATTTACACTTTTGCCCCTAAACTTTCACATTTTTACAATTTAGTCCTTATTTCATAAAATCACAAATTCATGCAATTTAACCACAACCCATGCTAACAAAATTTCTCTAGTATTAATATTAGCCCATATTTCTCATTTATTACACATTTTAACCACAAATTTTCAACATTTCTCAATTCAATCCCTAATTTGCATTTTTACTCAAAATCAATTAACAAAACATATATATCTCATAACAAATATTCATAATCTATCCTCAAACATCAAAAATCATACATATTCATCAATGGCATCATTCAAAATCTTTAACAGTTTTGTAAATTAGTCCCTGGGCTAGCTAGACCTAGCTGCAACGATCTTAAAAACATAGAAATCATTAAAAACCGAGTCAAAATCACTTACCAATTAAGCTCCAAAGTTGCCGAAACCTAATGGCTTCCATGGACATTTTCTCTTCTCCATTTTCAGTTGAAAGAACCATAAAAGATGATAACTTTTATTTTGGTTTTATTTGTTTAATGTTTATTAACATATTTACCTAATTAACCTTAATAATATTTGATAACTACAGCAAATACCACTCCACTATCATCCATTAACTCCCAAATGGGTTAATTACCACTTAAGGACCTTTACTTTAAGGTTCTATAGCTATTTAATACCTTTAGCTAATAGAACAGCACTTTTACATTTTACGTGATTTAGTCCTTTTTACCAAATTAAGCATTCAAATAGTAAAATTTCTTTACGAAACTTTCACACAATAATTATATCATGCTGTAAAATTTAATAAAATAATAAAATAAATATTTTGACTTCGAATTTGTGGTCCCGAAACCACTGTTCCGATTTGACCCAAAAACGAGCTGTTACAACACTCTAGAACAAACCACATAGAGATATGATACCATTTCATTAGAGATCATGTGCAAAGAGGTGACATAGTTCTAGAGTTTGTAGATACTTTGCATTAACTAGTCGATATTTTCACAAAGCCTTTAGATAAGAAGAGATTTTGAATAATTAGGGGAGAGTTAGGACTAATGAACATGCCTTCATAAGCTTCTTGTATAATATTTTTGACATTGTTGGACACTTGTGTTGTTTTATGCAGGCTTTGTGTATATTACTTGTTTATATTTGTAAACTTGTAAATTCCTTGTGTCTCTTTATTCTCGCATGTTTGAAATGTTGTTAATATGTGATCTAATTAACTTGGATAGTATTTTAAATCATAGATCAAAATTTGAGTATGTTAGTAAATGTATTTCCACCTTTTGATTGCTTTCAAGCATATTTTTACTTGATTTTCTTGTAGATATTTGTTTAAACATGGTATTATATGATTTTACCTATGTTATCTATTTTTCTTTCTTTGGATATTTGGGATATTAATATTGGTTGTATATTTGGTTGCTTTGGGATTGTAACACCCCATACCCGAGTCCGAGGCTAAGATAGGATACGAGACATTACTATGCTTGAACTTTCTTAAACATGTACTTACAGGCTATAAAATTTCGTTCTGAATTAAAAACTTCTCTTTCTTAGTCAAATCAGACATTTCATGGGCCTACGAGGCCTCAGACTTTCGTCCCGAAACTTCCGAAACTCATTTGGAAACTTTCTCTCAAAACAGGGGTCACACGTCCGTGTGACTTGGGACACGCCCGTGCACCCCCAAAACAAGCCCGTGTCTTTCACCCGGGGAGCATACTGGCAAAATCCACATGGCCTGGACACGCCTGTGGCCCTGGCCCGTGTGCCAAACCTTGGCATTCTAACTTATCCACACGGTCTGTACACACGCCCATGTGCGGCAGCTGTGTGACAATTGAATTTTTAAGTGCCAAGTGCAGACTTCACACGGCCTTGGCACACGCCCATGTGCCAACCGTGTGTATCACACGGCCTGAACAAACGGCCATGTGACCAGTCTGTGGTCTAATCTGACTTAAGATACTAAGGTGCAGGAGACACACGGCCTAGACACACGCCTGTGTGTCTATCCGTGTGGGCACTTAGAGGCTATCTTACAAACCTTTTACTACTTTTGTTTGCATACATTCATATACTTCTTCAAAACATTCTCAAATCATCAATTGAAACTCATAAATTAACACATTTTGTTCATGAAAATAAAGTTTTCCTCTCATACACTGGGGAGAATTGTTCCACAACATTTACAACAACTTAAGCCATCATCACTGGTTATACACAACCATTCTATAAATTCTCTTAGGCCAACAACCTTTGGCTACAACAATTAGACTTCATCAACTTTAAACGAATCCCTATACATGCCATGACTCTTAAGGACTTGATACATCATACCGTGTGTCTGCTCGATAGTGTGAAAACATCTCTGGCGGTCTCCAACCCGAGCTAAGTAATGCAACCTATAAGAGATGAGAAAAGTAAAGGAGTAAGCAATAATGCTTAGTAAGTTCATCTGCATAATCTGACAAATATTAATATTCACTGAATATACATAACCCCAAGGTAATATGCCGAGTTTTTCTCATCAATTCATGGTTACTTACTCAATCATTCTTGAATCTTACTCATTCTATCTCTTACCACATTTCTACCATGCCACAAGCCAATTCGCTCATTTAATTAGCATACATTCCTGCACTGATCATTACCAGATCATGCAAAACAACACATCAAGCATTTTCAATAAGTCGCTCATACTACAAATCTCTCAGTGGTTACGCACTTAGCCCATCATTGAATCTCTTATAGGGTGGTATTGCACACAGCCCACCAATCATTTATACCTATGGTGATTTCGCACTTAGCTCACCAATCATTTATAAGTGATGGTATCGCACACAGCCCACCAATAAATAATATAGTTGATGGTATCGCACACAGCCCATCACTAACCATTAATAAGGTGATATCGCACATAGCTCACCGTTATTTACATTCATGGATAATAATCCACAAGTATATCTCTATTTCAAATGTTCATTCGAGAACATCCTCACATGCTTCTATTCTTACTTAACTTTCTACGGTACTCGTTATCATTCACACAGTACATCAATAAATCTGTCTCATGCAACTAAGGTGCATCAACTACACATACCCCTCTAGGGGTTCATCATATAATGAATTCATCTCAATTCAGTTCTAGACATACTTATGCTACTCATGGTACAACCACATACATTCAACATATACATTGAATCATTCTAATTGTTAAATAACTCTCTTGAGTCTCATGCACATAGTTCTCATTATCATCACACCCCAATTGGGTCTTACATACACTAACATATCGATGCCACATCCCTGACATGGTCTTATACGAATTCTTACACCGAGGCCATATTCCAATATGGTCTTATTCAAGACTTTAACCATTGTCCTATCGTGCTATACACCTTTCCCATTTCTCTAAATTTAATTCCATTGACATCTCATCAAGAGACATTTCATACATTCATATAGTAACATACATTCCATACATCATTGGAATACTAAATCAACTCATACGTAATTGCAACATTCGCACATGAACTTACCTCAATGTCGAAAGAGCCGAAAAGGACTTTTTGCCCACATTTCTCTTTTCATCCGTTCTAGGCCCGAAACTCATTTTCTTTGATCTAGAACAATGAAATTTACTGATTTAATCACTTATAAATCATGATATACCATAATCTAAACTTTAGGCAAAAATGACTATTTTGCCCCTACACTTTGGCAAAATTACTATTTTGCCCCTAGGCTCGTAAATAAATGTTCATCACATTTTCTTGTTAAACAAGCCTAGCTGAACATTTAATCCTCTTACAACTATTTTCAATTCCATCAAAATCACTTACTTGAGTGGACAATTGCTTGCTGAAATTTTAAGCTTCAAAAACCCCTCCCATGGCTGCTATTTTCGGTGGAGGAAGAGAAGAAATAAAAAAAGATGATAGCTTTTCTTTTTGTCATATTTTATTCATCTTTTCTCACCAAATTTTGACTAAGCATTAAATGCTCTTGTCTCCCATACCACATAGCCGGCCATCACACTCCAAAATGGCCTATTTGCACTTTAAAGACCTCTAATTTACAAACCATAGCTTTTTGGTACCTTTAGAAATTAAAATAGAACTTTCACACTTTATGTGATTTAGTCCTTTTTCATAATTTAGCTAGAAATCGCTAAAATTAAGGCACCAAAATTTTCATGCATCCTTATAAACATGTTATAACACATAGCATATCATGAAAATAATTTTCTCTAACCTCGAATTAGTGATTCCGAGATCAATGTTCTGACTAGCCCCTAAATCTGGCTGTTACAGGGATGTTTTTATTTTCATTATCTTTGGATTCTTTTATTTCAAATGTACTGCCATTGTTTGTTTTTCTTTTGTTTGCCTTTGGTTGCTTCATTTTTCTTTTGTTTCTATTTTTTATTCTTATGTCTCCAAATGTTTAAGTATTGTGCACTTACTCCCCTAGTTTTTCAAGCATGCATTCTTTTTTATATTACAAAAAGGGGGAGAAAAATGCAAAATTTTCTTAATACAATTTTCAGCTAAATCTTAAAGTCAATTTCTTTAAGTTGAAAATTTAAATGAAATGAAGTCTAAAATATATTTTTTTTCAAAAAGGGAGCTTATTTTGAAAATAATGTTTAAGATAGGAGGAGTTAGCAAATTTTTTCAAAATGTTTTTGTTATATCAAAAAGGGGGAGATTGTTAGCTCTAGTTTTTCAAGTACTTTGATATAACAAAAAGTATATTAAAAATCCCCTACTTAAATTTGCAAAAATTGTTTATAAGTCCTTAAAATTATTTTCAAAGTGTTGGACAAAATAAACTTTAAAAAAAGTCTTGAATTAACTTAATTTTTTAACAAGTTTTTGAAGTCTGAAGGACTTCTATGATACTTAGGTGAACAAGTATCGGTAAAACTCATGATGAAAAGACCTTGAAAAAGCTACAGAATTCTACCAGTAGAACTGGGAGTTCTACCGATAAAACTCTAGGTTTTACTGATACAACCTAAATTTCTATCGGTATAACGCACTCCAGTAAGCAAGGTAGTTTTGGCCTGGGACTTCTATCGATACCCTGATTTGATCTATCGATACAACGAAAGTACTACCAATACCTTGAGGACTTCTACCGAAACAATTCAAATAGTAGCCAAATTTTAGCATCCCTTGCACTTCTACTGATACCAAATGAAACCCTCAGAGTTATACCGATACAAGAGGACTTATACCGATAGAACAAGCCCAACGGTCATATTTTGGAAAGACTTCTACCAATACAAGTTTCCTTCTACCGATACAACAAAGCTGCAGACTGCATTTAATGTTGGTTTTTATAGCTGCAATGACTCCATTTTTTTTCCAATGGCTATAAACGTCCACAAGGTTGTTAGAGGACTTAAATATAAGGTCAAGGCTCCCCATTGAAAGGAAAACAATACAAGAAACAAGTGCATATCTTCCAAGAACTCAATTTTCCAATATTTCTCAATCTTTTACTAAATATTTCTTGTACACACTTGTTGATTAAGTTTTCTATCATTCTTTCAAGTGTTGTAACTTTGTGTGAGAGTGCTTAATTGTTGATTATCTACCTTTTAGAGGTAACATCTTATTCATCATTATTTTTTCTCTCATTTGTGAGGTGTTACTTAAGATTTTGGGTAGAAAACCTTAAGGGGAAGTGGTTCTATCTTATCTTTGAAAAGATATGAATTTGTTTGGTTAAACCTTGTCCTTAAAGGATCAAATCCAGTGGATTTGGGAAATCCTTAGTTGAGGAAAGCTAAGGTAGTGGATGTAGGAAATTGAGGATGAACCACTATAAATACTTAAGTCGTTTCATTTTTTCACTTTCCCAAAAACATTTTTATACACCAATTCACCCCCCCTTTTGGTGTATTTTGATCTTAACAAACTGGAAAACTAAAAACAGAGTTCAATTAGGAGAAGAAAAGCCAATATAAACTTTTGTCAAAATAAGAGGCATTCTCCCACATTATTTCATATTGTTTCAATACTTTTTTATTTTTAATTAATGTTTTTAATTAATAAATATATTGTTTTCATTTTTTTATTTTTAATTCATCTTTTTAATTAATAACTCTTTTATTTATAAAATCAAATAAATATTGTCAATTATATAATAAAAAATAGATTTTTGATAAAATGGATAATTTATCATTATGTTAAATATATTTTATTTTTTAAAAATATCAACAAATTTTTTGATATATTTTTTTAGAAATTATATTCTGTGACACATCAGTGAAAATGCGTCCTACGGGACGCGTTCCTGCAGGACATGTTTTCTATTTCTCTCTCAAAAATCGATTTATTTCATTAAATATCTTAGAAATCAGCCCAAAACCCTTAATATTTTTTAAAAGTCAATCTTTTTTTTTTTTCAAATTGGGCCTGGGGTGTTTAACATTTAATAGTGGTAGAAAGAGGGAGCCCGTTTTCAAAAGAAGGGTTGTCCCTTGTTCCAGAACAACTAGGAAAATTGCACTTATTTTCTGTTAAGAAATTTGATTGATTTGGAGATTTTATTTTAGGGCTAACTAATTTTTTTTAAATTACTTTTAAAAAGTAATGTGGAAAAATGCTTTTGACAAATACTTTTGAAAAGTTTGGTTTAAGATTTAAGTGTTTAGTATTGCTATCAAAAAGTGCTTTTGAGAAATAAAATATCCATTTAGACATGGTATTATAAAGTAACCAATATGCATTTAAATAATGCTCAAATTATTTAATATTATGATATTTTAGTAAGAATATAAAAAATTATTATTATAACTTGCTATTAATATTTTAATATATGAAATATAAATTTTAAATAATTTTAAGAAATTAATATTAATTATTTATAAAATTTAATTAGAATATATACACTATATTTTAAATATTTAAATATAACCATTAAATATTTGTAATTATATATTAACACATTTGTATTATTTTATTTTAAAATGTAATTTGAATATATAACACATATTAGATTAACATAATATAGAAAAAATAAACCTAACAAATTAAAATATTACATATATTTGAATTAAATTTTCAAAAAGGGATAATATTTTCGGTGCTCATGTTGTCGATAGTTTCCCTTCTGCCGAAGCTAGTCATAAAATTATGCCTACTAGTATCCCATATTTTAGAGCTTCCAACGGTATTTCTTCGATTGATCATCAAAATGTTTGCTTCTTTTAGGGCATGTTTGGTTGGGAGAAATAAGAATAGGTTATAGCCCAATTCAATGGGCCCACCACCAAACTAATGTTTGGTTAGCTGTAATGTCTATTACGGCTTGCATTGATTATGTTCCTATTCATGGAAGAGGCTGTATAACCATTCCCTTCCCTCACCATTCAATAGGTATTGAATAGGATTTATTTTTTTTCCTTTTCAATTTTTTCCCTTACCTTTACCCTCCTCCTTCAACGATAGCCCTTCTCACCCAGCCATCATCCTTCCTTCTTCTTTTTCTTTTCCTTCTTCCTTATTTTTCTTCTTTTTTTTTCTTCTTTCAAGGATTCACTGTTTATCTTCTTATTTTTGCAACTGAATATTACCCTAAACTACGTGCTCACTACCTGTTTGGTGAAATTGCTCTGTTATTTTAGACCCTCATTTTTTGTTATTATTCAACTGGTTCTTTTTTATTTTAAATTTGTTTGCAAATGTAACAACCCAATTTTGAGTCTAGTCGGAACAGTGGTTTCGGGACCATAAATCCGACGCAGTAAAATTTATTTTTATCATATTTTTATGGTCTACAATTTTATTGAATGATTTCGTGAAAATTTCGTTCGAAAATTTTGATGTTTGGGCACTCAATTTAGTTAAAAGGACTAAATTGCAAAAGGTGCAAAATGTGTGTTCTAGAAGCTAGAGGTGTCTAATTGCTATGAAATTTTAAATTGGAGGTCCTTAAATGGTAATTAGACCATTTTACTCTAGTATGGACAAAAATGGACATGGCTAGGTGAAATTTCAAAGTTTGGCATTAAGGGCATTTTGGTAAAATGATAAATAAAGACAATGTAACACCCCAAACCCGGCCTAGACGTGAAACACCCCACACCCGGCCCACAAGCTTGAACCGGATCTGGTATGTTCCTTAAATAAATCGGTTTTCAATGTTCTAAATGACTTAGAGAAAATTTGTGTAATTTTAAAAAAATTTGTTTTGGGTTGGGCTTAATTTGAAACCTATTTAATAAATTCTGGAAATCCAACTTAAATAAGGTGACAAAATAATTTTTGGGTTTATTATTTTAAAAGAAATAAATTTACTTATCTTTAATCAAACATAATTTGTATCATATTTAAATAAAAATAAACAGAATAAAGAAAATCCAACTGGCCTTATGGCCTTATTACATCATTCAAACCCAAAATAAAGTACTAAAATTTCATAAAGTCCAAATTCCAAATAATTTCTTCAAGCGATGCATGGCCACCTTTAGCTCCCGCCGACCAGGTCCATTACGCTCATCACCGAAAAATAATTCCCCAACGGGTGAGTCAACAGACTCAATGTGTACATAGTACTAATTTCCAACAAATCGGGCATACAAGTCATATCAATATCATGTTCATACAAAATAAAGGATGATGCAACCCAAATCCAAACCTATTTGTCCATCCGCTACACACCACCCGTACTAACCTCGTACACCGCGGGGACTACTAAGTCGACCCTCCATCCGCTACACACCATCGAAGGCGATCATTTGCAATGATCGGCGTGCTCATCGCCCACTTATGTTGTGTCATTAGACACCGTATTCACTGGATGTAACCGAAGTTACCACTTTTCACTTTATGTGACCGTAGTCACCACTTTACGTTGGTGAGACCGTAGTCATCACCTTCACTTTCTTCCTCCACAAATATCCCGAATGCCCCAATTATTTCATAACATATTTCACATACTTAATTTTCATTCATGTTACTAATCACATGTTCAAAATATATCACATTCACAATCCTATCAAAAGTAGGAAACGTGCACTGGTACTCCTTACCACATTTGTGGTGCTTAGCCACATTCACATACTGTTACATATTTATATATTTAATGATTGCCATGCAATTTATTGAAAGTTAGTAAGAGTACACACCTTTTTCGCTTAATAGTTTCCGTGAATTCCGTGAGAGCGATCTACCGATCTAGATCTTTCACTCCTATATTCGGCCATTAATTAAAACATATAAATAAACCTATTTGGTCTTAAAACCAAATCCTACTAGAAGTAGAATTACTTACCTAGTTGCCGAATTGATTTAATCAAGTCCCAACAGCTTGCTAGAATTCCTCTTCCTTGAAATCGGCTAATACTAGGTATGTAACCATGTCGGTTTTCGATTTTTGAAATAATGGAAAACACTTAAACAAATTATGCCTTGGCCGAATATCCCTTACCTTATGATGGGATTCCAAATCAAGAGGATTCCTTTATAAGCCCGTTGAAATCCTATAACTCCGTGTTAGATTAGATCTAACTTTGAAAACGTGAATCATAATCTTTAACCACATATTTATATTTATAATCCTTACCTTAGATCCTTAGATTTCCCGAAGATCCCCTTTGATGTTGTGGATGATTGCCCTCTTTCTTAGAATCCACAAAGATTCAAATTTAACAAAGAGAACGGAGAAGAAAATAGAAGAAAAAGAGAGGATTTTTGCTTAATGAAAATTCGCGAGAGAGGGTTTTGCCTAGGAGAATTTCTGCAGAGAGGAAGAGGGAGCAAATGTTGATGAGTAGCCCTCCTGTCCCTCCTTTTATAGCCAAAGTTATCAACCTAGGAGTCCTTTACTTGGCCACCACTCCTCTTTTTGATAATATTATCTCTTTTATTTAAAAGATAAAAGCCTTTAATCCATCATTTATCTCCTCAATTATCTCATTAGAAAATAATCCTTTATTTATCTCTTATTATTCACATATTTATGTGAATAAAACTCCTTTATTTATCTCTTATTATTCACATATTTATGTGAATAAAACTCCTTTATCTATCTCTTATTATTCACATATTTATGTGAATAAAACTCCTTTATTTATCTCTTATTATTCACATATTTATGTGAATAAAACTCCTTTATTTCTCTCATATATCCAAGTTTCCCGAAATGTTCAAGTTTCCATTTTTGGATCATTTCCAAAAATGTTTAGGTTTCCAAAAATGTCTAAGTTTCCAAAATGTCCATTTCCATTTCCATTTTCATTTCCATCTCCATTTTCATTTCCATTTTCATTTTCATTTCCATTTTCATTCATTTCTAGGTTTCCAAAAGTATCAAAAATTTATTCATAATACTTAAGACTTGTCATTTCATACAATTGATCTGAAAAATGCATAGGCCCTTCCTAGGATGTTACTGCTTCTACCCCTTAAATAAAATTTCAGTCCTCGAAATTTCCTAACTAAACAGCTTGAGGGTATTGCTGTCGCATTGTCTCTTCCGCTCCCCACGGCTTCTTCCGATCCATGATTGCGCCATAACACCTTGACTAAAGGCACCGACTTCTTTCGTAGTGCTTTCACGCCACGCTCCAAGATCCGAATCGGCTCCTCCTCGTAGGATAGATCCGGCCTTAACTCCACTTCTTCAACAGTACCACATGAGACGGATCCGATCGATAGCGACGTAGCATGGACACATGAAATACGTCGTGCATTTGATGCAACTCGTGGTGGCAACTCCAATTGGTATGCCATCGCCCAACTCGCTTCAAGATTTGATAGGGCCCTATAAACCTTGGGCTTAGCTTCCCTTTGCGATCGAACCGCATAACCTTCTTCCAAGGTGAGACCTTTAGAAACACTTGGTCTCCTACTTCAAACTCAATTTCTTTCCTCTTAAGGTCTGCGTGACGACTTCTCGTCTATCGTAAGCTTCTTTCAACCGTGTGCCCGAATTAATTCCACCTTCTCCTCGCCTTCCGCCACTAACTCGACCCAAAACGCGGCGTTCTCTAACTCGGTCCAACAAGTTGGTGTTCTACATTTCCTTCCATACAATGCTTCGTATGGTGCCATCCGAATGCTTGCACGATAGCCGTTGTTGTTGTAGGCGAACTCAGCTAGAGGCAAGTAATCTTCCCAACTTCCTCGGAAATCCATCACACACCCTCTTAGCATATCTTCCAACACTTGTATAACCTGCTCGCATCGCCTGTCTGATTGTGGATGAAAAGTCAGAGTGAAGTCTAGCTTAGTGCCTAATGCTTGATGAAGTGCTTTCCAAAATCGAGACGTAAACCTTGGGTCTCTATCGAGATGATCGACATCGGTACCGTGTAGCCTCACGATCTCCGCCACATATAACTTGGCTAACTTTTGAAGGAATAGTCGATCCTCACAGGGATAAAATGTGCGGACTTGGTCAAACGGTCCACTATCACCCATACCGAGTCCTTCTTAGTGGGCGTAAGGGGAAGCCCACTAACTAAGTCCATGGTAATTCTTTCCCACTTCCATTGGGGAATCTCAATTGGTTGAAGCAATCCTCGATGGGACTTGGTGTTCAAATTTTTTACTTGTCGACATGTCAAACATTTCCCCACAAATTCACCACCTCTCGCTTCGTGTCCGACCACCAAAATTGTTCCTTTAGATCTCTATACGACTTGATGCCTCCGGGATGCATAGCATAAGGACTACCATGCGCTTCCCAAGAATCCTTTGTCTCAACTCCTTATCCCCAAGATACAAACCTTTTCCTTGTAGCACAAGACTCCTTCATCATTGACGCCATAATCCTTTAATCCTCCTTGCCGTACTTGTCGTAACTTAGTACTTAAGTCCTTATCCGCCAACCGTCCCTCTTTCACCTCCTTCACCAGTTGGCTTGACTTGTAACTCGCCAACAAAGCCTGCCTTCATACAAACTTAAGTGAGCGAACAAAGCCCTTAAATCCGACACAACCTTCCTACTTAGGGCGTCACTACCACATTCGCCTTGCCCTGATGGTATTCTATCGAATAGTCATAATCTTTCAATAACTCCACCCACCTTCGTTGCCTCAAGTTCAACTCCTTCGAGTCAACAAATACTTAAGGCTTTTGTGGTCCGTGTAAATTACCGACCTTTCTCCATAAAGGTAGTGCCTCCAAACTTTGAGGGCGAAAACCACCGCCGCGAGTTCCAAGTCATGAGTTGGGTAGTTCACCTCATGCGCGCCTTAATCGCCGAGATGCATAAGCGACTACCTTTCCTTCTTGCATTAGCACACACCCTAACCCCGTGTGCGAAGCATCACAATATACTACGGTCCTTACCGCCTCCCTGAATTAACACCGAGCTTCACAAGACCTTTTAAGCTTTTCAAAGCTCTCCTGTTGCTTATCCGTCCACACAAACGGTACTTCCTTCCTTAGTAACTTTGTCAAAGGTGCGGCTATTGACGAGAATCCTTCCACGAACCTTCAGTAATAGCCGCGCAAGCCTAAGAAACTTCGATTTCAAATACCGACCTAGGTGATTTCCAATCCAACACCGCTTCGATCTTCCTAGGATCCACTCTTATTCCTTCTCATGGATACCACATGTCCTAGGAACGCCACTTTCCTTGAGCCAAAATTCGCACTTGCTGAATTTGGCATAAAGCTTCTTTTCCTTAACACTTCTAACACAACTCTCGAGATGCTCATCGTGCTCCTCCTCCGCCTTGGAATACACCAAAATGTCGCCGATGAACACCACGACGAATCTATCCAAGTAGGGTTGGAAAACCCTATTCATCATATCCATGAACGCGGCGGGTGCGTTCACAACCCAAACGGCATCACCACAAATTCAAAATGACCGTACCTTGTCCTAAAAGCGGTCTTATGAATATCGCCCTCCTTCACTTTCGCTTGATGATACCCCGACCTTAAGTCGATCTTTGAGAACACAAATGCCTCTTTTCAGCTTGGTCGAACAAGTCATCTATCCTTGGCAAAGGATACTTGTTCTTGATGGTCGCTTGTTCAATCGACGATAATCTATGCACATCCGCATAGTTCCATCCTTCTTCTTCACAAAGAGAACCTGGTGCTCCCCACGAGACACACCGGGTCGAATGAACCCACGATCCAACAACTCTTGGATTTGAGCCTTGAGCTCCACTAACTCCTTTGGTGCCATTCGGTAGGGAGCGATTGACACAGAGCTGCTCCTGGTAGCAAATCTATTCCAAATTCCACTTCTCTATCCGGGGGTATTCCGGCAACTCCTCCTAAATACATCCTCAAAATCCCTTACTGCTCTAACTCCCTTGACACCTTCCTCTTCTCCTCTTAACGCACTCACGAAGGCTAAGAATGCCTTACATCCTTTCTTAACCATTTTCTCGGCCTTCAAGGTCAAAACTACGTTAGACAAGTAGTTCCTCCTTTCTCCGATCATCACTACTACCTCATCTTCCGGGTTCTTAGTTCCATACGCTTAGCCGCACAATCCAACACGGCTCGATGCTCTACTAGCCAATCCATTCCAAGTATAAGCTCAAACTCTCCGAAGGGTAATTCCATTAAGTCACCAAAAGTTCGCTCCCTCGAATCTCTAGGGGTACATTCCGAAAGATCCTATCTATCCTCACCGCTTGGCCTAAAGGGCTTACTACGCTTATCCGCCTATCGAAAAGTTCGAGTCTAGGCCTAGTGTTTCAACCACACTACATGCAACATAGGAATGAGTTGAGCCCACATCAATAAGAGCAAAATAGGGTTTGTCATGAATAAAGAACGTATCGATTATAACATCCGCACACGTCTCCCTCTTCCCTCCGGTGAACCGCGTAAACCAAACCCGGTTGCCTTGCTTCGGCGTTAGCACACACTCGACCCCGAGCTCCACGGCCTCGCCACTACCTCTGTTGGCCGACCCACGACCTCTTTGAGGTCGCTGTCCGCCTCTACCACCTGGTTAGCATTCCGAGCCGCTGGTTGGCTCTCATCTAATAGCTTGGGGCAATCCTTAATCATATGGTCCTTGGACCCACACTTGAGACATCGTCCCGCCTTTTTCCAACACTCTCCCCGTGCTTCCTTCCACAATGTTCACAAGGGCGAAATTGCCGGCCGTGCAAACTGCTGACTTTGTGGCATCACAACTCTAGGCCTCTTGTGGCCTTTTCCAGATGGCCCAAAACCTCTTTTGGGCTTATTTCTATCCACGACCGCTTGGTGGCGCCCTTAATTCCTCACCACTTTAGCCTTTTCCACCAAGGCAGAGAATTCCCGCTCCCGATGCGGTGCTATCAAAAGTCTCAAATCGTCCCTAAGTCCGTCCTCAAAACGAACACAATGTTCATGCTCGGGCGCCACTACTCCTCGGGCATATCGGCTCAACCTCAAGAATTCCGCTTCATATTCGGTGACGCACTTACTTCCTTGTACCAACCCCGAAAAAGCCTTCCTTTGCTCATCTATATACCGGTTCCCACATACTTCTTCTCGAAATGCTTCCTTAGCATATTCCAAGGTCGATCTTCCGCCGTGGCACCGTCCCGAACGGTTAACCACCATTGATACGCTTCATCGCGTGCAATGGCTGCCGCATCCCTTTCAACTTCTCCTCGGGGTCAAGTCGAGCTCATCCATGATGCGCTCGATTGCTTCCAACCGAAGACTCACCAGACATCGGGTGCTACTCCGATACTCCTCTAAACATTTCACCTCCATTAGCACGGAGCCGCTCAGCACGACTTACGATTTCTGAATTGTTTCTGCACCACCCACCAATTCCAAAACTCGCACTGACACCGCGACACGGCATCTTCCCCTCATGCGAGCTCGCCGCTCAACATTGACAAATGGGGTGATGGTGGTGGTGGTATCTCATTGTCGTAACCTTGTCCCGATCTAATACCATCCTTCCTCTACCTCTTCCACGACGACCACGCCCCTCTTGAGCTCATTATCGATTTAGATCCGATTAAGGAATTTTATGTATTAGTATTCTTGTTTCACTTATTACCCGCGATGATATCTTATGAAGAAGAGTTTAAGAGTGGTTCTTTCAGATTCATACATGCATATAGTCTTGCATTCATTCATTCATCCATCAACAAATATGAACTTTCGTTCATTCAAAGAAACGTTGTAATTCTTGTTGTTATTTTCGTTATTTTGCTTTTCCACTACCTGTGGCATTTTCGTAATTTTATCCTACAGGGTATTTTCGTAAATTTTCAAAAATAAAAAGTTCCTGTGATTTTGACGAAAGTATTTTGGTACTTCTAAAGTTCCGGGAAATTTTGGAAGAATTTTGAAATCTAGGGGTATTTCGGTAATTTTTGATCTCGTGGGTATTTTGATAATTTTTCCAAAAATCGGGTAAATTTGTAAAATTTATTAAGTTAGGGATATTTTCCAAGATTGTAAAACATTGAGGGTTCCTTTGAGAGTTACACTTTTCAAAGCAATGATATTGTAAAAATTTTGGAAATCGTGGTCGTTTTGGTAATTTTGTAAGTTAGAGTAATTTTGTAATTTTCCAAAATCAAGATAGTTTGATATTTTACAAATTAGGGTTTTTGAACATTTGATAAAGTAATGAAATTTTGTTAAAACTATGGGTGGTTTGGTCATTTTATAAACCAAGGGTATTTTTTTTTATAAAAGAAAAATCGGCTAAGTCCCTTTCGGTTTTATTCTTTGTGTTTAGCCTATGACCGAGCCCTCTTGGTCGTGGTGAACCAAAGCTACGCACCAGGCAGGATTCGAATGAAGAGGAGGTGAGTCACGCGATCGCTTAAATACCAAGCTCTCACCGACCTTTCTAGACATGCGCATGCAGGTTGCCACACCACCGAGCCTTCTCGAGTTTAGGGCGAACCGGCTACGCACTGCAGGATACCTACGAAGAGGAGGTGAGTCACTAGGATCGCTTAATACCAGTGCTCTTCCGGATCCAATCGTAGACATGCGTGCATGGGGTTGCCACACCCTAGCTTAATAACTTAGTCATAGGTTTGTTAAGTTCATTAAGTCTTATAAGTTTCAAGTGTTTGAGTAGTCTAATCCTAGGGTTCAAGTTCCTATCACACTATTCTACGCTCCATGCCTTTTCTACCCTTTTACAATTCATAATTCACATAATCACACGGATGGTTAAAGGTACTTACACGGTGGATCATGGGTCGAGACTTAGGTGCCATGCCATAAAACCCGCTTATTTCAAAGAAATTCATTTGGGCTCGAATTGAAAACGTTTTGGGCCCGAGCCCACAGTAGAGAGTTTTAAAACCTGGCTCGATACCAATCGAAACACCCCACACCCGCCCACGAGCTTGAACCGGATCCGTATGTTCCCTTAAATAAATCGGTTTTCAATGTTCTAAATGACTTAGAGAAAATTTGTGTAATTTTAAAAAAATTGTTTTGGGTTGGGCTTAATTTGAAACCTATTTAATAAATTCTGAAATCCAACTTAAATAAGGTGACAAAATAATTTTTGGGTTTATTATTTTAAAAGAAATAAATTTACTTATCTTTAATCAAACATAATTTGTATCATATTTAAATAAAAATAAACAGAATAAAGAAAATCCAACTGGGCCTTATGGCCTTATTACATCATTCAAACCCAAAATAAAGTACTAAAATTTCATAAAGTCCAAATTCCAAATAATTTCTTCAAGCGATGCATGGCCACCTTTAGCTCCTCGCCGACCCGGTCCATTACCGCTCATCACCGAAAAATAATTCCCCAACGGGGTGAGTCAACAGACTCAATGTGTACATAGTACTAATTTCCAACAAATCGCATACAAGTCATATCAATATCATGTTCATACAAAATAAAGGATGATGCAACCCAAATCCAAACCTATTTGTCCATCCGCTACACACCACCCGTACTAACCTGTACAATCGCGGGGACTACTAAGTCGACCCTCCATCCGCTACACACCATTGAAGGCGCCGCCAGCTGCAATGACGTGCTCATCGCCCACTTATGTTGTGTCATTAGACATCAGTATTCACTTTGGATGTAACCGGTTACCACTTTTCACTTTATGTGACCGTAGTCACCACTTTACGTTGGTGAGACCGTAGTCATCACCTTCACTTTCTTCCTCCACAAATATCCCGAATGCCCCAATTATTTCATAACATATTTCACATACTTAATTTTCATTCATGTTACTAATCACATGTTCAAAATATATCACATTCACAATCCTATCAAAAGTAGGAAACGTGCTGGTACTCCTTACCACATTTGTGGTGCTTAGCCACATTCACATACTGTTACATATTTATATATTTAATGATTGCCATGCAATTTATTGAAAGTTAGTAAGAGTACACACCTTTTCGCTTAATAGTTTCCGTGAATTCCCGTAGAGCGATCTACCGATCTAGATCTTTCACTCCTATATTCGGCCATTAATTAAAACATATAAATAAACCTATTTGGTCTTAAAACCAAATCCTACTAGAAGTAGAATTACTTACCTAGTTGCCGAATTGATTTAATCAAGTCCCAACAGCTTGCTAGAATTCCTCTTCCTTGAAATCGGCTAATACTAGGTATGTAACCATGTCGGTTTTCGCTTTTGAAATAATGGAAAACACTTAAACAAATTATGCCTTGGCCGAATATCCTTTACCTTATGATGGGATTCCAAATCAAGAGGATTCCTTTATAAGCTGTTGAAATCCTATAACTCCGTGTTAGATTAGATCTAACTTTGAAAACGTGAATCATAATCTTTAACCACATATTTATATTTATAATCCTTACCTTAGATCCTTAGATTTCCCGAAAGATCCCCTTTGATGTTGTGGATGATTGCCCTCTTCTTAGAATCCACAAAGATTCAAATTTTAACAAAGAGAACGGAGAAGAAAATAGAAGAAAAAGAGAGGGATTTTTGCTTAATGAAAATTCGGCAGAGAGGGGTTTTGCCTAGGGAGAATTTCGGCAGAGAGGAAGAGGGAGCAAATGTTGATGAGTAGCCCTTCTTGTCCTCCTTTTATAGCCAAAGTTATCAGCCTAGGAGTCCTTTACTTGGCCACCACTCCTCTTTTGATAATATTATCTCTTTTATTTAAAAGATAAAAGCCTTTAATCCATCAATTATCTCCTCAATTATCTCATTAGAAAATAATCCTTTATTTATCTCTTATTATTCACATATTTATGTGAATAAAACTCCTTTATTTATCTCTTATTATTCATATATTTATGTGAATAAAACTCCTTTATTTATCTCTTATTATTCACATATTTATGTGAATAAAACTCCTTTATTTCTCTCATATATCCAAGTTTCCCGAAATGTTCAAGTTTCCATTTTTGGATCATTTCCAAAAATGTTTAGGTTTCTAAAAATGTCTAAGTTTCCAAAAATGTCCATTTCCATTTCCATTTTCATTTCCATCTCCATTTTCATTTCCATTTTCATTTTCATTTCCATTTTCATTCATTTCTAGGTTTCCAAAAGTATCAAAAATTTATTCATAATACTTAAGACTTGTCATTTCATACAATTGATCTGAAAAATGCATAGGCCCTTCCTAGGATGTTACAAGACGTTATGGCCGAATCTGGAGATGTCACAAGATAGTGCTTTAGAAATCGCAATGACGTTAAGACCATTTCTCCGTTTGTACCACTTTTCATTATCTTATGCTAACTTCAAAAACGTGTCATTTGTTTTCAATCATTATCCATTTTCAAAACGTTATACTTTGCGGAAGCTTTTAAAATAGTTTGCAAATTTGTGTGTATTTTGATAAAATGTTTGTTTGTATTGAAAACTCGAGTTTTCCTACTAATAGCAGTAAACCATAAACATTGCAAATCCCAAATTTAAACAAAATACGTAATGGCCATAATTACATTAAAATTTCCCAAATAAAAATTAAAACCATGATAGGTATAAACCATAAATCTATCGTGAGGCAGTAGCAGTGGTCACTGTCGAGTCCTCCACTGCACCGATCCGTCTAACGCTGGGGATTACCTGGACAGATTAAACAGAAAAGGGTGAGTTTCGCAACTCAGTGTGTAATCCCCACAGATATCGAATGTACAGGGTAATCACAAGAATCAGAAATCACAGACTGGGCCGGAGCCCATTACAGAAACAGTTTGGGCCTTAGCCCACTCGGATGCAGAATCAGATATATATAATAAGGCCTTAGCCCAATCAGATACAGAGTCAGAAATATATTAGGGCCTCAGTGTAACACCCCTTACCCGGGTTCTACGTCGAAACTGGGCCCGAGGCATTACCGAACTCAAACCACTTGATCGCCACTTAGGCCCGTCGTAACTACTCTCTGAAGTAATCTCAACAACCTCATTCTCGACTTACGAGGCCTCACTCATACACACGAGGGCTCTCGAGACTAAACCGAAACTTTTTCCAATCATAAAATTTTTCTCTTTTATACAGATCTCACACGCCCGTGCAAGATTAGACACGCCCGTGCATGGACACACACGCCCATGTCCCCAAACCGTGCCTAAAACCCCAGCATTCTGCCAATGCCCCACGGCCAAGGCACACGCCCGTGCTTACCACCCGTGGTGCACACTTACTACCTTAACACGGCCTAGAGTCTAGACATACGCCCGTGTGGCTAGCCCGTGGCCAACACTGATTAATCCCACACGCCCTAGACACACGCCCGTGTGACTAGTCCGTGGTCTATTCTGACTTCAAATACTAACATGCAGGGGACGCACAGCCAAAGCACACGCCCGTGGGCTGACCGTGGGTCACACATGGCCTAGACACACGCCCGTGTTTCTATCCACATGGCCAATAACAAAGCTATTTGCTAAGCTCTTCTCACCCTTATAGCTTACACAACATGCACTCATACAACACATCCATAATCAACTCAAATTGAAGTGCAATCTCACATAGAAAACTACATCTTTCTTTCATATAATGTAATAGCCAACAACCATGGCATTATACAAAATACACTATCCATTTAAAGGCCAACACATCTTAGCCATTTACACCAAAAATTCACTAATTTGTCTAGTCCCTATACATGCCATATACAAAACATTGAGTCTAATGTACCAGAGTGTGCTGATAGTGTGGGCGATCTTCCAATTGATCCTCGTATCTCGATTCAACACTTTTACTCTATGAGACAAGGGAAAAGAAAGAGAGTAAGCTTTGAGCTTAGTAAGTTTACACATAAACAATTAAGCAACATAGTATAAGCTAAGCAACAATTAGCATTATACTAACATAAGTAATTCACAACTATGCTTACTCTTTCTATCCCTTACCACATTTCCAACACATCATGAGTCACTTACTCATAACTATTGACATACACCCCTGCATTCAACATCACATTTACACAATATACAACACATCATTATTCTCGATAATACATCCACACAGCTAATCCACACAGCTAATCCACACAGCTAATCTACTCACTATCACATCCACACAGCAAATCTCTCGGTGGTTCCGCACTAAGCCCACCCCATTCAATTAGTAAGGTAGTATCGCACTTAGCCTACCAACAAGGTATTCATAGCGGTATCGCACATAGCCCACTAAATAACATGCCTAACGGTAGCATCGCACATAGCCAGCTCATCATCAATATGCATTAGGATGGTATCGCACTTAGCCCACCTTTTTGCATTATCACAACACATTCACAAATCTACTTACTTAATCATTCATCCATCCATTTCACATGAACCACATAGGTTCTCAATCATTCTCAACCATGCTATACACTATCTAGCATTAACAATTTGTAAGTATGAATGCATTGTTTATGCATAGACTTACCTCGATACTCAAAAGTATTGAGACTTGCAATTTAGTCCACCACATTGCTTTTGCCTCAGTTTCGATCCGGGCTTCGTCTTTCTTGATCTATAATGAATAAATCAGCTTATTCAATACATACATTGACTAAATTGACCCACATCTCATACTTTAGCAAAATTACTATTTGCCCCTAAACTTTCTCATATTTACACTTTAGCCCCAAAGGCTCGTAAAGTTATTTTTATTCAACTTTCTAGTCTTTCATGCTTAGTCGAACCACTTATTCAACTAAAGCTATCATCAATTCTCACTAAAATACACATGTATGACCAAACTTAAGATTTTCACAATCAAGTCCCTACATGCATTTTCATGGAAAATCACTTAATAAAAGATGTTTCTACTACATCAAACTTTCCTAATCTTCCATAAAATATCATCATACATGCATGTCATACATGACCACATTTTTGAACATCCATTTTAGCTCATCAAATAGCTAAAAATAGCTTACTCATGCTACTAGGACTTCAAAAATACAAAGAATATCAAAAACGAGGCTAGATGCACTTACTAGCAAGCTTGAAAAATTTGAAGAACCCTAACAATGGCTCTTGAAATTTTCGGCAGCCTTGGGAAAGAAGATGAATGAATTTTGTCATCTTTTCTCCTATTTTAATCACTTATTTGATAAATGACCAAAATGCCCTTTTTGATAAACTTTCTATTTTAACTCATCCATGCCCAATTTTGTCCAAATATTAGAATTTGGATAAATTGCTATTTAAGGTCCTCTAATTAATAATCTAAAGCTATTTCACACATATAGCTTCTAGAAACACACATTTTGCAACTTTTGCAATTTAGTCCTTTTTGACAATTCAACCGCAATTTCACAAAATTGCTTCATGAAACTTTCACACTAGCATGTATACAAGGCATAAACCTCAAAAACTCATTTATAACCCTCGAATTTGTGGTCTTACACCACTATTTCGACTAGGCCCTAAACCGGGATATTACACTCAGCCCAATCAGATACATAATGTAGATCAGAATATCAGAATCCTACCCACCAGCCTCTACACACCATCTCCGTCCAGCCCTACACACCATGTGGGGATATAATCAACCCACCTATCCCTACACACCATACTATACCGAAGTACGACACATAAACAGAATAATGTAGCTGAGCTGCCAGATAACAGGCTTAAAGCCTGTCAGACACTTCCTCCGAAATATCATCAACCCTCCCTAATGCAATGTAACATACCAAATATGACATGCAACATGCAAATAATCGATCATACATTCAGATCAGTACAGATATCATACTCAGTCAGACATCATATAATCAGATCACATAAATAGGGGTCTAAGTAACGCTTACTGACCCTAAAGTAGGTCCACAGTCGACTTGGGTGACCCGTGCAACCTTACAGATCATTTCAGAAAAATGGGCTCACACGCCCATGTGGCCTTCCCATGTGGGCCCACATGGCCCAAATTAGCCTTGGCCGTGTGGATCACACGGCCTGGCCCAGAATTCTATACGCTCGTGTGGCCCACACGGCCCAATAGGTCAAGCCCGTGTGCCACAGACGGCCTTGCCTAGCCATCACACGGCCGTGTCCTTCGCGCATGGCCTGGCCTCGTCAATCACACGGCTGTGTACTGCCACACGACCTACAACACAGGCGACCACACGCCCGTGTGGTGTTGACAGTTTCATTTTTTGGCTTTCGCCTATTCTCATTTTTTTTGTGTTTTCGGGTACACACCTGGTATTGATTCGAGCTAACGTAACCCCGAGCACTTTAGAACCTATCATCGATGATCCAAAATACAAATTCATTGATTTTAACGAAACCTAAACGAGATTATAATAAGATAGTCGACTTCCATTCATCAAAAACCTTACCTCCATTCGAACCACAAGAACTTCGCACCCTTAAAAAAAAAATGGCCGATCTCCAACCCCTTAAACTTCATTTAAGACAGAAACGCACCCCATTAGCCAACGGTACATTAATCAAACAAGGTTTGGTCAGAACCAACTTACCAACAACACCTAGAGCCACGGATTCGACGAAACTCGGCTTGATTAACAAACAAATAGAAAAATGAAAAGGGAAAATGGGGAGAGGGAACAGAAAAGGAAAGAAGAAGAAGAAAAACATGACAGCGTAGGGAAGAGGAAAAAGATGTCAGGTTTTTTTCTGCAGGAAGAATTCTGAATGAGGGAATGAGTTTCACAATGACCCCACTACATCCACAAGCTTATTTTTCTCCCTCAAATCCTACTAACCACCCACTACTCGGAGACCAAACTAACTCAAACTCCAGCCGAACCACATAGCAAAAAAACTTCATCCCTTGTCAACTCGAAGAATCGAACCCAAGACCTCCAGCATAATAACACGCCACTTAACCACCAGACCAGCAAGCCCATTCTGATATAAAATTACACACAATTACTTAAAAGCCTACTGATAAGAGATAGGGCTTTATGCAAAAAAAAAACCAAAATTTACCCAAGTTGTGACTTGAACTTGGGACCTCTCACACACACCCAGAACACATAACCACTAAAGCAGACAGATATTGGTGTCAATGAATTACAGAAACATATTTAAAAACTTGGGGCGTTACAGACAAATAAAACTAATAAAAGGATGCCATCTTCTCCAATTTAGTCCCCTTGTGTCGAATTTGAAGAGTCACCATAGCTAGGGTTTTTAGCCAAGCTTCCAAGCTCGATTGTAAGTCCGTCCTTGTTCCGTTTTTAATGATTTTTACGTTTTTGTGAATGTTGTAACCTGATTTAGCTATTTCAAGGACTAATTTGAAAGAAAATCAAGGTCTAAAATTTTACCCATGTTAGATATTTGTGTATCTTGATGTCTAATGGTAGATTATGCAAGTTTGATGTTGGATAAACAATATTTACTAAGTGATTTTTGATGAAAATGTTAAATAATGACCTATTTTAAAAGTTGTAAAATGTGTGTAGAAATGTGAATAAATGAAAAATGTGGGCTGTTATGAGCATGAAATAGGTTCGGCTAGGCTTGGGTATAATGAAATTGAATGAAAATAATTTTACGAGCCTAGGAACTAAAATGTAAAAAAATTTAAAAGTTAGCGGCAAAAATGTAATTTTTTCCATAAGGTGTTTTTGGGATTAAATTGAATAATGTGATAATTGAATAAGCTAAATTTGATATTATAGATCAAGAAAGACGAGGTTCTGACCTAGACCGAGGAAAGAACAAGATTGTGGACTAAATCGAACAATTATCCATTTTGTATCGAGGTAAGTTCGTATGTTAAAAATAAGCTTTAGAATAACTGCATTTAGATGCTTTAATATTGCATGAATTGTATGTTTGATTTTGTGAATGAGTATAATCCTACGAACGAGTCCAAAGACGAATCGACAAGCAAGAAATCCTGTTTGAACCTTAGGAATAGGTTTGGATACAAGTGACATGTCACTAGGGTCATTATGTGTTATGTGATTATGTGATCTGGGTGCTGGTCTCGTACATCCTACCGGTGGTTGAGTATACCGGCATATGTTATGGATACTTGACAGCTTGGGTGAGCAGCACCGTGTAGCTACGCCTTGACTGACAGCTTGTGTGAGCAGACCTTTTGATAGCTCGAGAGCGAGCGATTATGTGATATGAGACTTAGGTAGCTTTGGCTACAAATGTGGCACTTAGTGTGCAAATTTTCCCGAGTATCCGACATTGTTATTCTGAGTGGTTCACGGGTATGTCAAAGATGAGAATATGTGTAAGTTCATTTCAAGATGGCTCAGGTATGTACATAAAGTCCAGGTTTAATAAATATGTGAAATGATGAATATGAGGTAAGTTTTTATGATGGAATAGATTATGATCATGAGACCATGGTAAATCTACATTTAATTATGTTATAATAATTGAATGTTATATGCATGGTAAGGTTGCTTATTTCTTGCATACGAGCTTACTAAGCTATATAGCTTACTCCGTTTATTTTCCATGTTTTTATAGTGTCGCCAAGCTAACTCGGAATCGAACATCGTCGGAGATTCGGATCACACTATCAAACTCTCATTTTGGGTATTAATGGTCTTAGCATTTTGAATGTATGGCATGTGTAGGGACTTGGTCATTTTGTTATATGTGTCATTGGTAATGTGGCCGAATGTATTGGCTTATAATGGTTAATGATTTCATTTTGTATATGGCCATGTAAGTTGGCTAATGTTGGTTATGAGTATATTCATATGTTGATACCATTCATGATTATGGAAACTTGCATGAATTGTGTTGATAAATTGTGATGTTGAAGCATGTTAGATGTTAGCATGTGGATGTGATGTTAATACCTTGGTATTGGATGTTTTGGTTGCCTAAGTATGCTATGAATTGTGTTATTGAATTGGTGTAAGTGTAGGTGTAAATGATGGTGGCAAATGGCTTGGTAAATAGCGTTATTTTTGCCCACACGGGCGTGTGTCTAGGCCGTGTGTGACACATGGTCTACCCCACGGGCATGTGTTTTAGTCGTGTGTCCCCTACACCTTAATTGTTGCAAAACAGAATGTTCAGAATTGAGCACACGGGCAGAGACACGGGCGTGTGTCTCAGCCGTGTGTGCTACACGACCTAGAACACGGGCGTGTGTCTTGGCCGTGTGAAAACTACACTTAATTTGAATTAAATTAATTTACCACATGGCCTAACACACGGGCGTGTGGCACAGCCGTGTGGCACAAGTCAGAGAGCACCCTAATTTGAACACGGTCTGAAGCACGGGCGTGTCCCTTGGACTACAAGGGCGTGTGAGCCCTGCAGTTAGCGAAAATTTTTTTAAGTTTTGTAAAAATTTCCTAAGTTCTTAGTTTAGTTCTAAACCACTTCTAAACTATGTTTTGGGCCTCGTAGGCTTGTATTAGGGGCTTTATGTTCAAATATGAATGGTTTTAATTTGGACGCAAATTTATGACTCGGAATTGTGTGAATGCTTGTGTTGTAAGTCCGGTAATGCCTCGTACCCTGTTCCGGCATTGAATATGGGTAAGGGGTGTTACGTTTAGTGGTATCAGAGCTACAGTTTAGTCAGTTCTCAGACTAACGTAGTGTGTGTAAGAGTCTAGCTATACATGCCATATATGAATTTTGATAGTGTGACGACTCCTGACAATTTAAACTATGTTTTCATATAGTAAATGGATCCCGACCAAGAAGTGGCTAATGACGTTGAAAGTAATGCGCCGGCTCCTGCCCAAGGGACCGCGCCATCTAAAAGTATACATGTGACAATTGGTCAAGGAGGAGAGGCTAGGGAAGCCGTCTTCCAAAGATTGAATGAGTTGGTTGCCGAGTTTGTTCGAATAAATCTGGCTGGCCAACATCCTCCACCCCCACCTAACCCTCAATTGGTTCCTGTAGCTTCTCAAGGTGTGGAAATGGTAAGACTGAACAAGCCTCCAGTTGATAAGATTCGAAAGCAAGGGGCTGAAGAATTTAGATCAAATGTCGATGATGATCTCGAGAGGGAAAAATTCTGGCTTGAGAACTCTATCCGGGTATTTGATGAGCTTTCTTGCACACCGGAGTAGTGTTTGAAATGTGCTATATCACTCCTGAGGGATTTGGCATATCATTGGTGGAACACTTTAGTATCGGTAGTACTAAGGGAAAGAGTTACTTGGGACTTCTTCCAAGAGGAGTTCAGAAATAAATATATCAGCGAATGGTTTATTGATCAGAAATGCAAAGAGTTCTTGGTGCTGAAACAAGGTCGAATGACTGTAACTGAATACGAGCGAGAGCTTGTTAGACTCAGTAAGTATGCTCGGGAATGTGTTTCAACAGAGGCTATCATGTGTAAGAGATTCGAAGATGGTTTGAATGAGGATATCAGACTATTAGTTGGGATTTTGGAACTGAAAGAATTTGTTGTGCTAGTTGAGAGAGCTTGCAAAGCCGAAGAGTTGAGCAAAGAAAAGAGAAAAGTTGAGTTTGAGACTAGAGACTCGAGAAAGAGGCCAATGAATAAGTCATTTTAGTCTTCGTCAAAGATATCAAGGGATATGCATACTCATTCGAATGCTTCAGCTGGGTATCCCAACAGAGATCGTGGGAAGCAATATTCGGGTTCTTAGGCCCAGACTACGTCTATAGCGAGCATTGGTAACGCTAGGTCTAATAAGCTTGAATGCCAATACTGTGGTAGGCAACACCCCAGTAAGTGTAGGATGAACAACCGGGCTTGTTTTAAATGTGGCTCCCAAGATCTCTTCATTCGGGATTGCCCTAAAATGGTTGAAAAGGATAATTTTCAGAATGCAAGATCGAGTAACACTCTGCTAGTTTAACAGCCCGATTTAGGGGCTAGTCAGAATAGTGATCTCAGGATCACTAATCCGAGATTAGAGAAATTATTTTCATGATATATTATGAGTTAGAACATAATAGCATATGAACATGAAAATTTTGGTACTTTAATTTTAGCAATTTCATGTGTGATTTCGAAAAAAAACTAAATGGCATAAAGTGCGAAAGTTCCATTCTACATGCTAAAAGTACCAAATGGCCATGATATGTTAATTAGGGGGTCTTTAAAAGGCAATTTAGCCTTTGGAAGAGGCTTGCCCAGCCATAAGAAAGCATGGGAGACAAGATTTTTCAATTAGTGTCAAAGTTAGTAGTAGTAGGTGGACTAATTTGACTTGTAATAATAAAATAAGGAGAGAAAAGATATCATCTTTTCCTTATCATCTTCCACCAAAAATTTGCAGCATAGAAGGGGTAGAAACCTTCAAAAATTTCAGCAAGCTCTCATCTACTCAAGTAAGTGTTCTAGTGAACTTTTCTTGAAAATAATTGTACTTTTGAGACCCCTAAAGCTTAAGCTTTCAAATGAGGGGACTATTGTGCAATGTTGTGAAAGGTTTAGAGTTCTACCATGAGAGCTACCTTAGTTATTTGCTGCATTTTTATGGAAGGACTTGAGTTTTAGTTACTAGATGAACAACTTTTAAAAAGGGTGTTAGCATGAAAACACCAAATAGGACCTTAATGAAAAGGTTATAAATTTTGTAGTAAGTATGTAGAATATTGATTTTTGATGATAGCTTTAAGAGCATTAAATGTTTTCCTAGGCTTGTGGAGGATAAAAATGTGATTAGGATTAATTTCTGAGCCTAGGGGCAAAATGGTCAGTTTGCCAAAATCTAGGGGTAAAATAGTAATTTTACCTAAGCATAATTATTAAGATGCTTATGTTAATGTAATGATTAAAATGAGCTAATTTGCTATTATAGAGCAAGAGGAGACGAGAATTTGCCTCGATCGGGGAAAGGACAAAATCATGGACTAAACCGAAGAACTAGCCCATTTTGAAAACGAGGTAAGTTGTGTGTGATTTTTAATACAATATTGTATTAGCATAATTGAGAATGCTTGATGTCTTATTGATGCATGATACTTCAATAATTTGAGAAGTTTATATGAATGTGATATTGAAGTTCTAATGGACCATGAGGTATACAAAAAATACTATCATCCAATGTGAGTGCCAGTGTAAAACCATGTTTGGAACATGACATCGGGCACGTTACGAGTGCCAGTGTAAGACATTGTCTGGGACATGGCATCGGCCACATTATGAGTGCCAGTGTAAGACCATGTTTGGAACATGGCATCAGCGTTGATACAAGTGCCAGTGTAAGACAATGTCTTGGACATGGCATCGGCCACATTATGAGTGCCAGTGTAAGACCATGTTTGGAACATGGCATCGGCGTTGATACGAGTGCCAGTGTAAGACCATGTCTGGGACATGGCATCGGCCACATTATGAGTGCCAGTGTAAGACCATGTTTGGAACATGGCATCGGCGTTGGGACAAGAGCTTGCGTAAGACCATATCCGGGATATGGCATTAGCACATAGAGGTAATTTCTCTATAAGACCATGTCTGGGACATGGCGTTGGTATCTAGAGGAGACTTCACGTAAGACCACTTAGAGAATGTGATATTGACCTTATACTTATCGTAGAGATGTGAATGAATACAAGTGTTATTGAATGAGTCATGAGAAATTGGCTCTATATGTGTTACGATAAACGTTAGATATGGGCGATTGTAAGTAAGAATTGTCAAGAGGGCCTGGTTTGTATAAAATTATCTAATACTATGGATGAATTATTCTTTTATGAGTAGTATGATTTCTAATTATTATCATGCAACTTACTAAGCTTATTGCTTACCCCTTTCCATTGCCCTTCTTTCTTATAGTATTACCAAGATAACTCGAAGATCGTAGACACAGGGATTCGGAGATCACACTATCAACAACACTTTGGTATAACAATTTTAGACTTGTTTTGAATATGGCATGTATAGGACTTGGGTATTTTGTCAAGTTGTAATTGTTAGTTAAAGTGTTGACCGTAAGGCATTTTATAAATGATTTCTTGAGCTAGGCAAATATTTGGCAAACTCTTTGTTTTTCAATGAAGATGAAATTAATGAAGTGTAAGCCTCTTTTATTATTCTTTAGTATTTGGCTAGGTAATGGGCTAAAATTGTCTATGTATGTATGTTTATTGAAGTCAATGAAGTATGTAGTATTGTCTATGAGATGCATTGAATTGAGTTTGAGTTGATCTTGATTTCAGGGTGGCAAATGGTTTGGTAAATAGCCTTTAAGTGCCCACAAGGTTAGGCGCACGGGCGTGTGTCTAGGCCGTGTGTACCCTGCACCATAATGTTATGAGTCAGGATATACCACGGTCATATCCCACGGCCGTTTGTATGAGCCATGTATGACACATGATTAGGACACGGGCGTGTTCAGGTCGTGTGGATTTAATCAGTGTCGACCACGGTTGGGCAGCACGGGCGTGCTTTGGCCGTGGGCAAATTGGCAGAATGCCTGGGTTTTTAGGCACGGACCGGGGGACATGGGCGTGTGTGTCTCTATACACCAGGCGTGTCTAATCATGAATGGCCGTGTGAATATAGTCGATAACTCCCACGGCTTTGTAGACCTGGGCGTGTCTAAGGGTACACGGGGGTGTTCTAAGTCACATGGGCGTGTGAACCTTGCTTCAAAGAAACGTTTTCGATTAAGTTTCAAAAGTTATCGGTTATGTGCCTAAGGCCTTGTAGGCCCATGAAATGTATGATTAGACTAAGAAAGAGAATTTTTTTTGTCGAAACGAAATTTTTCCACCTATAAGAGAATGTTTAAGTGAATCCAAGTAAGGTAATGTCTCGTATCCATCCCTAGCATCAGTCACGGGTACAGGGCATTACATTTAGTGGTATCAGAGCTACGATTTAGTCAATTCTAGGACTAACGTAGCATAAGTACGAGTCTAGCTATACATGCCATATGTAAGAGTGTCTGAGTAATGATAGTGTGATGGCTCCTGACGTATAAATTGGTGTTTTATGTAGTAAATGGATTCTGATCCCGACTGAACTGCAGCCGATGATGCTGCAAGTAATGCGTCGGTTCCCGCTCAAGGGACCGCGTCAGCTAATAGTAGACCCGAGACCTTGGGTCAAGGAGATGAGGCTCGAGAAGCTTTTCTCCACATGATGAGCAACTGGTATACTTAGTATACCTGAGTAAATCCCAATGCTCAGCCTCCTCCGCCCCCACCTATCCCTCAACCCGCTCCATTAGCTCCTCAAGTGGTTGAGGTGGCGAGGAGAGAAAGGCCGCCGATGGATAAGATCCAGAAGCAAGGAGCCGAAGAATTTTGGGCAAATAAGGATGATGACCTGGAGAAAGCAGAATTCTGGCTCGAAAATACCATTCGGGTATTCGATGAGTTATCCTGCACACCTGAGGAGTGCTTAAAGTGTGCATAGATCTCTCCTGAGATTCACCCTACCGATGGTGGAGCACCTTGGTGTCGGTGGTACCCAGAGAGAGAGTTAGCTGGGAATTCTTCCAAGAAGAATATCGGAAGAAGTATATCAGCCAAAGATTCATCGACCACAAGAGAAAGGAATTCTTGGAGTTGAAGCAAGGCCAGTATGTCAAGAATCGACTACGAACGGGAGTTTGTCGACTTAGCAAGTATGCACGAGTGAGTGTGTCTCACCAAGCCATCATGTGCAAGAGGTTTGAGGACGGATTAAATGAAGATATCCGCTTGTACGTGGGAGTTCTCGAATTAAAGGAGTTTGTAGTGTTGGTGGATAGGGCCTGTAAGGCCGAAGAGTTAGCTAAAGAGAAGAGAAGAGCAGAATACAAGTCCCGTGACTCGAGGAACAGACAATTGAACAAGTCTCACCTATCCTCATCCAAGAAAGTGAGGGATTTCACTACTCGATCAGTCACTTCTGCGGGGTTTTCAACCCGAAATAAGGGCAGGCAATTCTCGGGATCAAAAGGGCCAACTACATCAGTTGCTAGTGTGGGCAATGTATGTCCAAATAGACCGGAGTGCCCTCAGTGTGACAGGCACCATTTTGGTGAGTGTCGAGCTAATGAAAAAGGTTATTTCAGATGTGGGTCCTTGGACCATTTTATTAGAAACTGCCCCGAGGTAGATGTGAAGGGAAGGCCTCAGAATGCGAGATCGAGAAGTACCCCTAAGGGAAGACCATTGAAAAATCCGAGGAGTGAGATGGGAAACAAGAATCCACCCAAAGAACGAGCTGCTATAGTTAAGGGTAGAGCACCGGCGAGGACTTATGCCATCCGTGCTCGTGAAGAAGCGTCTTCCCCCGACGTAATCACAGGTATCTTTTCTCTCCATAATACTCGTGTTATAGCTTTAATTGACCCGGGATCTACCCACTCGTACATATGTATGAAACTAGTCTCTAGCATGAGTATGCCTGTAGAGTCTACTAAATTCATCATAAGAGTGTCAAATCCCCTAGGTAAGTGTGTGTTGGTTGATAGAGTTTGTAAAGGGTGTCCTTTGATAATTAAGGGTCATTGTTTCCTGTCGATCTTATGATATTACCGCTTGACGAGTTTGATGTCATTCTCGGGATGGATTGGTTAGTTACTCATAATGTAATCGTGAATTATGGGAAGAAGAATATAGAGTTGAGAGATGAAAACGGTAATCTTATTTGTGTTGAGTCAGATAAATTGGATAGTTCACCAATAGTGATATCGACCATGTTAGCTCAGAAATATCTAAGGAAGGGGTATGAGGCTTATCTTGCCTTTGTGTTAAACACTAAAGAGATTGATTCAAAAATTGAGTCAGTACCCATAGTATGTGAATACCTAGATGTTTTCCCAGAAGGGTTGCCAGGGCTACCTCCGGAGAGAGAAATTGAATTTGGAATTGATCTAGTTCCGGCATCGCCCTATTTCTATTGCTCTGTATAGAATGGCTCCAACCGAACTAAAAGAGCTAAAAGCACAGTTGCAAGAATTAATGGATAAGGGTTTTGTGAGGCCGAGTTTTCCCCATGGGGCACTCCCGTTCTATTCGTGAAGAAGAAAGATGGTTCCATGAGACTATGTATAGATTATCGACAACTCAACAAGGTGACTGTGAAGAATAAGTATCCGTTGCCGAGAATTGACGATCTATTTGATCAGTTGAAGGGAGCTACAGTATTTTCTAAGATAGATCTGAGGTCAGGGTATTATCAGTTGAGAGTCAAGGACTCAGACATACCGAAAACCGCGTTTAGGACTAGGTACGGCCACTATGAATTTTTTGTCATGCCTTTTGGTCTAACGAATGCCCCCGCTATCTTCATGGATTTGATGAACTGCATTTTTCGACCGTATTTGGATAGATTCGTTGTGGTCTTCATCGATGACATACTGATCTACTCTCGAGATGAGAATAACCATGCTGAGCACTTGAAGATAGTTCTACAAGTTTTAAGAGAGAAACAATTGTATGCTAAATTCAGTAAGAGTGAGTTTTGGCTCAAGGAAGTGGGATTTTTGGGGAATATTGTCTCGGGAGATGGGGTAAGAGTCGACCCGAGTAAAATCTCAGCAATTGTCGAATGGAAACCGCCGAGGAGCGTAACTGAAGTAAGGAGTTTCCTAGGCCTAGCAGGCTATTATAGGCATTTTGTCAAAGGGTTTTCTATGATAGCTACACCAATGACGAGGCTTCTGCAGAAAGATGTAAAGTTCGACTGGACGGAAAAGTGTCAACAGAGTTTCGAGAAATTGAAGACATCTGTTGGATCGAGGCTCTGTATTAGTGCAACTTTGGCCGGGAAGAGAATTTGTGGTTTACAGTGACGCGTTTCTGAACAGTTTAGGATGTGTACTTATGCAAGAGGGTAAAGTGATTGCATACGCCTCTAGACAGTTGAAGTCGCATGAGAAGAACTACCCGATTCATGATTTAGAGTTGGCCGCAATCGTGTTTGCGTTGAAAATTTGGAGGCATCATTTATATGGTGAAAGATGTCGATTTTCACCGACCACAAAAACCTAAAATATTTGATGACCCGTAGGAATTAAATTTGAGGCAACGAAGATGGCTAGAATTGATTAAAGATTATGAACTAGTAATTGACTATCATCCGGAAAGGCAAATGTAGTCACGACGCTTTGAGCGAGAAAATCATTGTTTGCATTAAAAGCTATGAGCACCTGATGACCTTGTTAGATGATGGTTCCCTATTAGCTGAGTTGAGGGCTAAACCATTGTTCCTCCAAGAGATTTGTGAAGCTCAGAAGGACGATAACAGTTTCCAAGCCAAAAGAGCTTTATGTGAGTCGGGCGTTGAGTCAGACTTTTGAGTAAATCTTGATGGATATTTGACATTTCGAGATCGGGTCTGTGTACCCAGGAATGATGAGCTTATTCGCAAAATTTTGCAGGAAGCTCATAACGGATGTTTGAACGTGCATCCAGGCAGCACAAAGATGTACCAAGATTTGAAGAAATGGTACTGGTGGCTAGGTATGAAGAAAGATATTTTTGAGTTTGTAACAAGATGCCTGATTTGCCAACAAGTGAAGGCCGAACATCAAGTACCTTCGGGTTTACTTCAGCCTATTATGGTTCCTGAGTGGAAGTGGGACCGTATTACTATGGATTGTGTGATGGGCTTACCGTTGACTCCCAAGAAGAAAGATGCAGTTTGGGTAGTGGTCGATAGACTCACTAAGTCAGCCCACTTTATACAGTGTGAGTCGACTACTCACTCGATAAATTGGCAGACTTGTACATGTCTGAGATAGTGAGACTTCACGGTGTACCGTTGTCAATCATTTTAGATAGGGATCCGAGATTTACGTCACAGTTTTGGAAAAAGCTGCAAGAAGCTTTGGGCATGAAATTGAGTTTCAGTACTGCCTTCCATCCTCAAACCGACGGGCAGTCAGAGAGAACAATTCAGATACTAGAAGACATGCTTAGATGTTGTGTTTTGGAATTCCATGGTAGTTGGGAGAAATACTTACCATTGGTGGAATTAGCCTATAATAACAGTTTTCAGTAAAGTCTGAAGATGGCGCCTTATGAAGCATTGTATGGATGTAAGTGTCGAACTCCCTTGTATTGGTCAAAACTCAGAGAGAGACAGATACACGGGGTTGATTTTATTAAAGAAACTGAAGAGAAAGTAGAAGTGATTCGTAACTGCCTGAAAGCCGCCTCAGATAGACAAAAGTCCTATTCAGATTTAAAGAGGAAAGAGATAGAGTACGAAGTTCGTGATAAAGTGTTCCTAAAAGTATCACCTTGGAGGAAAGTCCTCAGATTTGGACGGAAGGGCAAATTGAGTCCGCGCTTTATCGGACCTTATGAAGTTATCAAAAGGATAGGACCGGTAGCTTATCGGCTAGCTTTGCCACCTGATTTAGAAAAGATTCATGATGTCTTCCATGTATCTATGTTGCGCCGATACCGTTCAGACCCTTCACATGTTATAGAGTCGACAGAGGTAGAGATACAATCAGATTTGACTTATGGTGAAGAACCAATTAAAATATTGGCTCGTGAGGTCAAGCAATTAAGAAATAAAAGCATAGCCCTAGTGAAAGTCCTATGGCAAAGGCATGGAATAGAAGAGGCTACATGCGAGTCCGACGAGACGATAAGAAACCAATACCCCAACCTTTTCACTGGTAAGATTTTCGAAGACGAAAATCCTTAAGGGGGGAGAATTGTAACAGCCCGATTTAAGGGCTAGTCAGAATAGTGATCTCAGGATCACTAATCCGAGATAAGAGAAATTATTTTCATGATATATTATGAGTTAGAACATAATAGCATATGAACATGACAATTTTGGTACTTTAATTTTAGCGATTTCATGTGTGATTTCGAAAAAGGACTAAATCGCATAAAGTGTGAAAGTTCCATTCTACATGCTAAAAGTACCAAATGGCCATGATATGTTAATTGGGGGTCTTTAAAAGGCAATTTAGCCTTTGGAAGAGGCTTGCCCGGCCATAAGAAAGCATGGGAGACAAGATTTTTCAATTAGTGTCAAAGTTAGTAGTAGTAGGTGGACTAATTTGACTTGTAATAATAAAATAAGGAGAGAAAAGATATCATCTTTTCCCTATCATCTTCCACCGAAAATTTGCAGCATAGAAGGGGTAGAAACCATCAAAAACTTCAGCAAGCTCCCATCTACTCAAGTAAGTGTTCTAGTGAACTTTTCTTGAAAATAATTGTACTTTTGATACCCCTAAAGCTTAAGCTTTCAAATGAGGGGACTATTGTGCAATGTTGTGAAAGGTTTAGAGTTCTACCATGAGAGCTACCTTAGTTATTTGCTGCATTTTTATGGAAGGACTTGAGTTTTAGTTACTAGATGAACAACTTTTAAAAAGGGTGTTAGCATGAAAACACCAAATAGGACCTTAATGAAAAGGTTATAACTTTTGTAGTAAGTATGTAGAATATTGATTTTTGATGATAGCTTTAAGAGCATTAAATGTTTTCCTAGGCTTGTGGAGGATAAAAATGTAATTAGGATTAATTTCTGAGCCTAGGGGTAAAATGGTCATTTTGCAAAAATCTAGGGGTAAAATAGTAATTTTACCTAAGCATAACTATTGAGATGCTTATGTTAATGTAATGATTAAAATGAGCTAATTTGCAATTATAGAGCAAGAGGAGACGAGAATTCGCCTCGATCGGGGAAAGGACAAAATCGTGGACTAAACCGAAGAACTAGCCCATTTTGAAAACGAGGTAAGTTGTGTGTGATTTTTAATACAATATTGTATTAGCATAATTGAGAATGCTTGATGTCTTATTGATGCATGATACTTCAATAATTTGAGAAGTTTATATGAATGTGATATTGAAGTTCTAATGGACCATGAGGTATACGAAAAATACTATCATCCAATGTGAATGCCAGTGTAAGACCATGTTTGGAACATGGCATCGGCCACGTTACGAGTGCCAGTGTAAGACCATGTCTGGGACATGGCATCAGCCACATTATGAGTGCCAGTGTAAGACCATGTTTGGAACATGGCATCAGCGTTGATACGAGTGCCACTGTAAGACCATGTCTGGGATATGGCATCGGCCACATTATGAGTGCCAGTGTAAGACCATGTTTGGAACATGGCATCGGCGTTGGGACAAGAGCTTGCGTAAGACCATATCCGGGATATGGCATTAGCACATAGAGCTAATTTCTCTATAAGACCATGTCTGGGACATGGCATTGGTATCTAGAGGAGACTTCACGTAAGACCACTTAGAGAATGTGATATTGACCTTATACTTATCGTAGAGATGTGAATGAATACAAGTGTTATTGAATGAGTCATGAGAAATTGGCTCTATATGTGTTACGAAAAAAGTTAGATATGGGCGATTGTAAGTAAGGATTGTCAAGAGGTCCTGGTTTGTATAAAATTATCTAATACTATGGATGAATTATTCTTTTGTGAGGAGTATGATTTCTAATTATTATCATGCAACTTACTAAGCTTATTGCTTACCCCTTTCCATTGCCCTTCTTTCTTATAGTATTACCAAGATAACTCGAAGATTGTAGACGCAGGGATTCGGAGATCACACTATCAACAACACTTTGGTATAACAATTTTAGACTTGTTTTGAATATAGCATGTATAGGACTTGGGTATTTTGTCAAGTTGTAATTGTTAGTTAAAGTGTTGACCGTAAGGCATTTTGTAAATGATTTCTTGAGCTAGGCAAATATTTGGCAAACTCTTTGTTTTTCAATGAAGATGAAATTAATGAAGTGTAAGCCTCTTTTATTATTCTTTAGTATTTGGCTTGGTAATAGGCTAAAATTTTCTATGTATGTATGTTTATTGAAGTCAATGAAGTATGTAGTATTGTCTATGAGATGCATTGAATTGAGTTTGAGTTGATCTTGATTTCAGGGTGGCAAATGGTTTGGTAAATAGCCTTTAAGTGCCCTCACGGTTAGACGCACGGGCGTGTGTCTAGGCCGTGTGTACCCTGCACCATAATGTTATGAGTCAGGATAGACCATGGTCATATCCCACGGCTGTTTGTATGAGCCGTGTATGACACACGGTTAGGACACAGGCGTGTTCAGGTCGTGTGGATTTAATCAGTGCCGACCACGGTTGGGTAGTACGGGCGTGCTTTGGCCGTGGGCAAATTTGCAGAATGCCTTGGTTTTTAGGCACGGACTGGGCACATGGGCGTGTGTGTCTATACACGGGTGTGTCTAATCATGCACGGCCGCAGAATATAGTCGATAACTCCCACGGTTTGTAGACACAGGCGTGTCTAAGGGTACACGGGCGTGTTCTAAGTCACATGGGCGTGTGAACCCTGCTTCAAAGAAAAGTTTTCGATTAAATTTCGAAAGTTATCGATTATGTGCCTAAGGCCTTGTAGGCCCGTGAAATGTATGATTAGACTAAGAAAGAGAAGTTTTTATGTCGGAACGAAATTTTTCCACCTATAAGAGAATGTTTAAGTGAATCCAAGTATGACAATGTCTCGTATCCAGCCCTAGCATCAGTCACGGGTACGGGGCATTACAGCTAGAGGGAGACCAGTGAGAAATACGGGAAATGGGACCAGTAGCAGATGTATATCCAAGGATTCAGCTATGAGATCAGAAGCTAGAGCACCTGCTAGAGCTTATGCCATTCGTGCTCGCGAGGATGCGTCCTCCCCTGATGTGATCACTGGTACATTTTCTCTTTATGATACTAATATAGTTGCATTAATTGATCCTGGATCAACTCATTTTTATGTTTGCATGAAATTGGTAGCTAGTAAGAGCTTGCCTATCGAGTTTACTAAGTTTGTGATTAAAGTGTCAAACCCCTTAGGTAAACATGTATTAGTTGATAGAGTTTGTAAGAATTGTCCCTTGATGATTCGAGGTCACTATTTTTCGGCTGGTCTAATGTTGTTGCCATTTGATGAGTTTGATGTTATTTTGGGTATGGGTTGGTTGACACCGCATGATGCCGTAGTAAATTGTAGAGGGAAAATTATTGAATTGAAATGTGAAAATGGTGAAATTCTTCGGATTGATTCAAATGAGTCGGGTGAGTTACATGTTGTGATCTCTTCGATGTCTACCCAGAGATTTGTAAGAAAGGGTTGTGAAGCTTATCTAGCTTATGTATTGAATACAAAAGTGTCTGAATTGAAAATTGAATCAGTGCCGGTAGTTTGTGAATATCCAGATGTGTTCCCAGAAGAGTTGCCAGGGTTACCACTGGTCACAGAGGTGGAGTTTGCTATTGACTTGGTACCTGGGACTGCACCGATATCGATTGCTCCATATAGAATGGCTCCGACCGAATTGAAAGAATTAAAAGCTCAGTTGTAAGAGTTGACAGATAATGGTTTTGCGAGACCGAGTTTTTCTCCCTGGGGTGCACCAATGTTATTCGTCAAGAAGAAAGACGGATCCATGAGAATTTGTATTGATTATCGTCAGCTCAACAAGGTTACGATAAAGAACAAGTATCCCTTATCGAGGATTGATTATTTGTTCGATCAGTTTAAAGGGGCAACAATATTTTTGAAGATAGATTTGAGATCTGGCTATTATCAGCTAGGAGTTAAAGACTCGGATGTGCCGAAAATCGCGTTCAGAATGAGGTATGGGCATTATGAATTCCTTGTTATGCCTTTTTGATTAACTAATGCTCCTGCTGTTTTTATGGATTTGATGAATCGAATCTTCAGACCGTATTTGGATAAATTTGTGGTTGTATTTATTGATGACATCTTGATTTATTCTCGGGATGAGAATGAGCATGCCGAGCACTTAAGATTTGTATTGCAGACTTTGAGAGATAAGAAATTATTTGCTACATTTAGTAAAAGTGAGTTTTGGCTCCGAGAAGTCAGATTTTTGGGACATATTGTTTCATGAGATGGTATTCGGGTTGATCCGAGTAAGATTTCGGCAATTGTTGATTGGACGTTACTGAGAAATGTATTAGATGTTAGAAGCTTTTGGGGCTTAGCCTGCTATTATCGACGATTTGTTAAGTGTTTTTCAATGATCGTTACTCCTATGACTAAGTTGTTGCAAACAGATGTTAAGTTTGAATGGTCCGAAAAATGACAGCAAAGTTTTGAAAAGTTGAAAACATTATTGACTGAGGAGCCAGTTTTAGTGCAACCTGAACCGGGAAGAGAGTTTGTGATTTATAACGATGCGTCACTGAATGGATTAGGATGTGTGTTGATGCAAGAGGGCAAGGTGATAGCCTATGCCTCAAGACAGTTGAAATCGCACGAAAAGAATTATTCGACGCACGATTTTGAATTGGCTACCACTGTGTTTGCTCTAAAGATTTGGCGACACCATTTATTCGGGGAGAAGTGTCACATCTATACCGGCCAAAAGAGCTTGAAGTATTTGATGACTCAAAAGGATTTGAACTTGCGACAATGAAGATGGTTCGAGTTATTAAAAGATTATGAGTTGGTAATCGATTATCATCCGGGAAAGGCGAATGTAGTCGTCGATACTTTAAGTAGGAAATCTTTGTTTGCTTTGAGAGCAATGAATACGCGACTGACTTTATCCAATGATGGTTCGATTCTAGTTGAGTTAAAAGCTAGACCGGTGTTTCTTTAGCAAATTTTAAAGCTCAGAAGTGTGACGAAGAACTTCAAGCTAAGAGAGTTCAGTGCGAATCGACTAGTGATTTATATTTTCAATTTGGGGCTGATGATTTTTTGATGTTTCGAGGTAGGATTTGTGTACCGAGAGATGCTGAGCTTTCTTCATGATGCACATAATGGTTGTTTATCTGTTCATCCGGGCAGTACAAAAATGTATAATGATTTGAAGAAATTGTATTGGTGGTCAGGTATGAAACGAGATATTTAAGAATTTGTTTCAAAATGTTTAATTTGTCAACAAGTAAAATCCGAACACCAAGTACCTTCGGGTTTACTTCAGCCAGTAATGGTACCCGAGTGGAAATGGGACAGAATTATGATGGATTTTATAACGGGTTTGCCTTTGACTCCGAAAAAGAAAGATGTTGTATGGGTTGTGGTTGATAGATTGACAAAATCGGCTTATTTTCTACCGGTACGTACAGATTATTCACTTGATAAACTAGCTGAGTTGTATGTTGCTGAAATTGTTAGGTTGCACGGGGTGCCTATTTCTATTATTTTGGATAGAGATCCGAGGTTTATGTTGAGATTTTGGAAAGAGTTGCAAGAAGCTTTGGGTACGAAATTGAACTTTAGTACAACATTTCATCCGCAAACCGATGATCAATCTGAAAGAACGATACAGATTCTCGAAGATATGCTCCGATGTTATGTTCTCGAGTTCGAAGGTAGTTGGGAGAAATATCTACCTTTGGTCGAATTTGCTTATAACAACAGTTTTCAGTCGAGTATAAAGATGGCACCGTATGAGGCATTGTATGGCCGCAAGTTTCTAACTCCGTTGTACTGGACCGAGCTCAGTGAGAGACAGATTCACGGGGTCGATTTGGTTAGAGAAACCGAAGAAAAAGTGAAAGTAATTAGTGATTGTTTGAAAGCAGCTTCAGATAGACAGAAATCATACGCGAATTTGAAAAGAAAAGAGATTGAATTTTGGTAAACCGTAATATATACATATTTTAATCCCATATTTAGCATACTTTTGGATGATTTAATCCCTTGAATTATGGAATTTGACGCTCCTAATCCTTTAATTTCATGTTTTATACTTAGGAGAGCATCGGAGGATGTAAAGAACGAGAAACGGGCCGAAAACGGAGAAAATGGGCCAAAGTAGGAAATCAACAAGGCCTGGAGTTCACCACACGGTCGTGCCACTTTAGCAGACTCGAACACGGCCTTGGACCCAATTCACACGGGCGTTTCACACGGGCGTGTCCCTGCCGTGGCCAAGATGAGTTTCATTCGAATTAGGATACTTGTGGGCCAAGTAAGGCATCCCGAAAGCCTATATAAACACACTAGGGGGCAACTTAAGAGGGGAGTTCGACAGAAGCCTTCTGTCAGGGCTTTTGACGAAGAAGTGAAGCCGGAGAGGGCTGAACACAGGGGAATTACTCCAAGAAAGCCAGTTGATTCATCCTGTCGGAATCACACTCAAGACAGAAGATCTTCCTTCAAATTCCTTCTGGGGTTTTAGGGTTTTTCTTATGTTTTGTTATTTACTTTCTTCTGAGATGTATTCTTTATTAAACATGAACTAAACCCCTCAAATACCTGAGGGGGATGAAACCTAAGACGGATCTTGTTATTGTTTTCTAAATTGTATGATAAATACTTGATTTGTTCTTAATTATGTGTTCTTAATTCTTGTTTTAATATTTCAGGATATTGATTCAAGTATTGATGTGCTTAGTCAGTGGAGCAAAAGTCCCTGTTTAAGAGTAGATCTAGCATAGTTAAGCGGAGTTGATCGCAACCCTAGAGATAGGATGACAAAAATCTGCTGAATTAGGGTCAAACCTAATATGGGAGTCCATAGATCGAGTTAATGCAACACTAGGGGTTTTAATTAGAAAGAGATTTCTATTAATAAACCTAGGGTTAGACGTTAGTAGCCTCGAAAGAGGTATTAATATAAATTAGGGAATCCTATGGATCAAGCCAAGTGAATAAATCGTCTAGTTCAGAGTTAAATAACAAGTGAAGTCTAGGTGGATTCTTCCTCGGGTATTGTCTTAATCAACTGGTTTTCCCAAAAGTATTTTCCCAATTCACTCTCTGTGTCTTAGCATCCTTAGTAATTAGTTAATTAAACATCGATTATCTTAATACTTAGGCTAGATAATAAAAAGATAGTAACTACTAGTACTCTTGGTGCTTGAGGATACGATATTTCCGGTCTTGCCATAGCTATACTACCGAACGATAGGTGCACTTGCCTTATTCGTTGTCATAGTTAGTTTGGACACGATCAAGTTTTTGGCGCCGTTGCCGGGGACTAAGTTATTAGGAACACTTGATTTTTATTACTTTAGCCATTTTTTTTTTGCAATTAATTTTTATTTTATTTCTACTTTGCTAATTTTTCTTTTATTTGCTTCTGGCAGGTAATTCTAGTATATGACTAGGAGGAACCCGTCAGGACCCTTGATTTTCTACAGTGATATAGAAGGTACCATTCGCAGAAATCGTAGGGAAATAAGGCTAAGCCTACAGTACATAGAAGAAGAGCAAGAGGACGATACCAACACTACCGAATAGATGGCTGATAATAATCCGCTACCTCTTGTGGTTACCGCAAACCCGGTGAATCAAAATCCTGTTCCTCGAACTATGTATGATTATGCTAAACCTAATTTAACAGGAACTGAATCAAGTATTGTTAGACCTGCTATTGCTGCAAATAATTTTGAACTGAAACCTAACACTATACAGATGATACAACAGTTTGTTCAGTTTGATGGTTTACAGGATGAGGATCCCAACACACACTTAGCGAACTTTTTGGAATTATGCAATACGTTTAAAATTAATGGTGTTACTGATGATGCCATTCGCCTTCGGTTATTTCCCTTTTATTTAAGGAATAAAGCCAAACAGTGGTTAACTTCTCTTCCACGAGGATCAATTACTACATGGGAGCAAATGACCGAAAAAATTTTGTTAAAATATTTTCCACCAGCTAAAACGGCTAAGTTGAGGAATGATATCTCTTCTTTTGTGCAGATGGATTTAGAAACACTTTACGATGCATGGGAGAGATACAAGGATCTACTGAGAAGGTGCCCTCACCATGGGTTACCATTATGGCTACAGGTTCAAACCTTTTACAACGGTGTGAACCCCTCGACTAGGCAGTTGATTGATGCATCCGCCGGCGGTACACTAAACAATAAAACACCTGAGACTTCTTATGAATTCATTAAAGAGATGTCACTGAATAATTATTAGTGGCAAGTTATGAGAACAAAGCCAACAAAAGCCTCCAGTGTTTTCAACCTCGACGCAGTAACCATGCTATCAAATCAGGTAGAACTCTTAAGTAAGAAAATTGATGGTTTGTGTGGTTCCTCGCAGGTACATCCAGTGTTGCAGTGCGATACAAATGAAGGAGGGTCGAACAATACAGAATACCCACCCTACAACCCTGGCATAGAAAACGAACAGATGAACTATATGGGTAACAATTCTAGACCTCAAAATAACCCTTATAGTAACACTTATAATCCAGGGTGGAGGAACCATCCAAATTTCTCATAGGGAGGTCAAGGAAATCAGAGACAACAACCCCTCCAGGCTTTCAACAAAAACCCATCCCACAAGAGAAAAAGCCGAACCTTGAGGAGATGCTAACAAAATTTATCGCGGTGTCAGAAACTCATTTTCAAAACAACGAGACAATGCTCAAAAATCAACAGGCATCGATTCAAGGGATCGAGAACAAGTTAGGTCAGCTAGCTAAGCTAATCTCAGAACGACCGCAAGGTTGCTTACCAAGCAACACTGAAACTAACCCAAAGGAGCAAATTCATGCCATTACTGATCACGATAATGAAGGGTTAATAGAATCCGAATCTGAGCCAAGCCAGGAAGCTGAGGTAAGTAAAGGTAAGGTTGAGGTAAGACATGATAAACCAAAATCGGTAATCGTAGAATACCAACCTCGTGTGCCATATCCTAATGCGACGAAGAAAGATCGTACAGACGAACAATTCGGTAAATTTCTTAAACTTCTAAAGAAATTACATATTAACTTACCGTTTCTTGAAGCCCTTTCGCAGATGCCCAATTCAAGGAAATTTTTAAAAGAGCTTCTGACAAAAAAACGGAGGTTAGACGATACGTCGCATGTGGAGCTAAATGCGCAGTGCTCAAAGCAATTTTACAAAATAAACTACCACGAAAAATTAAAAGATCCAGGAGTTTTACAATTCCGTGCTTAATTGGTAGTTTATCTATTAATAATGCTTTAGCCGATTTAGGGGCAAGCATCAACGCCATGCCTTATAAACTGCTTAAACAAATAGGTCTAGGGAAACCCAAACAAACTAGGATGAGCATCCAATTAGCTGATAAAACCATTAGAGTTTCTAGGGGTATAATCGAAGATGTGCTAGTGAAAGTTGATAAATTTATATTCCCGAGACTTTGTCGCTTTTAGACATGGATGAGGACAATAATGTTTCTTTAATTTTAAGAAGACCCTTTTTAGCAACTCGCTAGAACTAAAATTGATGTTGGTACAGTGTGAACTCATACTTCGTGGTATGTGACGAAACGATCACTCTTCGTGCTCTTGACTCGACTAGGACATCGAGTAATCAAGGTGAAAACATAAACACTACTAATGACCATTTAGTTCAACCTTATTTTCGATATAGCACCATGAAATTACACAACCGAGCCATATCCTAGACATTGTGCCAATAAAGAAATAACTCATGAGGAATGAAGGCTTCAGATCGATGAACTAGACGAGTGGAAGCCACGTGTCAAGGAGAAACCAAGAACACACGGCGCGTAACCAAAGCAAAACCATGTCAAACTCAAGGATGAGGCAAACCAATTTCGGATCGGGATCGTGTATTGTTGGATAAGACAGACTGAATCACCACTTCGCACCTTAACACAAACGAAGAAATCCCTTTTAAGGTACTCAATGCCACCATACTGAATGATCGAGGTAACTAATCCTAAATTCAAAGACTTTTAAGGTAAACACCACTCGACTCGAACTATATACTCGATAATAGAACTAATAGCATGAGAAAGGATTTTCAACACCTCAAACCACCATGATTATGCAAATGAGAGGTAAGTCTAGCTTAAGACTTTAAACGAGCGCTTCTCGGGAGGCAACCCGAGCACTAACCCTACTAATTAGTTTGTTTTCACTTTCGTTCATGTTTTAAAATGCAGATTCCCATACCACACGGCCTTGCACACGGGCGTGGTCATGGCCGTGTGGACCCCACGAATAGGTACATGGGCGTGGCGGAGATCGTGCAGAAACAGGACGAAAATTTTCACCAAGACACGGGCTCCGACTAAATGCCACGGCCGTGTGACGTGGCCGTGGTCGAAACTGCCTAAAGAACACGGGCTGAGATAAATCCACACGGCCGTGCGAGGCGGCCGTGGTCGATATTATCAGCTTTTTCACATATCGCCGCCACCACCACCTCGAGACCACTCCGATGATAAGGACCTTTGAGTCCTTTTATTTTCTTTATTCTTATTTTTATTCTTTTTTTTTATTTTTTTATTTTTATCTTAGTTCATTTTCCTTTATTATTAAACTCTTCAAATTTTTAAGTATAACTGATTTCTTTTATCTCCGGGTCGTTTAACTCTCGACTAACTATAACAAACGTCCCATTAAATAAGAACTCCTAAAAACTTTACATGACTTCACGCTTTAAAAAAAAAAAAGGTTCAAGATGCCACTCAAGGAATGAACACACCATCGGAGTATTCTCCACCACCTTCACCTATGCCTAGTCATCATGTTCATCATTGATCATCCTCCAAGGATTTCATCCATAATTCGTGAAGTTTCACCTCTCTCCCTCTCTTATGACTTTCTTACTAATAATTATCTATCTTTGTACATTGAGAGCAATGTACATCTTAAGTGTGGGGGTGAATTTTATTCGAAAAAGTTCTTAACTTTTGGCATTATTCTCAAATCCCCAATTACATCTTTTCTCAAAGTCACTTTCTCATATCACTATTAGAACAAATTCTGATTGATTTATGATTTTTATTGATATGTTTTGGATTCAGTCATAGGTAATTGTGCAGTGATGATTTAAATTTTAAGATATTAGAGAATCAAGCATGATAAGTCTATTTTCCGTAATTAAAATTTCTAGGTTGTTTTCCTAAATTTAAATCTTACTTTGAAGTTTGAAATTTGCAAGGTTGACATCAAAACCATAATTTTTGTGAGATTTTGAGCCTTCTAGAGCATATTCTTTTCCTGCTCACTTTCTTAATTATGAATGTGTCAACATTGATTTTTTATTTCAAGAACTTGCTTCGATCATATATGTCGAGACCACACCTTTGATTTGATATACTGAGATGATAAAGGCACCTAGGTTTAACCCACTTATTCCACTAAAAAGCCTACCCATTTAATTAACCCCTAGTGACCCCTTTGATACTAACAAACCATTTCTTGACTCACCCGTTAATATTAACCCAAAACCCACTTTGTATTTGTTATCACCATTTCTCTTGACTACCCCTATATCGAGATTCGATTTGGTTGGTTACTTAACTAATTTCTATTTTCAGTTGTTAAATTCTATCTTATTATTA